>VWZK01006477.1:279335-307960 GCA_013396935.1 Baryphthengus martii | reverse complement strand
TCTATTTTTTTTTTTTTTTTTTTTTTTTCTTTAGGGTTATAAATAAGGGGCAGAATCGACCTGTTTGGGCCATGAAATGTCCCTTCCTCTGCACGGGAAGATAAATCCTATCAATTTCTTTGTGGAAGGTTTCCGTGGATTTGTGGCTGGGCTCTCCAGCCAGGCTCTGTTAGGAAGCAGTACGTTTCGGCGGGGTAGTTGTGAATCTCCTCTGGCACGTGCAAATTTACTAGTATTGGTGTTTATTATTTAGTTTGATAGGGTGCTCCAGCCAAGGCAGAGATCTTGCTGCGCCGGTACGGTGCCTGCTGGCAGTTAAAGAGCCTCTATCTCAGATGGCTGGTTGTTGAAAGAAACTAAAATGTAAGAAAATGTGGAGTTTAGCCTCTGTTTTTGAGGTGATGATCCGATGCGTGGCTTGTATCGGGACCAAAATTTGTCGGATGCCTCAATGTTTCCGCTGGCTTGAAATCAGAAAATCGGTCGCTTTCCCCAAGTCACAGAAGGAGCCTGTAGCAAAATTAAGAACTGAATTTCTTGCTCTGGTGATGGCCCAGTCATGAAAATGAACCTTCCTTCCTTCCAAGCCCGTGAACGCCGTAGAGAGAAGACCCCCAAGAACGGCCCCTGCACAGCCCTTTCTGGCCAACACTACCTGGTTGTAAAAAAAAAAAAATCCAGAGTATCCTCTTCTCTCCCGTCAAAAATAAAGGAACTACACCCCCTTAACTGGCTGTGGAGCAGCAAGAGGGAAGGAGCCGCGCACCCCCTTGGAAGTTTTAATTCCGAACCAAGGATGCAAACCCTGGAAACCTCCCGCGGCGTAACGTAAGACAGCACACATCTTTCCAGCCTCGTGTTTCGGTCACGTTCGCCAAGGCCCCTGACAAACCACCGCTGGGGAGCCGAGTGCTCGTGGGGCTAGTGCTGGAGAAACGTGGCCCGTTACTAGACCATCTCTCTCCACATGTTTCTTCTGAACTTCTAATCCCGAGTGGATTTGGCAGCACCTGGCTCTTGGTTATAAAAAAGGAGCTTTCCCACCCTTCGCCGTGTCGGGAAAGCGTCAGAAAGAGCTGGAGTGGCTCTTGGAGGTCATTTTCTCCTTTCCTCTCGATTCCTGGATTCAGAGCTGCTTGGTTATGTTTTCCCTGCAGGTATTTGGATTTTCTAGGCTATTCTTAGCATTGAGATCTTTGGGGTTTTTTGGAGTGGAAGCTCCTCCAGCCTGGGATGAGGCCTTTTTCTCTGAAGAGAGAAGGTTCGTTTATCTCCTTATGTTCATCTAACAGAAATATCCAGGCAGTTTTTGTGTCCTTAACTGTGAAAGTGGAAGCAAATGATACGAGAGGAGGAGACCAGTTGTATACCCTTAATTCAACGTGTGAATGACACACACATGAGAAAGGGACAGAACTGCCCTCTTTGCATGACCAGGACAAACAAAAAGTTATTTATTCACTCGTGTCGCTCACAGCTCCTAGAAACCGTGCCACGGATTGGACCGTATCAAAGAGTTGTAAAGTGCCACAGACCTCAATGTTCATTCATTTCTCTCTCCTCAACTCTGTCCTAGATTTTGGTTAGCAACTTCTGGTGCCAAAAAAATGGACACAGCGATTCTGACCTGCATGGACTTGGTTGATCAATGCAGATCGGATGTGAGCTGACCTATTTCTGTCACGCTCTTGGAAGGTGCTAAGAGGTTGTGCTACTTCAGCCAGGAGTAGGGACAGGTCTGTAAAAAAGATGCTTTTGGTGCCAAGGACCTGACATCAGCACTGTATACATTTCAGGGGGTTTCATTTAGACCAGCTCTTCCAAAGAAAACTGGGCTTTTTTTTCGTTGCTGTTGTTTTCACGGATGTAAATAACAGCGGGAAGCAAAAGGCTGCCCAAGACTAGATCCTTCGAAACCAACAGCAGCAGGTCAACGCAACTATCCCAAGCAGGTTTGAATCAAACTGTTTCCACAGGCACACTAGTAAATGAGTATCTGGAATATCGTGTCCAGTTCTGGGCCCCTCAGTTCCAGAAGGACAGGGAGCTGCTGGAAAGAGTCCAGCGCAGAGCCACAAAGATGATGGAGGGAGTGGAACATCTCCCTGCTGAGGAAAGGCTGAGGGAGCTGGAGCTCTTGAGCTTGGAGGAGCCTGAGGGGTGATCTCAGGGATGTTTATAAATATGGAAAGGGCAGTGTCAGGAGGATGGAGCCAGGCTCTTCTCAGGGATGTCCAATGACAGGACAAGGGGCAACGGGTGCAGCTGGAGCAGAGGAGGTTCCAAGTAAACGTAAGGAAAAACTTTCTCATGGTGAGGGTGACAGAGCCTGGCCCAGGCTGCCCAGGGAGGAGGTGGAGTCTCCTTCTCTGGAAGCATTCAAAACTCGCCTGGATCTGTTCCTGCTCTAGATGATCCTGCTCTGGCAGGGGGGTTGGACTTGATGATCTCCAGAGGTCCCTTCCAACCCCTACCATTCTGGGATTCTGTGAGTAGCAGGGAGAAAGAGCACTAAGCGAGCGTGATCCAGAGAACCCCCCGGGAATTTGTGTGAGGAGCTCAGCGTCTCCCTGGCTTTGCAGCAAACACCACCGAGCGAATCCGATGGACCCGCGGGTGCCGATAAGAAAAAGACAAACCAACAAGTGCCTCTTCGCAGGGGAACTCAGTTCAAAGGCCAGAGAAAGGCTCCCACTTGGAGGTTTGGATCAGGTCTGAAGCACAAGACGCATCGGACTAAGTTTCTGCTCTCTCTCGGGAAGAGAGTTTTGTTTTGGTTCGCAAGACGTGGGGACGGTTTGGGCAGTGGTGCCTCAAACTCTTGTAACCTCAGCTTCTGATCGGACATTGAGCAGCTTGGAAGCCTGATGGAGGTTTTTTTTTCCCTCCCCCCCCCAAATGCTTTACACTCTTGATTTTTGCTCCATTTTTTCTTGTTGCTGTGAAATTTAATCATGTTTTCTAGCCCTTTAGGCCTCTCAAAGTCCAGCAGCTGCATTCTCATCTGGCTTGAAAGCTTATCCGCATACTTCTGGACCCCAAACAGGGATCGGGCCTGAGAGCCCCTCTGGTTAAACAAAGTAAACCAAACCCAAGAGCCGGCTTGAGAAGCCCTTTCCCCCACTCGGAAGGGTGATCGCTCGCGATAAAACACATCAGGGCAGACAAATGTGTTGAGAAAAATCCCCCCTTGAGTCTTACAGGTAAAGGAACGCTGCAGGAAACAGGAGCCTGGCTTGGCCCGGGTGTTAATACCGGGTTTCTTTGAAGGCACGGAGGTTTAACTTCGGCTGCAGCACAATTTTAGTGCCTCTTGCAAGGAGGGCATGTCTTAGCATACGGACAACAGCGATTTGCTGCCGTACGGAGAAGCGAAGGAAACCCTCTATTCCCTCCGGTCTGGTTCTATCTCTTTAGCTTGTCTAACATAGAAACCACGATGCTAATCTGTCTATTTATCCCTCCTAACAGTGCAGCCGTGTTGCTATTATGGTGCTTAATCCTTCAGCATGATTCACAGAGTTGTCAGATAACAAGGCAGAATGGCCAGGTGGTAGCGAGGCATCCAGCGGGTACGGACTCTCTCGGAATACACAAGCGAAATTATTCCTCTCCGTCTCACCCTGCCGCTGAGAGCACCCTCATACGACTCCGAGTAGTATCTTTAACAGTTTGAAAGGGTTCTGTCGTCACCCAGGAGGCTGGGGGGGGGTAGTGGTGTCATTTGGGAGAAAGGAAGCCGGGGAGCCGAGGCCAATACTCACAAAAACTCGTGTCGGGCAGCAGCTGGAACCTGTTTTCCAGGATGTGTTTCCGTCAGCGGCCCAGGTGAGATGGGACAGCGGCTCAGAGCGAGTCCCACGTGGCTTTTCCTCTCCCCCTCAGGTGTGGTTCAGCAACCGAAGAGCGAGGTGGCGCAAACAGGCGGGAGCCAACCAACTGGCGGCCTTCAACCACCTGCTGCCGGGGGGCTTCCCGCCGACAGGGATGCCGACTCTGCCTCCCTACCAGCTGCCCGATTCCACCTACCCAACCACCACCATTTCCCAAGGTGAGTGAGCGCCCGTTGGCCTGCGCTGCTCCTCTGAAGGGAGTGGAACATCTGCCTGCTGAGGAAAGGCTGAGGGAGCTGGGGCTCTTGAGCTAGAAGAGGAGACTGAGGGGTGACCTCAGGAGTGTTTATAAATATGGAAAGGGTGAGTGTCAGGAGGATGGAGCCAGGCTCTACTCGGGGATGTCCAATGATAGGACAAGGGAAAATGGGTGCAGCTGGAGCAGAGGAGGTTCCAGGTAAACATGAGGAAAAACATTTTTGTGGTGAGAGTGATAGAGCCTGGAACAGGCTGCCCAGAGAGGTGGTGGAGTCTCCTTCTCTGGAGACTTTCAAAGCCTGCCTGGATCTGTTCCTGTGTGTCCTGCCCTGGGTACTCCTGCTCTGGCAGGGGGATTGGACTCGATCATCTTTCAAGGTCCCTTCCAACTCCTACCATTCTGTGATTCTTCTCTTGCCCGACATCATCCCATCTTCCCTTCCCTTTCAGATTCACTAAGGCTCTTGTAATACATAGCGGGGTTTCCTTTAGTTGGGAAGATGGGGTTTTTCTTCAAGTCAATGGAAACCCCACACTTTTCTCCTCTGTCTCATGGTCCTTTCTGCTGTGTTCACGTATTTCTGCCTGTAGTTCTTCCACTCCACTTTGAAATGATGAGCACATCACTACAAAGTGAGTATCATGTAGGTGATCCCTCCATACCAGAGCTCACTGGAAGGAGTGTTGCTAATTCCAGTTGGCTTTGACCTTGACATTGGAATTGATGACTTCTCTCTGGGAAACAGCTAAGAGAAAATTCAGATACTTCATCCCAGGTTTAGCAGTTTTGCACGGTCACACCGAGCCCAGAGATGGTGGCACCCAGAGGCTGAGCTCAGAGCAGCCAAACCATCGATCCCCGCTTTGCTCCGTCCCGGCTGTAACGCCCCACGGCCGCTCACCTCCCAACGCTCTCTCCGCAGACGGGGGAAGCACCGTACACAGACCCCAGCCCCTGCCACCATCCACCATGCACCAGGGAGGACTCGCCGCAGCCGCCGCTGCCGACACCGGCTCTGCCTACGGGGCCCGGCACAGCTTCTCCAGCTACTCGGACAGTTTCATGAACGCCGCGGCTCCTGCCAACCACATGAATCCCGTTAGCAACGGCCTCTCTCCGCAGGTATGTGACCCGCTTCCATTCTCTTTCTTTGGCCGAGAGAGAGTATTTGGCTGGGCCAGATCCTCCGGGAGCAGGGCGAGCTTCAGGCAATCCCAGTGCGTTCCGGTTGGCGAGGGAGTTACTGGTGTTGTCACGAATTCTTAGAGGCAGCCCAGTTAAAGCAAGTTGTTAATTTGTTTATCGGCGGTATCTCGGTCCCGAGCTCGGCGCTGTGCTGCCAGAGCATTTGTATCCTGTTAGTTCCCATATTCACGTTAGCACGCTGCGACCACAAACAGCGGGACCCAGAGCAGCGGTGTTGGTCTCCTCAGCCCTCCAAAAATCATTCCAGGGCAGATGTGGGCCCTTTCGTTGTGGATTTTAGCCCAAGAACAGCACGCTGGACTTTTTGAGTTGCTTTCTCAAGCTCTCTTTCGAAGTGGCCCACGATTTGTGAGGGATTTAGAGATTACCTGAAGCCAGCTTGTCCAGGTTTGGTTGGAACGTGGAAAGCCCTTACTTAGGAAAGCGCCACGGATCTGAGCTTCCTCAAAACGCAGGGATGTAGATCTGGGAATTAGTTTTGAGAAACTAATCGTCCCGTCAACAATTCTGCTACTGCAGGGATGTAGATCTGGGAATTAGTTTTGAGAAACTAATTGTCCCGTCAACAATTCTGCTACTGCTTTCCCCAAGGTCAGGATAAGAGGCGTAGGTGGGCTTTGAAGGAGGAAAGCTCCATTTCGCACGCATCTGCTTGCGTCAAAAACTGGAGCCTGTGTGGTTGAAGTTTACCAGGCAACAGCCACGGCCTCCCCAGGTAATACACCCTTGATTTTCATGTCCCTACCTGAGCCTGTGACCTGCCTCTGAGATCTGTGCTCCAAGCCTCAGCCCGGCTGCCTTCCAGAGGACCCCGTTCCAAGCTGAGTCAGAGAGCTCTCAGTTGTGCTGAGAGCTTTTCGGTGCTGCATGTGACAGAGGAACCAGCTTCAGCTGCATAGAGGAGCTAAAGCCTCCAGCAGCAGCCTGTCTAGAGAGGGCAGGGCTTGTGCTATGTGTGCGTTACGGGACTAGACTTTTGTTTCTCAGCTGGCGAGCTCCAGTGAAGTCGGTGGAGATGGCAGGATGTTCACCGCTGAGAATCCAACCCACTCTAGCACTATCCTGGGATAAGACTTCTAATTTTCTGTCACCTCCTTAGATAGAACCTTCAACCTTCTCTTTGGTTTACTCGACATAATCTGTTTTTCCGAATGCGCGTCTCATTTGAGGTGGAACGAGGCACGTACTGCCTGCTGAAAATTAGCAGCAGGGAGTTGTATTCATGTGGTGCCTGCCATCCTGGAGGGATAACCAACAATGTTTTCTTTTTGCTCTCAGTCACTTGTGAAATGTGGAGACACGTGAAGTGCACTATAGTTGGGGTTTCAGAGTGACCGGTGACCCTGGAAAAGACAGGAAGTGCGAAATAATCTGAGACTAGAGGGAGAAATTAGGTAGGCATCTGAAATGAAAAGGCTACAACTGTTTAGAGAGGAGTCCAATAAATGGGGACATCAGAGAGGTGTATAGATTTTAAAGTCCAATAGCTTGTGATCTCTGGAGTGTGAAAACAAACATTGAGTGTCAATGGAAAGAGGGAAATTTTGCAGCTTCTCTGAAATGGTATAAAAATCCCACTTCTGACTTCGAATGGTGGTAAGATAAAAAAGCATAAAAGCGTGCGACGGGCAGGAGGCTGAATATTGCCTCAAACGGCGTAATTTAGGGGGGATATCTTTCTGACAAGGGATTTTTAATAGCGCTGGGCTTGGGAGATGAGCATGTAGGGTGGAATTCAAAGGCAGGCTGCAGGTTAGATGGGCCAGGGCACGTGATTCATTCAGATTATCACAAGTGCGATTTAGCACCGCGGGATGAGTTACGGATGAGATCCACGCGATAAACTTCGCCGGCGCTACGAGGCCATCGTGCGATTTCCATTTCTGTAGCTTCATCATCTACTTACTGGTCCCGCTCACTAAATCAGAGGCTCATTGAAATGACCAGACCGAGGCTTTTTCTGTGCTTATCCCGATCCCAAATTACCCTGCCCCCAGGCTCAGGCAAGAGGAAGATAGAGTCCTGAGCCAATAAGCCCTTTGTATGGGAAAGAGAGGGGACATTATCTGGCAGTCCTGAAGAAAAGAGCTTTGCGCCCCCAAGAAGGGGAGATTCCCATTTCCCTAATGCTTTTAATCATGTGAGGGCCACGATATCGGCGTATAAATTCTTCTATTTCTTTTGTGCATAGAAAGGCTAACCCGGGTTATTTTATGGCTGCTTTCTATTTACTTCTCTTGCTACCTTCCTGCTTTTCTAAGCCCTCTGCTGTTCCTAGTGGAAGGATGCAAGAAATACTCCTAAAAGCAAGAACTCGTAGAAGTGTCCTCGAATAGAACATCTCGAGCTAGAAGAGACCCCCACGAAGGATCATTGAATCCGTCGAATCCAACTCCTCTCCTTATGCGGTGGGGTGGGTAAAAGTTTTGCGAGGTCTCAATGTGGGGTGCTCTGTGTGGAATCACCGAATCAGAGAATTGTCAGGGTTGGAAGGGGCCTTGAAGATCGTCGAGTTCCAACCCCCCTGTAACTTATCTGTGTGTCCTTTTGCCGTTCCACACATTTCAGGTAAAGCCCCATCGCACCCCAACCCTCTCGTCCTCCTGCCCAGCTCTCTGCGGCGTCTGGTTGCTCTCTGCAGGGATAACTATCAGCTAGAAAGGAGGAGGGAGTTCAGGAGACGGAGACCAAAAAACTGGGAATTGAAAATGATGGCAATTTGTCTGAGCTGCGAACAGACAGCTCTCTGGTTTCAGCCCTTAGCAGCAGCAGGAGGGACATTTCTTTGCAGTTTAGACAAGGAGGTGGGGGCCAGCCTGGCCGAGAGCTCCCAGCAGCATTTGCTGCCGCTCGGCACGCTATCCAGTTACCCCAGGATTGGGTGTCCCGGCCAGAATCCACCAGACGGGCTCAGTGCTGGCAGCTGAAATTCTAGAGGAGCAGCATGGCATTTCCATTCTCACAACAGAGCAAAGGGGATTATGTTTGGCCTCGGCGGGCTCGGTCCCCCCCACGCACACACGCACTTTAGTCCTCCCCCTCCTGACGCTGCTGAAAGTTTTCCCCAGGTTTCACGTGGGAAATGGCCACGTTTCTTGCTTGCGTTCCAGCCGGCGGCACACAAAGCCTTGGGCCTGTCCGGCTCTCCTGCTGCATCCCTAAAGCATTTCCCACGCTGTTTCCCAGTGTAGAGGCTGTTCTGCCTCCAGTCCAGACCTGAAACTGCTGAGGAGTCAGAGCTCAGCTGGGAAGTTTTGTCTTAGAGTCATTTTGGTTGGGAGACTTTTAAGATTATTGAGTCCAAGTGTTCCTCCATCCCTGCCAGGGCACCACTAACCCCTGTCCCTCAGCACCACATCTCCACGCCTTGGAAACCCCTCCAGGGATCAGGGGGACTCCAGCCCTGCCCTGGGCAGCCTGGGCCAGGCCTGGACAACCCTGCAGGGCAACAAATTGTTCCTCAGCTCCAACCTAAACCTCCCCTGGGGCAACTGGAGGCCACTTCCTCTTGTCCTGTCCCTTGTTCCCTGGGAGCAGAGCCTGACTCCCCCTGGCTCCAAGCTCCTGTCAGGGAGTTGTGGAGAGCCAGAAGGTCTCCCCCGAGCCTCCTTTTCTCCAAGCTGCACAAGCCCAGCTCCCTCAGCCACTCCTCACCAGACTTGTCCTCTAGACCCTTCCCCAGCTCCATTGCCCTTCTCTGGCCACGCTCTAGCTTCCCCATGAGGATGTTTGATGTGACACTTCATACAAGAACACTGACTTGGTTGCACAGAGAATAGTCCCACACGATGAAAACAGCTACCTGGCATCATCTCTCGTGTCATACTCCTTCCTAGACCTTAGTGAGAGACCTCAGGGTAACCCGAGCAGTGATTTGTGATGGTTTCATGCTGGGACAGCCTTTAGGAGAGAGCTCTTGCTCTGCGAGTGTTGCCAGTTTGAGAAACATCTGCAGCTGGATGAGTCACCTTGCATCTGTCAGGAGGCCCTGGGTGGCTGCAGCAGTCACGGATTATCAGCCAGCACCAGGGAGCCAGAACGTGCAGCAGCGAGGTCCCCGTTGCTCCCCGAAGGTCCCGGCTTTAGCAGCAGCTGTCACAGATTCAGCTGGGCTGACTCAGTGGCTCGGAGCTACCCCTGGCTTGGCATTAGTGCCGGTGCCAGAACTTAGTGAAGACACAGAGACCCCGAGCAAAGTTAAATATGAAGAGTGAGTAACTGGTTAGTAGTCATCCAGAGCGTGATTTCTGGCCCTGCAGCTTCTGTCTCATCATTTCTCCCAAGAGTGGGTTGTAAACCAAGCGGGGGGGGCAGGTGGGATTTCATACGTAACGTTGTCAGTATTTCCAGCTCGTTTTCATCCCGCAGAGGAATCGTTTCCCATTGATTTGACAATACCAATCCGCCTCAACTAGAGGAAAGCCAGGCACCAAAACACCCTTCCCCAGGTCAAACCTCACGCTGGCGGCAAAGGCAAACTTTGCACCCACCTGTTGTGCTGCTCAGAGCCGTGCTGGTTGTACAAGCCCCTCGCTGTGGCTGGGGCAAGGCTGCTGACAAATAATCTCAGTATTAAACCCAGTTCCATCCCGATCGGCATCGGAGAGCCCGTTAAGCGATGCGTGCTCTGGGAGAAAATTCAGTGACAAGAGCAAAGTGAGGACCACGTTTGTTGGTGCAGGGAGGTCCCCCGGGTGCTTTTCAAACAGCACAGAAGCAGGGCCACGTTAATTTGGGGCTGCTTTCGCCTCGGGCACGTCTCATCTGCCTTTTCAGATGGCTTCTTGGAGTTTGGGAGGGGTTTGTCCGTTGTTTCGTCTCCTAAAATTTCTGCTGTCCTTTTAGATCCAGGTTTGTATCTTAAATGTGTCTGAGTGCTCACTGTGGAGCTGGGGAACATGCTAAGGTATAGTTAAGAGTCAGGCATTTCCTACACTTTCATAACATGTTCTTTCTGAGACCTTTGAATCTTTTAACAAACCCACAGGATCACCCAGAGATTAAGACAATTCCAAAAATACGAAGAGCCAAGAGAAACTTGTTCACCATCTCATATTTGTTGCTTTAATTTTCTCCGGGCTTTCGGTGGCTTTTTTTTTTTTTTTTTTCTGCTCCAGGAGCAAATTCATTCCCAGTGTAATGGTAGTATCTGAAGGTTGGAGTCAGATTTTACCATTTTTGATATATCACCGTTTCTTGATAGTGTTCCTGGAGGGAAACCTGAGGCACAGGTCAGAGCTTGCCCACAAATTTCCACTCTAAACTCAGGGACCTTCTTAATCCGCAGAACCGCAGCACAGTTTCGTTTTTCCTGACATCATCTCAGGGCTCCGGTCTCTTCCACCGTCCAGGGTAACATTTTCCTCAGCCTCACTGGGGTGGGATTAGAGATGAGCTGAATCCCTGTCAGGAGCACACTGATCCTGGCAGAAGCTTGAGAAGAGCCAGCTGAGCCCTTTTTTTTTTTTCTTTTTTTTTCTTTTTTTTTTTTGGAAAACCTGGCAATTGGGAAGGAGACGCCGTTAGCTGGTGAGAGGGGAGGCGGCATCGCGGTGTCTGGCTCCAGCGAGACAGCGCTTCTTCCTTCAGTGACACGGATCNGAGGGGGTTTAAATAGCAAAGAATTAGAAAAAAAAAAAAAAATCTGATGCAAATCACTAGTAGAGAGAAAATTATGTGCAATTACCCAAGCGATACTGGGCAGCCGTGCCCACCCCAACCAACAAGATCTCATTAACAAGCAGAAAATAAGATTGAAATGGTGTGTAAAAGAGCTGAAAAATGAATTTGAATGCTGCATTTGTCCACAATTACCCCCTCGTTCACACATATTTTATTGCAATTTTTTTATTATTCTTAATCTTTCCATCCCTCAAAGCAGATTGGGAACATCCTGGCATTACAGTTGCTGAGGGAGGAAGCATTAAGGATTCCCCGTTTCCCTGAAAGGAGACCCTTCTCTCGCTCGAATTTTAAAGGGTTGGTTTTGGACGGATAAGGATTCATTTCTCCGGCTTATCTTAGTGTAGGAACATGTTCTTCTCATATTCTTTAACCTCTGACGCTCTCGGGTACCACCCCACGCGAGGGGGTTTTCTTCCACCTCGCCTCCTGGGTTCCTCTCCCTCCCTTTTCCATCCACTCCTTCCCGTTTCTCCTGCTCTCCTTTTCCACTCTGTTGTTTTTTTTTTCCTTCCACGTGGGCTCTGCCCTCTTCCCCAGACCCACGCCACCTCCTCCACATTCCCCCAGCAGCCCCATCTCTCTGGAGGACCGTGATGCCCTCAAACGAAGCGTCTGCCCTTCAGAAAGCGGCCGCCGGCCCTTTGCCCAGTGGCGATCGTTCCCCCACGCCCCGTTTCTTTCCCGGTCTTCAGCCCCGCCGCGACCTTGCGGCAAATTGCAGGCAGGATTTTTGGAGAAGGAGGGAAACACTGGCTAAAATCCGTGTCCCTTGGGTTTGTTTTTTTTTTGCCAAGGGGATGGGAGCTCCAGGTTTCTCTCTGGGAGACGCTGGCTCTGCTGAGGCTGCGTTGGCGTTTGCCTTTGCTCGGGGTCAAACGCGGCTCCGTCTCTCTAAACTTTAAACTTGTGTGTCCCAGGAAAGCTGGTAGTTTTTCCACTAAAGTTTCTGTCTTTTTTTTTTTTTTTTTTTTCTTTCCTTTTTTTTTTTTTTATTTAACCACACAAAGCCCATCTGCTCTTGTCAATTAGACGCCTCTGCTCCCAGCAACGGGAAAAAGGGAGAATGGAACATTTTTCTCGTGTGAAAATGGAGCTGTATTTGTTTGCCTGATTCCTAAGGACTCCGTTTCTGCGAGCGCAGGAGTTGGCTGGGGAAGGGGGAAATGCATTTGTGAGTTCACTTTCTGTCAATCTTGAGGTTTCTTGAGTTTCCTCGATTGATGAGGATCCTGTGATCCCATCGAAAACTGATTAGAAACCGAGAAAGCAGCATCTTACTCCCTTAACTCTCATGCTGTGGGTGGCACTGAGCGTGTTTATTCTGATGTGATTTCCACTCCAGACGTTGTTCTCTGGCTGGATGACTGAGATGTTAAAATATTAGAACTATTGAAGGATTTCAGAGCAAACAGTTGGTTCCTGAGCCCTGAATTCGACAGGAGCTTCGTCGTTACCTTCGGCGAGTCCAGGATCGGCCCCTGTGGCACTCAGCTGTTTGTAAACTCAAGAATCAGAAGCAGACAAATTGAGGAGAAAGGGGAATGGGGAGAAAATAGGAGAAGAAATAAGAGGAAGGAAAAAAAAAAAACAACTGAGGGGAATGACAAAACCAGTGACAGCAGGAAGAAGAAATGCAGAGAGGTGTGAAAGTGCCTGATAAGCCCCCAGACGTCAGAGCAGGGAGCACATATTTAA
This sequence comes from Baryphthengus martii, assembly GCA_013396935.1. NCBI lineage: Eukaryota > Metazoa > Chordata > Aves > Coraciiformes > Momotidae > Baryphthengus > Baryphthengus martii. The sequence goes on along the minus strand of VWZK01006477.1, from coordinate 295,282 downwards.
GACACCCAGGGCTAAGACACGGAAATCTGGACCCAGAAATCTTTAAATATCCCTTCCCACCCGGAGCCTGCTACCCACTGACGGGGTGGTGGGAGCGAAGCCGAAGCCGGGCGGGTGGAAGAGGCGTCGCAGGGGCTGTAATTCCTGCTGAAATCCAGACAGGACTGGTGGGGCTCTCAGCTCGCTCTCCTCTGGGTCCTGTCTCTTTTCCGCACCAAGGAGGGTAAGAGGGACTTGGCCGGGAGACACAGGCTCGGAGAATTCAACTGCGGGATTTGTCCTGCTTTCTGATTAATAAGGGAACTCGAGACAAGGCAGGCAGGGCAGATAGAGAGAAAATGAGAGATTAGCAATTAATACGCTATCCAGCCCAGCGACGGGCGTTTCTGAGCGACCTCTGGCATTCGGAGGCGAGCGTTTCGCCGCCTGCCTCCCCGAGCGGCAATAACCCAGGGACTGGGGAGCCGGGGCTGAGCCGCGGGAGGAATCGAGGGACCGCAGCGGGGAAAGGCAGCCCTGGAATGAGGGAAGCGAGATAGAGGGGGAAGCTTAAAAGGGAGGAATGCAATAAAAGGAATAATTAGGATTCAGAGACAGGGGCTCGCGCGCCCGTGCGCGCACAAGGGCATCGGTGTCCCGCGTGCACGTTCTGTGTGTGCCCCTGCGTCGTCTGTGCCTGTTAAAACCCAGCGGTGGTGCAACAGCTGGACTCCAGCTGTGCCCTGGCTCTGAAAAAACCATCGACGGGAGGAAAAATCGACGGCAGCCAACTCCGCAGGGGGTCAGGCTCCCACCTCAACCTGCCCCCCTCTTTTTTTTTGTTTATTCCACAAAGAGGCGTTGTGGAAAGTGTATTAGGTTAGCGGGTGTGGCGGAAGAGCAGAGGTACCACGCTGGGAGGGAAGGTGGGACAGCGCAGGGCAGGTACAGGCGGCTCCGTCGCTCTCCTCGTCAGCCTCATGACGTTGAAGACGGGCCCAGGACTGTGCGTTGCTCACATAGTTCCGTGTTAGGAGGATACGCCGTGACCTCCGGCTTTCCCAGCGCCGGAGGATGTGTTTTGAAAGGAGTCATTATTCGGGGTGGTTTATTTGCCGTTCGCTTCACCATCTACGTGTGGTAACATCTCAGGAAGGTCGTGTTCGCTCCCATCCCAAAGTCAGCCAGCTGCCGGGATCGCTGACGGATGCGTTGCGGTGTCTTAGGGCAAAGCTTGCGAACAGCATATTTAGGGCTGAGAGGACAGGGAGGGCGTAAGTCCAGATGGCCAAAAATGCCGGCAGAATCCAGGCTTGTGTCAGCCCTGGTGTGGGCAGCAGAACTAGGGCAGGGATTGTCCCCCTGGACTGGGCACTGGGGAGGCCGCCCCTCGAATCCTGGGGTCAGTTTTGGGCCCCTCGCTCCCAGAAGGACCCTGAGGGGCTGGAGCGTGACCAGAAAAGGGCAACAGAGCTGGGGAAGGGTCTAGAGCAGGAGTGTGGTGAGGAGCGGCTGAGGGAGCTGGGCTTGTTCAGCCTGGAGCAAAGGAGGCTCAGGGGAGACCTTCTCACTCTCAGCAATTCTGTGAGAGAGGGTTGGAGCTGGGAGGAGTTAGGCTCCACTCTCAAGGAACAAGTGGCAGGACAAGAGGAAGCGGCCTGGAATTGGCCCAGGGGAGGTTTAGGTTGGAGCTGAGGAACAATTTGTTGCCCTGCAGGGTTGTCCAGGCCTGGCCCAGGCTGCCCAGGGCAGGGCTGGAGTCCCCCTGATCCCTGGAGGGGTTTCCAAGGTGTGGACCTGTGGTGCTGAGGGACAGGGCTCAGTGGTGCCCTGGCAGGGATGGGGGAACACTTGGACTCCATGATCTTCCAGCTCTCTTCCAACCAAACAATTCCGTGACTCTGGGGGCCGTATCCATCTCCAGAGCATCCTGGCCGCTCAGAAGAGCTGTTAGGCCCCAAAGCATCAAGAGAGGCTCATGAGGAGATGTACCCTAAGGGGATACTTTGCTGGTCTTCTATGCGAGACAGGGAAGAGAGCTTGAGTACCACATCAGCTCGGAGAACGTTCGTCTCACCGGCCTCTCCTGATGCGCCGGGAGCGGAGCGGGGACCAGTACCTGGCCGTGCAATACGTGCTTTACCAGTTTGGGGCGACGTGGCTGTGCGGGGCCTTCTCTAGCGTTTGTAGGAGAGGAGATAGAGTTGTGGGGGACCCGCCATGAGGTGGATTCCACCTCAGCCAGCGGTGGGCGCGAGGGAAGGTGGCTGTGGGTGCGGCGAAGGCCTCGAGCTTCAAGCTGCCGCTTCTGGCCTCGGTCAGACAGGCGTGCACGGGATCAATTTACAGCGGGGGCTGGAGATCAGAAATCCTCGCGGGGTCCGGGGCGTGCGAGCGGTGAAGTGATCAAAGGTGCGGAGGGTCTTAGCTCGCCGCGGTAAGCCGGAGTCAGCCCTTAAGCCTATCCAGTTTGGAGATGAGGGGGATCTTCTTTCAGGGAATAAGTACCTGAAAGGGAATCGCCAGCCGCGCAAGGGGAGAGGGTGGGGAACAGATAGAGGAAAATCACAGGGACTGGCTTAAGAGATTGAAGGGAAAGAGGCCAGGCTGGCACCGAGGGGGTTGTTTTGGGGTAGGAATTCACCCACCGAGCCGGCGCAGGGACTGAAACGGGGACGTCCGGGCGGCCCGCCCGGGTGGGAGCTGGCGCCGTGACTCCTGCTTCAGTGCAAAGCTTGGTCTGGGACCCGCCAAAGGGTCGAGGCAGGTCCTATGGGGAGCTCAGCTGTTAGTTTGAGGGGAGATATCTGTGCTGCTGCCCCACACCTCCCTCCTGCTGCCCTTTTGGAGGGGCGCTGGTGTGGGGACGCTCCCAACAGGGAACGGGAAGAGTCTTTCCCCTGAGATCCGGAGCGGCAGAGCGAGCCCCTCGCAGCCTCCTCTCTCTTCTGTCTCTCCCAGCTTTTCTTCTCCCTCTCCCTTCCCTTCTTCCTCCCTCTCCTCTCTCCTTCCATTTGATGTGGAGGAGAGCTGGAGCTGTCTGCCACTCGCGCGTCTCTACCGAGAAGGGATCAGAAGTTTCAGCGAGCGCTCGGCGCCTCTCCTTTGATCCATGTCCTGAGGCCTGCTTGACAGCGAAAAAAAGCATGGAGACAAAACGACTCAGTCAAAGTGATTCCTGACAACTGTCTCCATGAGATAAGGAAGCTCTCTGTGTCTTGGTGGTTTTTTTTTTTTCCCTTTTTTTTTTTTTTTTTTTTTAATACCGCCTCTCCGTTTCCGTAAGAAGCGGAGTCACTTTAAACCAGAAGAGCCAGCCAACAGCCAAGCTGCACGGAGAACAGCCGAGCAGAGAGCGCCTGCCTGAGCTTTATCATCTTTCCCGTCTCCCTTTCCATTCCTTTCCCCTTCTTTTTTATTTCCAAAAAACCCACCCCTCTTTTCCCCGTTTTTCTACACGCTGCGTTACCCCGATGCCGCCTCTAATTACGCGGCTGCGGAGAAAAGCCCAGCGCCTTTGCAGGTGCCTGAGACGTTATTCAGCTCAATCCCAACCAGAGGGAAATTCCTGCCCTCCCCGCGAAGGGCTGGGGGGGAGCGCCGAAGCCCCGTGCGCTATCCGACAATAACCAATCCTTTTAGGGATCGGCAGCAGGCCTCATTACCAGCGAGGCGTTAGGCACCGCCGGCCACTTAAGCGCTCCTTAGAGATGTTCCCCTGCTGCTGAGCCCCAGATTTTTTAATTATTGTTTTATTTTTCTCACCTACTTCGTGTCACGCGGGGAAGTGCGTCCCCCCCGCACCTCCTCCCCGTTCCCTTCTCGCCGCCGGGTTGCTTGCCGGAATGAGTTCGCAAGGGCTCAGCGACACTATATCCTCACTGGAGGATGCGGGGCTTGGGGTGCGCGTTGGCGCCTGAGGGAGCGGGATACGTGCCTTGGAAGGGGGCGGCGCTCGCAGTCGGGCTGTCCCCAAACTCACGGGCTCTCTCCGGATGGAAAAGGGACAGGGAGGTGGCTTCGTAGCGGTGCTGAGGGCGACCTGAGTTGGACACACCGGACCTGGCAGCGTTGGGGTAACGGTTGGGTTTGATGATCTTAAAGGTCTCTTCCAACCCAAACAGTTCTGTGATTCTAGGACAGGATCACTGGATCCAGGTGGGAGCTGAGGGGGAGCAGAGGTGGCCTGACTCACCCTGCTCCTGCCCTTCCCCATCCTCAACTTCCTACAGCTGGAGGGGACTTGAGTCCACCTGAGGTACCAAAGCTTGGCTCAGGAGCGAGTCTAACGAGGATTTGGTGGCTTAGCGATCCCTGGCAGGATGCGGAAGCAGCCCCGCGCTCCGGCCGGCTCGGGTGATGGAGACAGGGATCGGTGTTCATCCCGACGACGCGGAACCTCCGTGCCAGGGAGTTCCTCTGCCCCTCCGCTCGCCGTAATTAAGCCATTGTTGAAGTCAAACGCCATTAGCATGCAGGATGGGGGGTGGAGAGGAGCGAGGGGGGACGCACGGAGGGAGAGATTCCCTTCCCCCCGGAACTGCGCTGCGCTGATAAACAGTAAATATCGGGGAACAGGATTTCCACATTATCTGAGCGCGGCAGAAAATCAAAATTTCAGTCTAAATCCGAGGAGACGAGGCTCATAAGCTCCTCCAGCTGATACAGATGCCGAGCCCAGCCGGCAAGGCTCAGGAGGCACAAAATAACAATTTTTTCGTTCAGAAAAAAAAAAAAGAAAAGAAAGAAAAAAAAAGAATAAACCAGAGGGGGAAAGCAAGAAATATTTGGGGGCTGACTGGAAGAAGAGGAGAGGAAAAGGTGGTGCGAAGCAGAGCATTGTCTGATGTTTTGATGAGGAAATAAATCCCTGGGTGTATTTTGGAAGGGGGAGGGTGTTGGACACCGCCCATCCAATGAACTTTCCAGCCAGCAGCTCTGGCTCAGCAGAGGGTTGCTTGGGGATGGACCTGTAGGACACCAGCAGCTGCTGGAGGCTGATGGCAAACCTTTAATGAGCGATTAGAGTGCGCAGCTGAGCGCAAATCCAGCCCCGAATTAGATGCCGCATGGGGTCTCCCCGACCCGAAAAGCCAACGCCGGATTCGGCGGCTCTGCCGGGAGCGTGAGGCCATCAGCTCTACCCAAGCTCTGGGCCGGGCGTGCTGCTAAGGGCAGCTCCGTGCCCTGCTCCGGCCCGGCACACGGGGCAGGAGCCACCCCAGGTGGCCGCCAGCTCCTGCCGAGGGACTCGTGCGCGGCGACGAGAAGGAGGAGATGCCGAGGCTGTACTGGGAAGCGTTTCCTGAGGGAACAGAGGGCTCCCTAAAAATGAGCAGCAGAAGAGAGAGCAGGTCAGTGGTGCAGGAGAGCAGGGCTGGAGGTGGTCACTGGTATCTCAGTGAGAAAGGGACACGGTGCTGGCTGCTTCTGAAGGAATTTCATACAGGCATAGAATGGGTTGGGTTGGAAGGGACCTTAAAGATCACTGAGTTCCAACCCCCCTGCCGTGGGCAGGGACACCTCCCGCTAGAGCAGGTTGCCATCCAGCCTGGTCTTGAACACATCCAGTGATGGAGCATCCGCAGCTTCCCTGGGCAACCTGTTCCGGTGTCTCACCACCCTCGGAGTGAAGAACCTCTTCCTAATTTCTGAGCTACATCTCCCCTCTGCCAGTTTGAAGCCATCACCCCCTCATCCCATTGCTACAAGCTCATGTAAAAAGTCCCTCCCCAGCTTTCCTGTCGCCTCCCTTCAGAAGGCCGCAATAAGGTCTCCTCGGGTCCTTCACTTCTGCAGGCTGCACAACCCCAACCCTCTCAGCCTGGCCTCCCAGCAGACGGGCTCCAGCCCTCAGATCATCTTCGTGGCCTCCTCTGAACCCATGTCAACAGGTCCATGTTGTTCTTGTGTCGGGAGTTCCAGAGCTGGACCCAGTGCCCCAGGCGGGGTTTCACGAGTTTCGGGGTGGTTTCTGCTCTCTCAGGGAGCAGGATGGTTTCAGCTTCAGATAGGGCAGATATTCCTAAGGCAAGTTTAGCTATTTGCTGTGTCCCAGATGTTTTTGCATCCTTGGCTGGATCCGTGCTCTGTTTCCTGATGTTTCATAGATAAGAGACTCCATAAAAGCCTTGCTCGCTGCCAAATCCATAGCTCCAGGTTTTTAGCCCAAGGGAATGTGGTTCAGTCACATTTCTGTAGAGTACCAGAGGCTTTGAGCTCTCCCCAGAGAAAGGAAGAAGAAAATGCAGGGACCACTTGCAGAAAATATTCTCTTGCTTTCTGCAGCAGCCACTTCTGTCCTTCTGCTCCCATCACCAGGCCACAGGCTCTTTAGAACTCAAAAATCAAATAATTCTCTCACTCTGAGCTGCTCCCTTAGCTCTCAGTCTCTGCCCAGCTCCCTTGTATATCCATCTCCCTTTCCCTACCTCATTTCTATGCCCATCTATAAAGCTGCATCTTTCATGCAAAGAATTTTAGGGTCTGTGTTCCAGCTCCAGCAGGTTTCTGGTATAAACTCTCTCCATGCTCTGTAGATCCAGGGGCTGTCAGTGCAACTGAACCCTCAGGATTGAGGTTTCTCGCCGGTGAAATGTAAGGCTCTCAGTAACTTCAGCATTGAGTGGCTTCTGGTAGGATGTCCCAACCCCTTTGTGCTGTTGTCTCCCTTCTTGGTCTCCACTGGTCTTCTCTTCTCTCTTCTTCTCTCTTCTCCTTCTCTCTTCTTTTCTCCTTCTCTCTCCTTCTTCTCTCTTCTCCTTCTTCTCTCTTCTCCTTCTCTCTTCTCCTTCTCTCTCCTTCTCCTTCTTCTCTCTTCTCCTCTCTTCTCTCTTCTCTCTTCTCCTCTCTTCTCTCTTCTTCTCTCTTCTCTCTTCTCTCTTCTTCTCTCTTCTTCTCTCTCCTTCTCTCTTCTTCTCTCTTCTCCTCTCTTCTCTCTTCTCTCTTCTTCTCTCTTCTCTCTTCTCTCTTCTTCTCTCTTCTTCTCCATTCTCTCTTCTTCTCTCTTCTTCTCTCTTCCCCACTCTCCCCTCTCACTCTCCCCTGTCCCCTCTCCCCTCTCCCATTTTGAGGCAAGTGGAGAGGGCTGGTGTTCCCAAAGTATTTGTCCTTTCCCTTCTCACAGGTGTTTACACAGACACCCCAGAAGTCCTAAAACTGAGCATCTGAAAGTCAGAAGTAAGGTGGCATCTTTCTAGTCGCATCATCTGGGTCTGAGGTCAACGTTACCGGAGTGACCGAGCCGTTTTACATCAGCTTAGAATCTGTTCCTGCATTTTAAAGAGCAGGTGCCCCACATCACTTTAAGATCTTAATCCCATACCTTACGGCTGGTATTTCAAAATCCCTCGGCATGCCGGCAGAGCTTTCTTCCGCTGTCTCGCAGCGTTAGCCTTGCCTTGGGTTTCGCTGCTGGAAGGGGCGTCAGCACAGAGTTCTGGCCTCCGCTGGCTACGGGAAAGGCCGATTTAACACTGTGCTGCAAATCAGCACGTGCTGATCTATCAAACCCATCTCATCCAATGCAAACCTCATTCAGGGGATAGAGAGAAAGTCAGGAGGATAGCTGACTCGAAATATCTCCGGTGGGTTTTACCGTCCAGCCTCTTTTCCCTACAGCACTGAGCCTCAGACGGCTCTTCCCCTTGGCCAACCCATCGTGTGCTCTGTTTTGCCCATCGCGTGACCGTCCTTACACCAGCTCTCCAGCTCCATTCTCCCAGCCGTGCCAGAAGATGATCTTCAAGGTCCCTTCAACCCTGACAATTCTACGATTCTAAGATTGCCGGTCCCCCCCATCAACCCTACCGGCGACAGCCTCTTCCTCCTTCCCCCACCACTCATAACCCAGCTCCTGTGTCTCTCCTCACCTGCTCCTCTTGCTTTCTTTCACCCGGGGTCTCGGAGCTGCGGTCCCTGCGAGAGGGTTTCTCAAACCCTCCGCAGGCTTGTCTGGAGGGCGAGAGGTCAAGCACCAGCAAGTGTTTCCGTTTAGTTCCAGATACCAGCCTGACAGGTGGGTGCCTCTTGATTAATTCCCAGCTCCCCTAAATGCTCCCGTCGTCGTGTGCTGTGGTCCCATTCAAACCTAGGCAAAGACGGGGAGGGGGGAAAGGAGAATATTGGAATGCTCTCCGTTCAGGGTCCTCTCCGTTCAGGCTCTTGCAATGGGACCGTGGCCTGGAACAGTTGCAGATCTTCACCTCCAGCCTTTGTCGCGCTGACAGTACTTTCAAGTAAAGATGTGTGCTTAGAAAGTCCAGCCAGAACCCTTCAAACCTCCCAGTTCTCCCAGCTGGCCTTGCTGTGCTGCAGTTCTGAACTAACCTCATCTTCTTGCTGATCTCCAGTGATGTAAATGTCCAGCTGGGGTTGATACGGTCCAGGAAAGTAAGGATTTGGGGTCAAGGGAGCATCCTCAGCATCTGAGCTGACTTGAGCTTTTGGAGGTGGGCTCTGCAGAGGTTTGTGAGCTCTGCGTGGTGCGAGGTCTGGCCGCTGCTAAGTGTGTCAGGCAGCTGCTGTTGGTTCCCCACCAGTAACAGCGATGGTAGCACCAGTGGGATCATTTTGAAGGCAGCTTCGTCACGTTGTGGTGAATCAGATCGTCATCGTTTAAAGGTAGGGAAGGGACAACATCACCCACATTCATGCATTCTAATAAATGTGCTTTCCTTAGGGGCTCAGCCATCCTACATGTTCTAGAGGATGAGGGCAGAGAGACAGGGATCTTCAGGAACCGAGGCAGAGCTCAGACCAACGGAATCACTCTGGTGCTGGCCTGTGGAGAGATTTATTCTGTCTTTATTAGAACAAGTCTTTTGCTAGAGTCCAAGGCTAAGCTTAGAGAGTTCTCTTTCCCTCTTTCACACAGACTGGTTTATAGTGGTGTCCTGAAATAGTGGAAGTCTCACCAGACCGTCTCCACTCATATCCACGCTGGAGAAATTCCCGAGGCTTACATAGCGGAGTGAATTTCAGCGAGCAGTTAAATCCCAGTTACCCAGTTAATGCTCTGCAAGGTCCAGATGAAAGTTTTGATGGGAGAGCACAAGAGAGGGAAGGTGGTTTAGTTTTTATGGAAGCAGAGGGCTGGAAGTCGTGAGCCTCGTGACTCCCCTGCTGCTAATTCAGTTGCCCAACCCTGCTAAACTACTCACTCTTGTCTCCAGTGGTTTCCCCTTCCACCTGCTGGGGAGAGTTGGTGCGGATCCGCCGCGCAGAGATGCAGGGAGGCTGAAATCCCAAAGGGCTACCAACCACACTGAGGAGCAGGGAAGGACAAATCCGGCATCCTGCGGGTGTCCCGACCTCAGGAATGGCAAAGCATCCAGCAGTGCTGAGGTCCTAGGGAAGCAGCCAATGCCTGAGCACGTGTTGGTTTTTTATTTTACTTTATTTTTTATTTTAAAAAACCCCAACTTATTAAAATTTTCCCTGGCTGCATCTCTTCCTTATTCAAATACTGCCAATTTCCGTGGATCTCCTATCAGCTCCCAGCATCTCCCAGCCTCGGTGCTTGGGTTATGTGGGAAGAGAGAGAGAGAGAGCGGAAAAAAAACTGCAAGCAAAATAAAAGCCTCTATCTGACAGAATCTCTCCTGGGGATCTCAGTTATTCAAAAAAAAAAAAAAAAAAAGGGAATCATTTTTCTCTTAGCTGGTGTTTGTTAAATGTGCAGGAGCCATAGGCAAATTTTTGCTAATTTTGTGCATGCTTTTATCATACTGGTGATTCACTGGCAGCTTTATCCTCCGATAAGTGGATTAGTTGTTGAGCTAAACAAAAAGGTGTTTGACAACCAGGAAGCTCTAAAGAACATATTTGTTTTCCAAATAATGGAGCTGTGTTTGTTGCTCAGTGCAGTGTGGGGCGTTGTTTTGAATTTCATTAGCCCAAAGGAAAGGCCTCAAAGCTTTTCTCCCTTCCACCAGGAGCTGGTTCCGTAGGAACGGCTCCTTCCTATCAGTGGCAGGTTGATTTTATTTTATTATTTTTTTCATTCGCCTCGGTCTAGTGGTTTGGCCCCGGGGTGATGCTGATTGGGGAGTGGCTAACGAGCTGTATCTCTTGGCATCTTGGCATCTTCTGGCAACGGGGCCGGGCGCACAGCGGCTTCTTTTGGGGGTTTAAGCATCATCCCTGGGCTGCTTGATGGTTCACAGAGCTCTGTGCCTCACAATTAGACTCGGATTCGTCGGGCTGGGAGCTCAACTGAGGGCACGGAGAGATAAATTGACCGAGCGGAAGAGAAATAGGGCTAAAATAATGAGCTTAACGTTATCTCTGGCATCGTAATATCGAGCGTCTCATCATCCTGGGATGTGTTTCTCCTCGTGGTACCACGGGGAAGGTTGTTATCTCCAAGGCCAAGAACGGAGGCGCAGAGATTTTATCCTGCTTTAATGTCAGGTAGGAACCTGAGACTTTGTCAAGGCCCTTTTCTAGCCCAAAAGGCCTTCTCTGAAAAAAAAAATGCTTCCTATTTAGTAATTCTCTGTTTCTCTGTAGTTTATTTTTAGCCCTTTGGAGTCCCCCTTTCTGCCCTCTCCACTTAGAAGCCGACAGCCCTTTGGCCATATTAGCCGAGTGCCTGGGAGATAATGGGAATTTTTTCCTTGGAGCTCCAGGGAGCTTGGTGACAACCACAGTAGTCAGGGCCGAGCTCTGCGTAGCCCTGTGGGTCCTCTCTGATAGCGACCGTAGCAGACTCCTCATGAGGACAAGAACAGGGCGCTCTCCTGGCCTCTCACTCTCTTCAGTTCAGGAGATTTCCTTAAAAAAAAGGTGTTTTATCTGGTAGTGCTCCATGGCTCTTTCTTCCAAGTACTTATCCAGCCTCCTCTTCAATCCACGGAGCTTAGCAGCCATTGTTTCTTGTGGCAAGGAGTCCTCCAGGTTGACTCTCCACCTGGTGAAGCTTCATTTGCTTCGTATTTCACCTTCATTCCAGGGCTTATTCTGGAAATGACGGTGAATAGTCAATGCAAATTCACCCTCTCCATGTCCTTCGGGTTTTCTTAGGCTGCCATCAAAACCTACAGCCTGGGAAACCAGGAATGGCGCTGATTGATTCCAGCCCACCTTCACCAGCGATGCCGATGGTACCGGGGCTTTCTTCCCCACGGCAGTTTTGCTGTGGTGCCCTTGGAAGGAATTGTTGGGGTTTGTAGAAGTACATCTTGTGCTTGGGCAAGGGTTGGAGCCACTGGCTTGGGCTTATAAATTTCTGTGGATGCCGCTGATGGCAGTGGGAGCTCTATCTCCTGTGGAAATGAAGGATCTTTTTGCATCCTGATGCCAAACCCCGTACTCTCCCTTGCCCTTTTGAAATATAGACAGCCTGGGTGATAAGAAAAAGATAATCCCAGTGCGCGAAACAGATAGCTCCATCCCTCCTGACATTTTTAGGAGCCCACAGAGGTGGAAGGATAGTCAGCCACGCCATTCCCATCCCCTCGGCTCTACTCCCGCGACAGCCGGACCGGAATCCAGGAAAGCTTATTTTCCCCTGGCAAGGGGCAAAAAGCAACGGGGGTACGAAGAGGGAGCGGCTGCAGCGCCATGAGAAAGGGGCGAGGGCTGTGACCAGATCTGCAGGGGCTGCAATTGCTCACCCCGCAGTGAAAAGGCTAACTGGGATCACTGGGATGCGGAAAGGATAACTGGGATCAGTGGGATGTGCTTGGTGAAGTTTTGGAAGGGATTCCTTAAGAATTCCCATCCCTCCGTTTGATCTACAGCACCTTAGGCACTTCCTTTCGTTCTTAGAGTTGGACCAGCCTTGGCTTCTCCTCTCCTGACTTTGCAGGGGAAGAGATTCAGGAATCTGGTGCCTTCTCTCTCTTTTTTTCTGGATTTGCTTTCTTGGGATGGGAGTAGAAAGAGTCAGGCCCAGAGGGGCCCAGCCAGCTGCTAGATCCTCCATTTGGGGGCTTTGTTTTATTTTTGTTTCCCTTTTTTTATTGCAACACAAATGAAGAGCCAGAGGAACGGCTTCGTTATAAACCACCAGGTCCTGTCGTGTGTCCGGGATGTGCTCACCCCGCAGTGGAAAGGATAACTGGGATCAGTGGGATGCGGAAAGGATAACTGGGATCACTGAGATGCAGAAAGGATAACTGGGATCACTGCAGATAAGGGATGGGTTGCTGGGACGTTTTGGAAAGAGCAAAATGGTTTCGTTTCGTTCCATTCCACATTCTGAGATGAGCTGATTTTTTTCTGTCTTTATAAACAAAGGGACAAAAATGTCGCGACGGGTTCTTTTATTTTCGCTGGTTTTTTTCTGTTCCAAATTGCAGGGGTTTGCTTCATTTTGATCTTTCGACCAGAAGTTCGTATTTGCACTCGCAGCCCTCACCCGTTCCCTTTCCATTTTCATTTATGCAATGGAGCTATCTCAGCTCTGGCAGAGATGAAACAAGGGGGAGGGAAAGAAGAAAAGGGGGGAAAACGGCGGTGGAGGAGCGAAAGGTCCCCAGCTGGCTGTTAGTGGCATCTGCACTCGGAGTCCAGACTCCAGCTGAGAGCTATTTCACTATTTATTTACATGTAATTATTGCTATGAGGTGCAGATATTAACACTGTCAAGAGCAATTTGCCCTGACATTTTTCACTTGCTCTGTTCCCTGACGTGTTGGGTTTGGTGGGATTTCTGGGGTTGGTTTTTTTTTTTTCCCCGCTCGCTCTTCGTCGCGCCGCTTCGGTTTTGGCAGCGCGGGGATCGGGCTTTTTAATCCAGCGCCCTTCGCAACTCATTAAACTTTGAAATTTAATTTTGTCCAGAGAGGAGCCGGGAGGGGGAGCTTCTCCCACCCCGCCTCTCCCCACCCTCTTGCACCATCTAGAGCAGTTCAAGCATTTCCACTCTAAACAAACCAAATTTACCGGTTGCCGCGTTTTCAATTGCGATGCAATCTCCAGCATTAACCTTTGCTTTCGACGCTGCATTTCAAACACGCCGAAAGGCGCCCGACCGCTTCTTGGGGGGAGAGTTGGGAAGCGCACGGCGAGAAAGCAAACGCTGAGCGAAGATTTTTGCGAACCAGCGGAAAAATCGCCACCTATTTCAAAAGGTGGGTTAGAACCGGTGGCTCTTTCCTACTTCTTCAGGCCTTTTAAAATTTTTTTTTATTTATTTTTTTTTTCTTCTCCCCCCTTCACTCCACTCCTGCCTAAATCATCTGATTTCTATAGCTGGTGACACTTTAAATTAAGATTTCCGGCCTCCGCTCAAGCCCTGATTTAATGAGACAGTTGTTGTATGTCATCTAATAAAACCAATTGTGCATTCGAACTTATTTGCCAAGCAGGCGCGGTGACGTGACAGGCACAACTCACTGCAGCCTGCGTATTTTCTCTTTTTTTTTTTTCTTATTTTCTTTTTTTTTTCCCGGCCAATATGGTGCTTGTAATCGTTTAGCAGTTGTTTAATCCGCAATAGAGCATCTTCCTTCCCCGGCGGAGCTGCGTCGTTCGGGCTTTCGGAAGCGGAAGGGGTGTACAAGAGCCTGAAGGATGGGGGGGTTGTGTTGGTGGAAGGAGTAAGTGCTGAGTTCTTCCTCAGTGCCTGTGCTTGGTGAAGTTTTGGAAGGGATTCCTTAAGAATTCCCATCCCTCCGTTTGATCTACAGCACCTTAGGCACTTCCTTTCGTTCTTAGAGTTGGACCAGCCCTGGCTTCTCCTCTCCTGACTTTGCAGGGGAAGGGATTCAGGAATCTGGTGCCTTCTCTCTCTTTTTTTCTGGATTTGCTTTCTTGGGATGGGAGTAGAAAGAGTCAGGCCCAGAGGGGCCCAGCCAGCTGCTAGATCCCCCATTTGGGGGCTTTGTTTCATTTTTGTTTCCCTTTTTTTATTGCAACACAAATGAAGAGCCAGAGGAACGGCTTCGTTATAAACCGCCAGGTCCTGTCGTGTGTCCGTGATGGGCTCACCCCGCAGTGGAAAGGATAACTGGGATCAGTGGGATGCGGAAAGGATAACTGGGATCACTGGGATGCAGAAAGGATAACTGGGATCACTGCAGATAAGGGATGGGTTGCTGGGACGTTTTGGAAAGAGCAAAATGGTTTTGTTTCGTTCCATTCCACATTCTGAGATGAGCTGATTTTTTTCTGTCTTTATAAACAAAGGGACAAAAAAGTTGCAACGGGTTCTTTCATTTTTGCTGGTTTTTTTTCTGTTCCAAATTGCAGGGGTTTGCTTCATTTTGATCTTTCGACCAGAAGTTTGTATTTGCGCTTCCAGCCCTCACCCGTTCCCTTTCCATTTTCATTTATGCTCTTTGAAAAGCCTCCTTTCATCTCAAAGAAAATGTTGTTCATCTCTTTCATAACATTTATTCATCACCTATCGACCCTTTGTCAGCCTTTTATAGAGGGCCCTGTAGAATCATAGAATTAGGGAATGGCTTGAGTTGGAAGGGACCTTCAAGATCCTCTCATTCCAACCCTCCTGCCATGGGCAGGGACACCTCCCACTAGAGCAGGTTGCTCAGAGCCTCATCCAGCTTGGCCGTAATAATATAATACAATATTAATATAATAATAATATAATGCAGAAGCTTAGTAGCATTTTCATTACTACAGGCTGCATGGAATCAGAGCCCAGCATGGAAGCTCCACATTTCCAGTTCGTGGCTCTTTCTCTCCAGTGCCTCTTTACCCATCACCTCTTTTGTGTGCGGCGGCAAAACGGAGCTGATAAAATTGTTCCCAACTTTGTCAAACTTCCTTCTGTCTTCCAGGAGAAGACCTAAACAGCATCCTAGGGCACTAATGTTTTGATGTTCCCCTTATTTCTGTGTTTAACAAATTGCAAGGCAGCCTGGAATGGGGACATCAGCCTTGGTTGAGTTTGGGGATGTTCAGATTCCTACTCCCCTATAAATTTCTGCACCACCTCGAGTTTTAGCCTTTATTGGGCTCGTTTTTCCCGCTCTGCCCAGTGCTCCTCCCAACCACATTAAAGCAGCTCACAGATACCTTCCAAGAAAGAAAAGCGAGGCAGAAATAAGTCTCTTTTCTTCTTTGTATGTTGGTGTGACTTTGGGCAGCGCTTGCTCTGTCCCCCTGCTCTCTTGGGGGTTTCCAAAGGGTCGGGATGCTCAGCTCTTGTGGGTTTCGGGGAGTCAGCTCCCTGAGACAGAAAGCTCCAGGCTCCCAGACCTTTTTGTGTGGGCAGGAGGTTTTCCTCTCCACGTAATGACCAAAGGAGAATTAATCAGGTGGGGACTTTATTATTGGTGACCCAAATGCACCCACAAAGCTCAGGCGCCAGCTGGTACATACATTAACTCCAGGTTTGCTTAATCTTACAGATTTTAAGACAGTCTCGTAGCGGGGCAGGCACAGGAGGAGACAGGACACGCAGATTGTCTGAGGATCTCTGAGGTGCTAACACTGACGTGCTGGTCTGAACCCAGGGCAAGGCTTTGGGCAAGGAAGACGCAGCCAATGGTCTTGGGTTTGGGCTTCGAGTCTTGGGTTTGGGCTTCAAGTCTTTCTGCTTTGCCCGTGGCCTCAGCCCCGCACCCTCTTTGCACAGCACCCTTCTCCAGGGTCCCCAACTTTCTGCCAAGCTCCTGATTCCTCCCTGAGCTGGAGGGTGCAAACCAAAGAGAGGAGAGCTGCACCCAGGCCTGCTGATCCATGCCCTAAGCTTTTTCCCCCAGCAGTCGTGACTGGGGGTACCAGGGTGTGGGGGGAGCAGGGAGCGCAGGAGATAACTGCTGAGGTTGTCAACGCTGCCGGGACTTAACGCGTTGTGAGATCTGGCAGCTTGTTTGCACGGGTGTTAAGCAGCCTCTCCTGTCCTCTTCTTGTCACTGCCCAGTCCCTGCCACAGCCAATCTGTGTCCTAATCTCCATCAATTAACAAGAAACACTTTCGCCCCTTCGCTCCCCCTCACTGCCCCCCCCCCCCCCGACAAACACCCCCCCCTGAACCTTTGGAAAAAAAGGAA
>VWZK01006477.1:259739-279330 GCA_013396935.1 Baryphthengus martii | reverse complement strand
ACACCTACCCTGAAGCTTTGGATAAAGAGGAAAGACACCCCCCCACACCCAGCCTCGACCCTCTCCCCCTTTACTTTCCACTAACTCAGCGCAACCAATTAGGCATCTGACACCCGTACTGGCTGACAAATTGTTTCTGTCATCTGCTTTCTGTCTTTCATTAAAGGGGAGGCGGAGGGGGGAATTGAGAAGAGAGAGGGGAGGGGGCTGGGAGATGTGATCTCCCATGCTTAGCGGGGCCAGATACATTAATTACAAAACGGCCATTTGCAGCATGAAAATGCATTAATTAAATTTATGCAATCATTATCTTTAAATAGTCATATCTTTAAAATAATCAGCCCTTCCTGAGTCTTCCCTCTCCTCCGCTAAGTAGCTCTAATCCCTTTTCCACCATTTATCTCTGGATCAGCAGTGCCTTGTATGCTTTTAAACTTGGGCACGCAGGAGGTGCCTTAAAAACTCGGCTCCAGCAACACGAGGGAGTGACACCTTCCCTCTCGCCCTTGGCCTTGCAGCGAGGAGAACAGACCAGGGGCACAACTCTACTCTGCAACTGGAAGAGGGGAGGTTTAGACTGGGTGTCAGGAAGAAATTCTTCCCTGTGAGGGTGGTGAGACCCTGGAACAGGTTGCCCAGGGAAGCTGTGGATGCTCCGTCCCTGGAAGTGTTCAAGATCAGGTTGGATGGGGCCTTGAGCAACCTGCTCTAGTGGGAGGTGTCCCTGCCCATGGCAGGGGGATTGGAACCAGATGAACTTGAAGGTCCCTTCCAACCTTAACCATCCGAGGAACCTATGAACTTAGAGGATTTGCCAGTTTTGGGAGGCTTGTGAGCGAGGTATTGTCATAAAAAAAAAGAGCTTGTAGCTCAGCGGGGAGTTGCGGGGTTAACGTGTAAAGTTCTTTGGTTGTTTGTACAGGAGAGCAAGCTCCTCACTGGGCTACATACCCATTTAGTAAGTCTGTGGCTGTTAGGTACCCACTTAGTAAGTGTGTGGCTGTTTTCTTTTGGAAGAAGTTTAATTTTAATGAGGTAAGACCCTTCCCTCTGGCCCAGCCACAGCTTTGCCAGCAGCCAGCTACCTTTCAGCAGCGTGTCTTTTTCTTCTTAAAATTCACATTGTTCAGCGCATTCGGTGATGGCTGTAAGGAAAGGAAGGTTTGAAAGCTTTGGAAAATAGGAATTTTGCCACTCTGAGGCTTGAGATCACTTCTTGCCAGCTTGGTATTATAACTCAAAAAAATATTTTATTTCGGAGTGCCTTCAGACGCAGCCAAAATCAAATAGTGCTAGACAAATGAGAAGAAAACACAATTAATGATGAGTTAGCCCAGGAGCTTCTACTTTTATGTGTCATTGTTCAAAAGCTTCACCTGCTTGGGGTGGCTACTCCACTAATCCTTGCAAACTTAGCGAGCTTTGTGCCAAAATAACCCAGGGAAGAATTAATCTCACCCACTTCTTAAGGAAGCACCTCTATCACCACAGGAGAACTCCAGTCCAAAGAGCTGTTAAAGAGCTGGAGGACTCCAAGAGGGATACTTATCTAAACTCAAATCCTTTAGGGCTTTCTTATCGCTTCTGGTTAAAGATTTTTGTTCTGCTCTTTGTGTGTCTGCAGCGTTTTTAATAAATCCTACATGGTTTCCCTCCCCACCTCCCCCCAGTTTGTAATGCCTAGTGGGCCAATGTCCAATTAGACGGGAGCCGACGCAGCGGGGTTTGGATCCAAACCTTCTCTTGTGTTCAGAGTCATGAGTTCGGGATTAACACCGGGTAGAATTTGAGGGTGGATTTGATGGTGACCAATTCCTGCCAGATTTGTCCCATCTGAGAGGCAGGAACAAGCTCTGAGGTTTCCTAGATGGAGGCAAACAGTAGCTTGTCCTGCACGGGGAAGTCCCCTCGACTGTCCCGAGCATCCCCAGACTCCTCTTCAAGAGGTGCATCAGGAGACTAAAAGCTGTTTGGAGCCAGCACAGCACAAACTGAGTGTAAAAGTGCTTACAAACAGTGAATACAATGGGCTCGTTTTTCCCTGGTCCATCTCTGAAAACGGACATTTCTGGAGAGAAAGGAAAAGTCCTGCTGTGGAGCAGAAGAGGGGAAAGTAGAACATCTCAGCTGTGAGGCTAACCTTCTGTGAGACCCCATGTTTTCAGCAAGGATCCCTGCTTTCTTCCCTTCCCTTTTCCCCTGTTTGTTTGCGCTAACGGCTTCACGCCAGTGGGCTCCACACCTTGGTGGCTGCAGCTTCGTTATCCCCAAGTTCAGATCCCACGAGGGCTTGGGGTTCATGTCTGGCAAAAGCAAGCAGCTCCCTGTTTGAAAATACCGCAGCGCTCCCCTGGCAGCAGGGAGAAATCCAAAGGGAGAGCCCAGGAGGGCTGCGAAAGGCATTTCCTTGCATTCAGGAGCTGGGATTTTCCTGTGAGTGCTGGAAAAAGAGGCCCTGGCTTTAAGAACTCATCGCTGTGGTAACTTCAGGAGACCCAAACTGAGCTGAGGCCCTCGCAGACACGACCGGGGTCTGGGTTGGATGTCCAGTCGTTAGGGTGAGCCAAAAAGAGAAACCCTCATCTTCAAATATGCACCAAGCCCACCTGGAGAAAACAGGGGACAGAGGGAGCAAGAGAACAAGCAACAGAGGAGCTGGCAATGGGAAGCATTGTGATTTTCCCTTCCTTCCCTTCTTTCCCCAGCCGGAGTTATTAAGCGTTGGGTGCGAGCCCGGCTGAACTTATCAGGGTTATTTCATCTCCCCGCGACCTCTCCGTATTTACGCCGGGAACCCTGGAGGCATTGGCTTTGCTTAACTGGTGTATCTTACACTGCAGTTAAGCTGGACCTTAACTGATTACAGCCCTTGATTGATCAGAGAAAAGAGGGAGGGGAAGAGAAAGAGGAGTCCTAGAGCAGATACGCGGGACTATCAGCGCGCCGAGCAGCTTCGCCCGGGGCTGGGATATGCCACTCGGGGGATTCTTTGTAGTGCAGCTCCTTTCACATTTATCGAGGCTCCCCTCCACTCTCCCAAAAGAGAGAGACAGAGAGAAAAGCAGGCGAGGAGGGAGGGGTAGGAGGGCAGCAAACTCAAAGGATCTCAGGAAATCTTGTTTGGAAGCAGTAAGTCGGCACCCGCACTCCATTACCAGTGTCCGCGGGGGGTTTGTGATAGTGAGCGAGCGCAGAGCAGCTTAGCGGCGAAATAGGGGAGGAAATAAACAAAAAAAAGGAGAGAAATGGAAAGGGAGGAGGGGATGGGGAGACCTTTCGGTGAAGTTGGGGTTGTCTTTGTTAGTCTCTGCGGCCTGGGGCCGCTGCGGAGGGGAGCACCAAGTTTAGAGAGCAGGTTTTGTTTGGTGGGACTCGGCTGTGCTGCGTGATCTCCCCACCCTGCCGATATTCACATCAGGTGGACGCACAGCAATAGAGGTAGGGCTGATTTAGCAGGAAACCTTGAGGTGTCTTTGTTTATTTCTCGAGTCTCTCACCAAGCCCCAAAAGCTTTTTGTTCTCTTCCTGCCGTCAGCAGAAAAAAAGACACAAGCCCAGCCCGTTTCCAAAGCCAAACCTAACCCGAGGCCTTCTGCTGGAAATGGTTAGCAATTCTGGGCTTCCATGGTTGTGCCTTTCTGCTTTCTCATCCCAGGTGACTTTGTGAGGTCCAAAATGCCACAAGCAAGATTCATCTTCCTGCAAGTAATACCCTGTGTAAAGTTGCCCGGAGATGCTCCGTGTCTCGACAAAGGGATTTTCCCCTGGAGACTTTCCACCCCTCTGTATTCCCTTGGTCTTCCCAGAGAAACGTGTTCACAGGGAAACCAGCATCAGGGTGGAGTTTGCTTGTGGTGATTTCTTGTTAATGCGCAGAAATAAAGGGGATGGAGTGGCTCAGGTTGCCAACCAGCACCTTGGGGAAGCGTTTGCCTTCGTTTGGTTATTCTATATAAAGTATCTTAGCAATTCCAATTTAATCAAGGGAAGGTAACACAAGCCGAATAACGATGTCGATGGTTAGTGAAGCCCAAAGTGCCCGTTTTCAGAGGGGAATTACTCAGCAGTGCATGACAATGGAACCCCTGTGATGGTTTCGAGGCGGCAAGGCACTAGGTAACCTCTTGGCTTGAGTCTCTCCCGTTTCTGGAAGGGGTGAGCCCATGTCCGTTGATTTTCCTTGGTAGTGCCCACAGAACTGGGACCCCCCTCTTTACCTACAGCAGCCCACCCTCGCACACCACGTCTTTT
This sequence comes from Baryphthengus martii, assembly GCA_013396935.1. Taxonomy (NCBI): domain Eukaryota; kingdom Metazoa; phylum Chordata; class Aves; order Coraciiformes; family Momotidae; genus Baryphthengus; species Baryphthengus martii. The sequence goes on along the minus strand of VWZK01006477.1, from coordinate 275,079 downwards.
TGTTCCCTGCCTGGTTATCCAGACTGCTAAGAACGTTGCCGTCTGCTTTTAGTGAAGTGGCAGGAGAGCGTGGTGCCCTAACGCCAGGGGTAGCGACCCCTGTTTCTAGCTCGAGTGGGTCTCAATGTAATTCCTGCTCCGCCCTCCCCCTCCAAATGACACTTCTGCCCCAGGATTTCTCATAGCCCTCCGTTGGATGTCTAACCCCGTGGTGCTTCTGATTTCCTGATGGTGTTGCCACTGCCAGAAGAGCCCCCTCCTCTTTCCCAAACCATCCGGACTGAAGCGATTTCTCTTCCCCTTAATAGCTAAGACCTTCCCATTCTTTTGTAGAGCTTAGAAACTTTTCTGTAGACCTTCTCCATAATTTGTACATCTCTACAGAAGCAGGGTGCCCAAAACAAGATGCAGTGCTCCAGGTGGAACCTCACCATAGCCTTGAACAATCAGGTAATAACTTCCCATCGCCTTTTTGTTTTGTTTTTTTTCTAATCCTCCCCTTGTGCAGCCTGCATCGGTCTGCTTCGCTGCAGCTCACCATCGCATCCCCAGCTCCATCTCATCCCAACATCTCCCCAAGCCCTCTCCATCATGAGTGTGTGGCGGTTTTTCATCTGTTAAGCGAACAGGGTCGTTTTAGGACACAAGTGCTCATCTCCATTTCACCCGCTGTGTCCAAGACCACTCCCCCACGCTGCTGAAACATCCTTCAGGTGTTTTAAGTCACTGAAAGGCGTTGATGATATTTCTGGGTTTGTTGTTCGCTGCCAAACTGTACCGCTGTTCAAGCACAGCCCCACAGGAACCGTTTCAGAGCACTTTGAAGGGACTGGTATNCCCCCTGGATCTGTTCCTGTGTGTCCTGCCCTGGGTGATCCTTCTCTGGCAGGGGGGTTGGACTCGATGATCTCCAGAGGTCCCTTCCAACCCCTAGGATTCTATGAAGGGACTGCGATTAACCTGGAGCAGACATTTTTGAGGTGCGAGATGTGTGAAGCACTGTCTGGGTCCTCGGCTTGAGTGCAAAATCAGATTTTAATGGGTGTACTTAGTGGGTTGGTTTGGTATATTGGGCTACAACTCAGCTGGGTCTAGTGATTTAGAAAATATTCAAAATTAATTGCTTGGTTTTGTGAGTGCAGTGTTAGTGATTGCTACATAAGTCATTTTAGTCCTACCTAGGGGCATATTTGCATATGTTTATCCCCCTTTCAAGTGAAGATCTTTGGGGAAAGTGTATTTATCTCCTCCCAACTCTTTCTTTAGCTTTCAGTAGTCCTATAGTCACCTCTTCATTTTGTTTCCATTTAATGTATGTATAGAATAATCGACTCTTCTCTTCCTACCAAGTGAAAATGAATCCATGGAGAGCAAAAAGCATTAATATGAGGAAGGGTTGCCTTCTGCAAGAGAGAAGGAAAAGATTAGCTGAACAGGCTGCAAAATAAAGATAGATAAGATTAAACTGGGTCCCCACCAAGTAGATAAGAACACTCTTGGAGGACAGAGCATGACCTGCCCAGAGTAGAAGCTGCATCAGCCACAAATGACAGGAGAGACCAAGCCCTCATGGAGGAACTCAGAGCTTGGTCCATGTCGTTAGTCAATCCGGAAGATCCAGCACATTTCCCAGCGTGGCCCTGCCAGACTTTCCATTCTGGTGTAAATGGTGAGAGCGCAGAGCGATGTCGGCCTACAGACACTCTTCACAACAGAGAATTTCCCGCTGCTTTTTGCCCCACGTGGTGCCAAATATTCCACCCGATCGCCTTTCCATCCTTCCCCAAAGAGAGTGGATTTCTACACACTCCTAGGAAATGAGTAGCGCAGTCTCAGCAATACTGCCCACTGCCAGGAGACCCTTCCTCTGCTTTTCCCTCTTTATTTTCTGCCTGGTGTCCCAGTTTGTTTTCCTTTGGGACCACCCGGCAGCTTCTCTGGAGTTAACACCCTTGGGCTCGCTGCGGATCATTACGTCTGCCCTTTATTCCGCGCTTAGCCAGGCTCAGCACTTTCTAAATGCAACATTTTTTCTAAGGCAGCCTCTGATTTTGGACGCTTTGCTCTGTGTCAAATCGAGTGTCCACAAATGGAGACACCACAGAATCGGGGCTTGCTCTGGAAAATGCTGTCCACGGGCTCCTGCCTCCCCATCGCGCCGTTTGCTTGAGTTTGATCCCACAACTCCTCTGTGTCCTCCTGGTCACAGGGCAGGGCAGCGTCACCGGGGGTAGATCTGGAGTCCAGGGCCCGACCTCTCTATCGACAGGGTGTCTTCACAAGCCTCAAACGAGCTGCTGATGCCGGGCGGGAGGTGTAGGGACACTGGGGATGGAACAGCCTGGCCAGCGTGGCCTGGCCTGCCCCGGTAGTTCCAGTAGAGCTCCTGACCGCAGAGACCGGCGCGGTGCAGCGGCCGGGTCTGCTTGGGCAAGGTTTTGTGGTGCAACTCCTCAGCTCCCCTCCCTGCACCTGGAGCACGGCAACCCTGGTGCTAAATACAGACTAGGGGACGAGTGGCCGGAGAGCGGTGCGGCGGAGAGGGACCTGAGGGTCCTGGCTGATGGCAGACTGAACATGAGCCAGCAGTGTGCCCTGGCGGCCAGGAGGGCCAACCGTGTCCCGGGGTGCATCAAGCACAGCGTTGCCGGTCGAGTGAGGTGATTGTCCCGCTCTACTCCGCGCTGGTGTGGCCTCACCTCGAGTATCGTGCGCAGTTTTGGGCACCACGACACGAGGAGGACATCAGGCTGTTGGAGAGCGTCCAGAGGAGAGCCACGAGGACGGTGAAGGGTCTGGAGGGGATGACTTATGGGGAGCGCCTGAGGTCACTTGGGTTGTTCAGCTTAGAGAAGAGGAGGCTCAGAGGTGACCTCGTGCTTCCTCACGAGGGGAAGAGATGGGCCAGGTCCAGATCTCTTCACTCCTGTGCCCAAGGACAGGACTCGGGGAAATGGGAGAAAGCTGAGCCAGGGCGGGTTTAGGTTGGATATCAGGAAAAAGCTCTTCACCCAGAGAGCGGTCGAGAAGTGGAACGAGCTCTCCCGGGAAGTGGCCCCAGCACCAAGCCTGCCTGAGTTCAGGAGGCGTTTGGGTGATGCTCTCGGGCACACGGTGTGATTCTTGGGGTGCCCTACACAGGGACAGGAGTTGGACTCGGTGATCCCGATGGGTCCCTTCCAACTCGGCAGACTCCATGATTCCTGCTGCACTCACACCCTTCTCTATCTCAGCGATATCTCTCCCTATCGCTCGTCTGCCCCTCGAGCCCCTCCTGTCCGTCCCCCCCCAAACACACCCGACCGTCCCCCCGAAACCTAAAATCTGAAGGCCTGATTGCGCAGATTGCAGGCCCCTAATTGCTCTTCCCTTCCCAAAGCCGCGTTCGTTTATCATAAAGGGTGCACATTTCCCCTGCTACAGTTTCCACGGCCAGAGGCCCTGAGGGCCAGCTCAGAAATGGAGGGAATTAATTACATTTTTTTAACTCCCCTTCTTTTAAAGTATGGGAGAGAGTGATGAAACGTCCCGGGGGGGCGGGAGGTTGAGCTGCAGAGAGAAGGGTGGGGAGGGAGGCAGCAGCAGGAGGCGCGAGGAGGGGGCCAGCGCTTTCATCCAGAAGGATCTTTGTGCATTAACCTTGGTCTCCCCAACACATCAAGAGCCTGACCCCCTCTCCCCCATGACAAATGACCTCCGGAAAGGGTAGAACCGAGGCCGAAGGCTCCTGGCACCGTGGTGGTTATTGACTTAGCCCCAAGTGCAAGCCCACGCCACGCCTGTGACTGATTTGGGACAGCGGCAAAGGGAAAGGAGCTGGGGAAAGGGAGAGACACAACTGATGAGAGGGAGGGGAAAGGGAAGGCTGTCAATCACCATGATGGACAGGTAGCAGATTTCCCTCCAGATAAAACCTTACAGATGTGAAGTGCGTATTGATTTTTAGTTAGTGATGATAATGCACCAAGAAGTAATAAATTATAAGAAAGCAAGGTCAAAAAGAAAAGGTAAAAGGACTTGGCATTCTTGAGGAAGGGATTTCTCCAGATGCCCCTGACTTTTCTAAGTTCAGAAGTTGCCTGGAAAATGAGTTTATCCAGCTGAAACAAGAAGGCAGATAACACGGACCTGCCGAGGCTGGAGGGCTCTTGTAAGGTTATCCGGAGCGAAGAGGGAATAGAAATCTCCACTTTGCTCTCGTTATTTCTTCCACCTTTGTGTCCTGGGGTGGGGAAGCTCAGATGCCATCCTTTGAGAAACCTCTGCAGACAGGTGGGAGCTCAGCCCCAAATCTCTCTCAGCGTGCCTCGAAAAGGCCGACTGTTCCCACCAGAAGAAGTTGTGGAGATCTTGGGGGCTCCTGGCTCAGCTGAACCCCGCAGCCTCTGTCAGACTTCATCGGCAGCACTCAGCCCCCCCGACCTCCACGGGAGCATCCCACAGGGATGTGCATCTCCCAGCCACCTTCCAGCATCTCCCCTCTCCACCCTCCGTCCGGTTCCATGTCCGTTCCCCGCCCTGGCGTCGTCACGACGAAATTCCTGGCGTCCTGGTGTTTCACCACGGATTTCCAGAGGGAAATTCAGCCCGTTTTTTTTCAGAAAGTGGTCTTAGGATGGGCTGAATTGTCCTTCAGAAGTGTCAGTCTCTCTGTAGAGGGATTCCAGAGGATTAGCAGAGACTAGAAACTTAACTTCACACAGCGAAGGTTAGTCGAGTTGAGTCCTCGCTGAAGTGACTTGCACAAGCCCTTGCGAGTCAGTAGCCGAGCTGGGATTAGAAACCAGTCCCAGTTCTGGCTGATTAAAGCCAGTGACTGTCTTTAGCAGGATTTGTGCCAGTGTCTTCTCCGGTCTCAGCTCCTCTGGATTTGAAGAGTGTGAATCTGGGTTTCATTTACCGACGTTGCTTTACATCCCCTTTTCTTTTTAAAAGGGCTTTAGCGGAAGTGTTAATACGACTTCTGCTTGCTTGAAGAGCCTTTTCTTTTCTCCGAGTAATACAAAGCAGCTGACTCTTTTGGGGAGATGGCCAGGAGGGAGAGCGAGCACTGCAAAACCCTCCGCTCTGCGAGTGGTTCCAGTTACCCTTCGGGTTTTTTTTGTAGCTGAGGATTTCTTTTCTGCACCTGCAGGGCAGCACTGCCAGACCTGGACAGCTCAGGAAGGCAGAGGAGAAACAGCCCCGCTTTGTGCTGCCCGCTCTCGGAGCGGTCCAAAAATAACTCGTCGCTCGTCCGTCCGCGTTTCCGCGCGCGCGAGGCGGGTGTTTATTGTTTTAAGCATCTTGATTCTGCTCGCCGGTGAAATCCGATAACATCTGGCGGCCGCTGGATACGCGAGAGCGTCCTGGGCATCGGTCAGGGCACAGAGGCGCGGGGTGTAGCACCTCCGGCCGAGGCCACGCGGAAGCTACGGGCTCCGCCGGCAGCCGGCGGGATCGAGGGGCGTTCGAGGGGCTTCGGGGCTGAGCCGGATCAAAGTTCGTGACCCGGCTTTAGTGGAAGGTTACAAATAACTTTGCAGCTGGAAAACCTCCCTTCGGGCTGCGCTCCCGTGATTTCCCCGCCGCGTAAGCCGTGAGGCAGAGGGGTTTACATTACAGCCTGACAGCCCTATTCTCATATTAATCCACTCTGTCTTGCATATTTAAATGCAATTTTCTTTTCTTCATCCCCCTGCCTTTCAGTCTTTGGGCTGTTCGCGGGGCAGGGAGTTCCACGGGCACATTTTTCACAGCGTCAGGGCTAAACAACTTCATCTAGATACCTCCAGGCTTAATCACTGTGATTAAGAAGCTGTGGCCGGAGGCTCTGGAGAGCTGGAGGTAATTTAGGCTCCATCTGAAGCGCTGTCTTCCCGGAGGCGTAGAGACGGCTAAGCCAGTTTTAACTTTGGGGGACCAGCAGCAAACTCTAAGCTCAGCGCAGGCTGAAAACCCTGAAGGAGGAGAAGGTAAATGAACCCTGTCTGAGCTCCTTGCTGCTGCCACCGCGCCGCTTCTCCTTAGTTTCTTCAAAGCTCCTTCCTCCACCTCTGTACCGCACTGCAGACAAACCCAGTGGGCAGGCTTGGATTGATTTTCCAGGCTTTTTCACTAACCCCCTCCCCAGTACCTCCCCACTGACTCCCCCTCCACGGGGGTCCAGCCACCCCTGCTCCCGAATTCCCCTCGCAGACAAATGCTTGGGAAGGATCTCAGCCCGGCTGCGTCGGGAGGTGGCTTTACATCAAGGCAAAGCATCTTCGCAGGACTCCCGAGTCCTTTCCGGGGGGGGAGGAGAAGCTTTAGAAAGCAAAGGCCGGCGCAGAGCTGGTCATTCAGCCTAAGCCCCGGCTCCGGCAGGAAGGTGAGGGAGGAGGGGATGAGGAAGGTGTCGGGGTGAGCAGGAAGGGGAGACGCGGTTCTATACAACCCCTCTTGTGTCCTTCCAGAGAATGTATCCTCCGCACAATAGCTCACCAGGCCGCTGCTGGGGGATAAAGGGCTCATTTTACCACTTGCCAGGCTCCAAATATTTCCAATTTGCCACTTTAATTGATGTCAATAAGGTTATGCTAAATTCGGAGATTTTCAGCCGCTCGGCATCTGAGCGCCGGCCTGGCCCCCCGAGGTGACTGCCTGGCCCCTCTCCCCCCCTGCTCTTCCCCGGCACAACCGTGGCAAGGCAACGCCTGCGGCGGCTGCCGAGATCAACCGAGAGGCATCGCGAGTTCCCTTCTTTCCCTCCTTCGCTTCTGCAAACTCTTTACACTCTTAACTTGGCAGCCCCCGGGGGTAATTCTGCTGATTGCAGAAGGCAATTGCATTAAAGCGCTGGTGGGATCGGGGGGCCCGGTGCGAAGGGCTGTAGGCGGCGGCTTACCCCAAATTCACCCGCAGGAACAAATCTGGCATTTTGGCTGCAAAAGGGGGAAAAGAAAGAAAAAAAAAACAAACCAAAAAAGTTCATCTGTTTCAGGTCTCCAAGCAGGAAGATCGTTTGTGTGCAAATTTAATTACATTTTCAAACCAAGCGCTACGCTGAAATGAGCCGAACCAGGACCTGTTGTCCTTTAACGTTTGAGGGTAAAGAGAACGTTGACATTTCAGCCCCTAAAGCTCAATTTGCATCAAAGCCAGGAAGGGTTTGCATCTCGTTTGCTTAGGGACCTTTGCAAACCAAGCCCCGCTCAGACTTCCGAAGAAAGGGGCTGTCTTCAGTGTCCCTTTTTGAAAAGAGGGAGTTTTGCTCCCGGCTTCCTGGGTCTCCTCTTCTGTGAGGGCTGTGTGGAGGTGCTAGGTCACGGCAGTGCGTGTCGAGGAGGTTTGTCCCAGGTTTATTCCTTTTTCCAGTGTTCCACCTGAACAGCACGGCCGACGGTGTTGGCAGGTCAGCAGAGAAAGCCCAAAGATGGAGTGTGCTGTGAAGGAACTTCTCAGGTATCCCTCTTAATGTCTTTCCAGTGAAGCGTTGGACGCAGAGGAGCCAACGGCGGGCTCTGTCTGTTGCTGTTTGGTGGAGGCAGGTCTTCATTCTTCAGCCTGGCCAGACCTATAGTGATATTGTACATGATACTGGTAGAGCACCACAGCTGTACATGTACCCTCACTCCTCCAGACGTAAATAAATGTGTCGTCTCCTGTGTTTCTGCAGGTGATGAGCATCCTGAGCAACCCCAGCGGGGTTCCTCCGCAACCCCAGGCTGACTTCTCCATCTCTCCCCTTCACGGTGGCTTGGACACCACCAACTCCATCTCTGCCAGCTGCAGCCAGCGGAGCGACTCCATCAAATCCGTGGACAGCCTCCCGACTTCCCAGTCCTACTGTCCTCCCACCTACAGCACCACCAGTTACAGCGTGGACCCGGTGGCTGGCTACCAGTATGGACAGTACGGACAAAGTAAGTGCACTGACTTGTTTTCGCCCCACGTAGGGAACAGGAGGAGAGAGGGAGGGAGTGTAAGAATGTATGGATATTGAGTTTCAAGGGATGCCCTTGGAAATCTGTCCATCTCAAGGGCAAAAGGGAATCTACTCACCAGACATAGATGGAGGTTGCTCCACACAGCCTCCCCAACACCCTTGCAGTCCGATCCAAAAAACCCCCATTGAAAAAAAACCGTTTCTATTACAAAAGGACAACTCCCAGACCTCTCTCCTTCCCCCTCTCCAGTTCTTGCTTCTCCAAAAGCCCTGCAACATGCTCACACTACTCGGCCAAAGGAAAGCTGGGATTTTAACTCCGTCCCTTAGCGACGCGGAACTCTACGCGTCGCTTCCTCCCCTGCCCTCTGTGGGGCAAGGGCTGGGTCCGCGCTCAGAGATTTTCCTACTCAGAACGTTAAGCCAACGCCTTGGACTGGGCTGTGGTTCTGCCAAAGCTGGAGTGAGGCTGCAGTTGTAAATCCTGAACCTAAACCTCAGACCTGAAAAGCAGAGGGACTCTGAGAAGGATCTGTTTCTCCTCCAGAATGGTTGGGTCACAAAAACACCGGCGAGCCCGGCAAAGGGCTCACCTGCCGGTGTTAAACTAATAATAAGTGTGGTGGTGTGAGAGAGCGATCCGCGGAGGGTTAAAGGTGCATCCTCTTCCTCCGGGAGCGCTCCTGCTTGCCCATAGCTTGTCCTCAGTGACCTTTCCTTCCATTTGGCTGTGGCTTTTTATTCCCCTCTCCGTCACAGCCCTTTAATGTCTTTAACTTCTCCAGCTAAATGAGAACCGGCTGTGGCGGCAGACGGGATCAATAGCAGCTTCCCCCCCACCCCTCCTTTTTTTGTTTTTCGGGAGTTTGATCTGTGACCCCTTGACCTTCCCCTCGCTTCTGGATGTGAGGCTGGACACACGTGCTATTGATAAAAATCTTAAACAAATTCCAATACCATGTATTTCCAATAAAGATTCCCTTGGGCAAGACGTTAGTCACACCCGTGTGTGTAAAAAATAAAATAAGGAGGACGGGCTACGTCTTCTGAGAGAGAGGGAGAGAGCAGCAGAGGAGAGGGGAAGAGAAAGAAGGGCTTGTCTTGGTTTACTGCAGGAATTTTTGCTTGGGCCTCTCCTTGTGCTGGTGAAAAACTGTTCACACAGCCCTGTTTACGTTGCTTTATTTGCCCCTCTTTCCGGATTTCTGTCGCACGGCTCCCTCTTTTCTGTTGGTCACCCGTTCCATTTACGAGACCAGTCCAGAGCCTGCTGGGCTCGGCTCCGAACGGGAATGTTTTCCTACAAATAATCCTGAGAGACTGTCAGAGTCAGCCCGGACGTGTCCCAGGCGCAGAGACCCGCAGGTTGCTATCCGCAAAGCCGTCCTTCCTGCTGGGGCGAGGAAGGTCGGTGAGAAACCCCCGTGGACCATCCACGGTGCCAACGCTTCGCCGCGCTGGGAGCTGGAGTCTCCCAGCCAGCGCCAAAGCCACGCTGCGCGGCAGAGGCAGCACAAACCACCTCTTGCCGGTCTGAGGTGGGATCTACGCAAAAGCAGCAAATTGCGCACGCGGGCACGGCCGTGCGCGGCTGGTTGCGTTTACGGCTCGGTACGGGCGGCCTAAAAGTCCACTTTGCTATAAATCTTCCTTATAACGAGCCCCATTTATCATCGTCTCTGTGCGAGGAAACAGTTTTCACTGGTAATTAGTCCGGTTAGAGCAATCTCTTAGGTGAAGTTGACCTTGATAGAACAGCGTTTTTTCTTGTCTTTCTCGGTGCGCGTTGTATTCAGCGGACGCTTCTAAGTCCTCTTGCTTTTTGATTCTCTCCTGCTTCTTTTCAAACGCTCTTTCAAGGCCGAGCGGCGCGAGGTGGCCTCCGCAAGAGCAGTGCTTGTCGGTGTTCGGTTCAAATCATGTTTCTGCCTGCTGTGATGCAGCCAAAAAGTACCAGAACTCTTTCTAGCGAACGCTGATATAACAAAAATGGGCTGGTTGTTCTGGTGAGGGCTGGTTCTGTGTAATGAGGGCTGGTAAATAAGAGCTCTGGAGCTTTGCTAGGCTTTGGGCCTGGGCTGCAGAGAATCTCTCTCTCTCCCCCACTTATTCTCTGTTGTAGAAACACAACCCCAGACACACTTTCCCTCTCACCTAAGCAAATAAACACTCAGAGCGCTTTCCCTAAGTTTCTGGTTGTATTTTGATTTCCACTGTGTTAAAGCAACAAACCATCTCTTTTGACTCCTGGCCTAGGATACCCTGATGCCTTCAACCTCTTCCCACTGGCACCAAAAGCCGCATTGGGAGTTTAGCAGGTCTCTTTTTCAGAAGGATGGGGTTGCCATCACATTTCCAATTTGCCAGGTTCTGCCCAGAGCGGGATGACCAGCTCCAACCATTCACCTCCCTCCTTTCCCAAGCACCCGGCGCACGGGTGACAACAGGAGCAGAGGCACCACCACACACCTTGCATATCCAAGGAGTGAACTCCCTCCTTGGAGGAGTAAATGCCTCTCAAAGACCTCATTTAACGTGGTCACCTAGAATCCCAGGGGACCAAGCTGATCAGGCCTGGCTGAGAGCCATAGCTTGGGGCCTAACCCTACGTGCCCGCCCTTTGAAGCTACAGACGCAACGTTACAGGAGCCCAGGATCCCATTCCCCACGGAACACCGGGCAGCACATCAGCTCCACTCGCCTAACCGAGCTCCTTTCAGACTCTGCCGAAGCTTCGGCCCCGCGTAGCTCACCCTGCGCTCGCTTCCAGCGCGCCGGCATGGCCGGCGCTGTCCCAGCCGGTGAGGAGCAGCGATGCCAGATTAATGTGGTCCTCGCGGTTCCCAAAGGCCGGAGCTGTGTTAATGATGCCGGTGATGGAACGCAGAAGCGTGAAAGGAATTCTAATAGATATGACAAGTCTAATAAGAATTTGTGTCTGGAAGGGACCTCCTCTGGGGCAGGCGTCTGACAAGACGTTGATGGCTGAAATTTGTTTACTCATTGGCACCGATTGTGCATCTCCTGCCAGCTCCTTATTAATCTAATTTGAGACATTAAAGCTAGCGAAAGGGAGAGACTTTGACTGAAGCTCAGCTAATGAGCAATGTCACCATCCTGCCCCGGTCCTCTTCCCCCTCAGACCGCGGGGCGGGCGGGCGAGCTGGGATCCGGGATCGCGCGGCGCCTCAGGAGTTGCGGCTGAGTTTCTCACCCAGATGGAGGGAAGCAAAAGGGTTTCCCCGAGGAAAGAAGGGTAGATGAAGGCAGGCAGATGAGCTCGCAGCCATGAGTCAGCACCTAGCGGATGAGGCAGATTGAAGCCCAGACTTGGTGATCTTCCGCTGAAATCTCTGGAATCATTTACACCAGCGTCGCCGAGCGCTTTGCCGCCATGAGGTGGTACAGGGAGGTGGGGCTGGAAGGCTTATCCCTGGCGTTCTGCTCAGGCCCATCTTCAGGCAGCTCCCCTGGAAACACCGTTTTCCGTGGCAGAAGTAGAATTTTAGCTCTTTTCAGTAGATCCGCAGAGAACTGCTGAGGTATTCCTGGTGGGACCATCATCTGATCGCATTCTTTGTTAGGAGACAGGACCCTCGCGTCTGTGACGACCTCTTCACTGGGCTTCTCTTTGTAAGAGTTTGGCTAAAAGTCTCATTTCCACCGAATACTAACGTTGTGCTGTTTTCTCACCCTCCTTTCTTTCCCCCTCCTCTTCAGCTGCTGTTGATTATTTGGCCAAGAACGTGAGTCTGTCTACACAGCGTCGAATGAAGCTGGGAGAACATTCAGCTGTTCTGGGCCTCCTACCAGTAGAGACAGGCCAAGCTTACTGAAGATTCCGACTGTGCCAACAACCCGCTCCAGCAACTTGGTACCACTGGAGAAAACACCACCAGCCTTCCAGGGATCTACCTGTACCCACACCCTACTCCTTCCCAATTCCCTTCCACCTCGCACCAACTTGAGCTGTGAAGGAGACGGGAAAGAGGGAGGAGGGCTCTCCAAGTGTCCAGCTCCTCCCAGAGCGCTCTCCTCAGAGGCAGCCTGGCCTCCGTGACCTGACTCCTCCTGTGGCCAGAGACAACGGGTTGGGTCCGTTTATTAACGCCGAGTTCATGCCCTCCCTCTAAGCTACCTGGCCATGGCATTTTGCCCACGCTTGAGGACTTTCCATTGATCTAGGTAGTTGGCATAGTCAAAGCCAAACTGATCTTTTCTTCTTTGTAAAAAAAAAAAGAGAAAAAAGAAAATGTTTCGTTTTGTTTCCTTTTCTTTCCATTGCTGTAAATTTGGTGAATGTTGTATAGGAAGGAAGAACCAAGCTGATCGTTAAGGGCGATAGAATTCGGGACCACAGAAGACCTATGGACCAAATATAAGAACTTGTTTCAAAAAAAAAAACCAACCCAACAGAACAACAAAACAAACCACAAAGACAAGCAAAGCCAGAAAAACATCTATTAAAGTGACAGCGAATTTCCCCCTCCGCACACCCCCCCTGCCCACGCTACCCTTCCGTTCTCACCGACGGCTTCCCAAAGCAGGGCCGAATCCGGCCAGATTGCTGCTAAGCAGGGGCGGGATGTTACGTCCGTCCAGCCTGGGACCTTTGGAAAAGTGTAAGTGTAAATTGCTGCATGAGGACTGGAGATGATGGGCACGGGCACGAGCGACAGTTACTTTTCCTCTTAGGGACCAATTTAGAGCCGGTTATCACTGAGGAGCCGCGGGCAGCTGACGGCTGCGGGGGATGCGAGAGCGAGCGCCGGCCTCACGCGCGCGGGAGAAGGGCGTCGGATACAGCCGGTGGCGGCGGAGCCGTTGCCCGTCCGGTTGAGAAGGGCAAGGACTGTCAGTGGCCCTTCTTTTCCACAGCAGGAGAGAAGCTGGTGGTGAGAACAAAGACAAGAGAGGGAAGAGTCAGAAGCGTTCGTTGGCTGCCTGCTTGAAGGGTTCGCTGTGCAGAGCCAGGTTGTTCTACGCCTAAAGGGCCACCTGGAAGAAAATGGTGCTTGTTCAGAAGGTGCTTTCCCACAGCTGCCGCTCCCTGAGGGATGGATGTGGTGGGGAGTCGGAGAGGAGGTTACCCGAAGAGTCTTTCCAAGAGCAGCTGGGAAGGAAAGGTGCTCTCAACTGCAACACCGCTGGAAAAGGTGAACCTCACCCACGGCGTTCTTTAGCCTCTAGCTACCAGGAGAAATTCTGACCCCAGCCATCCTCCCGGCTCTTCCCTCATCCCTCTCATTAAGTACAACTCCATCTCTCAGTCCTTTCCCTCTGTTTTTCCTTTCGGTGGTGGAGCCTCCCTCCCTCCCTCTCTCTCTCTCTCTCTAAGCCAAATCTTGTTCTCTGGATTTATCCCCCCACTTTTCCGTAGCAGGCAGCGCTCTCGCTGTTGTGCCAGCTCACGATTTTGCTCATCGCACCGCTCAGATAAAAGCAGCCAACAATACGAGGGTGTTGCTAAGTCATGACCCACATGGGTTTTTAAAGAGTTTTGCTTTTGCACGTGGGGCTGATCCTTGATTCTTAAGCAGATGTCTAATATTATGAACCTTTTTCCCTTCACCTTCTTGTGTCGAGAGGGCTTGCTTCAAGAACATGCTGAAGTTTGACCTGGAGAGGACAAGGAAAGTAGCCCCTGAGATAGCCACTCTTGTGAGATACCCACCCTCCTGAGATATCCCCCCCACTGAGATATCCACCCTCCTGAGATATCCACTCCTTCAGATATCCACCCTCCTGAGATATCCGCCCCCTGAGATCATAGAATCATAGAATCACAGAATGTTAGGGGTTGGAAGGGACCTCTGGAGAGCATCGAGTCCAACGCCCCTGCCAGAGCAGGATCACCCAGGGCAGGCCACACAGGAACAGATCCAGGGGGGTTTGGAAAGTCTCCAGAGAGATAACCACCTGCCTGAAATAACCACCACTCTGTGCAAGGCCAATGGCAACAGGCAGCGCTTAAAGTCATCTACAGACCATTAGGGTTCATGATGTACTTACTGTTTTATGTGCCTGCTTTAGGATAATGAATGTCTGCCCTTGTCCACTGGTGGGAAGAGGGGACCACCTGGTCAGATGAGTTCTGGTCTAGCAAATGCTCCTCGGTTTTTCAAGGAGACGCTTCTCCTGTGCTCTCTTCCATTGCTGCTGCTTCTTCCCATTCTTCTCAAATTATCTGATCTTAGTTTTACAGCTGAAGCAACACTTTTTTCCTGGGGTTCCATCCCCTACCTCGCCCCAACATCATTTATCATGAACCACCACCGCTTTCCCTTGAGCCACGTGGACAAGAACCTGTTCCGACCAAAGCACGGCTGCGCTCCTTGCGTTGCTCGGCACCCGATCAGAGCCACACGCGGCTTTCCTGAGCTCTGCTTACGGCCGGGACTGAGCCCGCTCTGCGCTCCTGAAAGCACGTGGATGACACCAGCTTGGCTTCTCGCCCGCGTGTTTCTGGACAGGAGCTCTGCGCGGGGTGACACCTGCATCCGGAGGCTCTATCGCTGTCGTTTGTGCTCCAGAGATCCCGATTCCGCCGCTGCTTGTCCAGCCGTATCAGGCATCAAGCTTCCCTCTCGTTGTGACAGGCTTCCCTTTGATCACAGAGCTTCGGAAGCGCTTGGAGCTTGCGTTCTTCCTGTCCTTTCTCAGGGCGTTACATAACACCTATAGCTGGGTGAGGAGGTGAGGCCAAAGGGATCCATCTCCTTGAGGTGACCGAAGAGCCAAAACGCCTTGGACCGGTCACGTTTTCTGAAGCAATCTCCCCGCTCCGCCCCAGCTGGAGATCTCGGAAAGCAACAAAAGACGCTGATTTTTGTTGTTTGTGCTCTAAGGAATGAGTTAACCTTTCTGAATTCCTGTCATTCCCAACAAGAGTAACCTTCAGCCGCACCTGACCTGGGGGATGGAGTGTGAGAGCGAGGGCGTCCCAGTGGTAGACACCAGCGTAGGGATTAAGGCCCGAAACACCGTTTGACTTAACTCCGACGACTCAGGATCATTCTGAGCCGACCACTAAAACACCAGAGGCCGTGATTTCCTTGCGTGCCACGTTTTAGACTGGCTAAGAGGCCGATAATCACCCAGTCTGGGAGAGCACCTTCAAGCACCTTCAAATCCACAACCTCCTTGCCACTGGAAGATGGAGTTTGTAGCTGGTGATTGTTGGCCCCGTGTCTACCCCGGACAGCTGCAACCCCTTGAAATGGAAACTCTTGACCAAACGCATCCCCAGCCTCCTGCTGAACCGGAAGGAAAATTCCAAATTGCCACGAGGATCGCTCGCCCGCCGCCCCCCGCTCGCAAAGACCTGTCGGCTCGCTTCTCCCCGCCGTTCCGTCACCTACCCTCCCAAGCGTCCCTCCCCAGCGGACAGTCGGTCCTCGCCGCGAGCCTGGCGTCGAGGAGGACTCGGCCGAG
>VWZK01006477.1:213947-259319 GCA_013396935.1 Baryphthengus martii | reverse complement strand
TGGGGTGTTGGGGGGGGAGGGGATGAACTGTAGTAATTTGCCTATCGTGTGTTTTCAAAATACATTCCAGAATCTTTGGGGTGGGCTGGGTTTGATTTGGGGATTTTTTTTTTTTTCTTTTCTTTTCTTTTGTTTCTTTGCTTTGTTTTAAGGTACGTTCATGTATGAAAGTCAAAGTCTTTTTTTTTGGTTCGGTTTGGTTTTGGTTTATGGATTGCCAACCTCAGTTCTGCTGAAAAAAAAGACAAACTCAGGGGGCGGGGTGGGACGGGGAGAGGGGGACAGAACGGAGGGAGGCGCCTTGAAGGCGAAACACAACCGAGCGTGGAAGGGCAGCAACGGGCAGCGGACGAGCGTTGGACGGCGGGACCCCGAAGACGGCGCCGTCGCGGTCGCTCGAAGCGGACCAAGCGAGGCCTGAGCGGATCCTCAACTGCCGGTGACTCTGAGGTTGCCTGGGAATCCCCGAATCGTTCCGCGCCTCACCCGACCAAACCGCCGAGCGAAGGGACGCGCTCCAGGGACCTTCTTCTCGGGTCGGCCGACGAGAAGCGCCGTCCTCGAGGGACGAGGCGAAACGCCGAGAGGGTTTCTCTTACCCTCCCCGCTCCCCTCCCTTCCCCTTCTCAGCGCCGTCCCGAGACCACGACGTGGACTTTTCCTCACCGGCGTCCTCTAACTCAGCAGATCGGCTCCCGTCGCTCCGAGACTTTGTGTATTTAATGCTTCTAACCCCCGCCCTTCACCCCCTAACACCTCCATATACCCACCTGGGGAATATCTACATAGCACTATAGGACATTCCTTATTCCTAGTAACCGCGGATATGTTGCTTCTGTGTTTGCCTCATCATAGCCATCTCGCTCCGTGTGCGTGCCCGCGTGGGAGTGTGTGTGCGTGCGCCCGTGTGCCTGCGTGCGTGCCTGTGTATATATATAATCGCACCATAATTTATTCAGCTATATGGAGTAGTCTAGTAGAAAGAGAAAACTGGTATTTGCTTTAACTACCTGCTGCCTGTAGGTGTCTCTCTGTAACTCAGGCATAACTGTTATACATTAAAAAAAAAAAAAAAAAAAAAAAAAAGGATTAAAAAAAAGCGTCTTCGGGGTGGCTTGTTTGTGTGAGCGGCTCCACAGAGCCAGGGGGAAAAGGTGCTCGGCCGAAAAGTGGTCGCCCGCGTGCAAACGTGATCTGCTGCTGGTTCCGCTTCAGGCGCTTCGCTCGGAGTGGGAAAGGTGCGGAAATAAACAGAGCGCTTCATTGCACTGCGAGGGGTAATGGCTTTAAGCTGGGTGCTGGGTGAGGGTGGGTTTAGATTGGATAGTCAAGGAATCACAAAATCCTAGAATGGTGGGGGTTGGAAGGGACCTCTGGAGATCAAGTCCAACCCCCCTGCCAGAGCAGGATCACCCAGGGCAGGACACACAGCAACAGAGCCAGGAAGGTTTGGAAAGTCTCCAGAGCAGGAGACTCCACCACCTCTCTGGGCAGCCTGGGCCAGGCTCCGTCACACTCACACCAAAGAAGTTTCTCCTCCTGTTGAGGTGGAACCTCCTGGGTTCCAGTTTGTCCCTGTTATTCCTTGTCTGAAAAGAGACTGAAAAGAGACTTCTTATTAGGAGGAAAATCTTCACATTGAGAGTGGTGAGACACCAGAACAGTTTGCCCAGGGAAGCTGTGGATGCTCCATCACTGGAAGTGTTCAAGGCCAGGTTGGACGGGGCCTTGAGCAACCTGCTCTAGTGGGAGGTGTCCCTGCCCATGGCAGGGGGGTTGGAATGAGATGATCATTAAGGTCCCTTCCAACCCAAACCACTCTATGATTCTGTGATTTGATTTTATGACTTTGCACAAGAGAAGAACAACTCCCTGGGCTGTTCTAAGCCCAACCGTTTCTTGACGTGTTCATTCTCTGCAGGCTCCTGGGGGCTGCGCAGGCCACGGTGGCACCGAGCTGCCATCAGAGCTCCGAGCTCTACGAGCACCCGGCTTTTGTTAAAGGCCAAAACGCAGCGGCAATGAGCAGAAAAGTATTTTGGAACTCTGGAGAAAGACATGGCTCAGGGCATCAGCAATCGGTAACAAAGCGTTTGCCTTGAAACAAAGCAGTGAATTCAAAAGCCGTTCCCATCAGAAGACATTTTGGCTCTCTGTAAAATACATTGATCTTCGTCCAAGTTGTGCTGGGTGAATATCCACCCACAGAAACTAGACTAATTAGCCACTGGGTTATTTTTCTGGTTGCCCTTCAGCAGAGGGATTAGTCCACAGGAGTTCACTGGTTTCCCAAACTCAAACAAGATAAGGAGGCTCAGGGGAGACCTTATTGCTTCTACAACAGGACGTTGGAGCCAGAGGGGATCGGCTCCCCTCTGCTCCCAAGGAACAAGGGACAGGACAAGAGGAAGCGGCCTCCAGTTGCCCCAGGGGAGGTTTAGGTTGGAGCTGAGGAACAATTTGTTGCCCTTTGGGGTTGTCCAGGCCTGTCCCAGGCTGCCCAGGGCAGGGCTGGAGTCCCCCTGATCCCTGGAGGGGTTTCCAAGGCGTGGAGATGTGGTGCTGAGGGACAGGGCTCAGTGGTGCCCTGGCAGGGATGGGGCAAAGCTTGGACTCCATGATCTTCAAGGTCTCTTCCAACCCGAACAATTCTGCGATTCCGTAATTCCATGACGTACCAACTGCATCACTAGATGTTTCTCATGCGCTTGGCTTTTGTGAGCAGATCAGCAACAACCTGCCTGCCTGAAGCCTCCCACCAGCAGCAGAAGGCTCAGCAGAGGAACAAGGGCTTTAACATTTGCAAACCAGGCAGAGACCAGCCCTGGAAGTTGGGAGGTGTCCTCTGGCCACAGCAGGACTCTGAAGCTGTTCTCAGTGCCCAGCCAAGCCACCTTCAGGTTGAGCGGGACGTAGAAACCCTGGCCACAGCTTTTCTTTCTGTTGGAGTGAGGAAAAGCATTTTGCTGAGAAAATCCACTTCCCCGACTCCTCTGGTCCTAGAGGAAGGCACGGTGGGCAGCGGAGCCGGTCCCAGCCCAGGTAAAACCTGGGTGTGACTCTGCTCCTGCCTGTGGGACATATCCCCGCTGCCTGGATAATTCACATTTGGGAGGAAAATGGGAAAATGAGGGACACGGGAGCCAAGGACTGTCCACCCCCACAGATGGGTTTGCAGTGGGGTGGTGGGCTGGGGGCTGGGGGGTGCCTGACCCGGGGCTGGAGCAGCTCTGGCCGTGCTGAGGCTGCACAGGCTGAAGCCTTGGTGAGCTCTGAGGACTTTGATGGGGAGAACGGGGAGACGACTGGAAACCACTGCTCTTGTGTGATGCCAAGGGCACCCTGCTGTCAGAAAACCCCGTTTTTGGTGATAACTGTGAAACGGGGAAACTCGTTTCTGGGTACAAACCGGAACTGGCTTCAGCCATCAGAGCAGGGCTGGTCTCCCAGCTTCTGAGCTGTGTTCTAGATCTGGTGTTTGTGAATTTTACCTCCACCAAAGCTCCTTTCCCACTCCAGATCTGCACTCACTAGCAGCACTCCACTTTCACCCTGGAGCCGGCGCGTTTGGGCGGTGGCCGAGCCGGACACCCTCTGTGTTCCCACGTGGAGGGATTTGTAAAGGAAGGGCCCGTCATTTTCTAGGAGCCCTAAACCAGGACGACATTATTTGGAGCCACATCCCTCTTTTTAAACCTGTGTTGGTCTGACAGGTCCGAGCTTTGTGCTTCTTCCCCAGCCCTCCCAGAAGTGACTTCGCACCAGCCATGGTCGTGCTGGGGCTCCCTCGCCGCTGGCCCTGCAGTCGCAAGCGTTTCAACACTGCCCTCAACTGTTCCCTGAGCTCCTCGTCCTCTCTCCTAACGGCTCCAAACGTTATCTGAGGAGCGCAGGAGATTTCCACGGGCCTCGCCAGAGTCGATCCGTTGCCCTCTGAAAGACAGGAAGGGTGCCAACAAACCCACGAGGGAGCTGCTCGGGCCGCTCCCGCTCCCGCTCCAAGTATCACCGGTCAATTATGGCTCTAAGCTGTTGTCAACTTTAATCTGCCCATAAGCCGGTGATAAATCAAATTCAAGTCAATCTGACACCAGCTGCTGACTTTGGCAACCGCGCCGCATCCTGAAGGCTGGGGCCGGGGTGCTGACCCCGCTCGCTGCTCCATGTCCCTGCCGGCCCCGTGGTGTTGGACTTGACCTGAGGTGCTGGGAGCAGCTGCCAAGAGAGGGGCTCCTGGGCTCTAACTCACTGTGCCCGGCCTGCTCTGCTTTGTATTTAGGATCCTAGAATGGTAGGGGTAGGAAGGGACCTCTGGAGATCTTCGAGTCCAACCCCCCTGCCAGAGAAGGATCACCCAGGGCAGGACACACAGGAACAGATCCAGGGGGGCTGGAAAGTCTCCAGAGAAGGAGACTCCACCACCTCTCTGGGCAGCCTGGGCCAGGCTCCATCACCCTCACACCAAAGAAGTTTCTCCTCCTGTTGAGGTGGAACCTCCTGGGTTCCAGCTTGTCCCCTTTATTCCTTGTCCTATCCCAGGGCACCCCAGAAAAGAGCCTGGCCCCTTCCACTTGACCCCCACCCCTCAGAGATTTATAGACACGAATCGGATCTCCTCTCAAGCTTCTCTTCTCCAGACTAACCAACCCCAGGGCTCTCAGCCTTTCCTTCCAGCAGAGATGTTCCAGTCCCTTCCTCATCCTTGGAGCCTCCGTTGGACTCTCTCCAGTAGATCCCTGTCTCTCTTGAATTGGGGAGCCCAGAACTGGTCCCAACACTTCAGATGTGATCTCATTAGGGCAAAGCAGAGGGAGTTTGACTTCTTTTTTCATTTGGGTTTCACAGATACTCCCTCTGGCTTTCAGCGACCCCTCTGCGACCTAAGCGCGCTTACGGCAGCCTCCCCTTAGCCCCTGGCTGCATAGTCCCCCGGAGCTCAGCATTTAGCAGCTGGAGGAAGCACAGGGGAGCGTGACTCCAAGCGAGCAGAGACACAGAGCACACACACACATATATATGTCATATACACACACTTATCTATATCTCAATGCTATGTAATTTTGGAGGGCAGAAGCACTTGGCAGGGTGACGAGCACTTTGGAATTACTCAAAAAGTTAAACGTATTTACATCCTCACACGTATTTTTCTCAGAGGAAATAAATGATTAAGCATTGAGGTTGGTGCCGCATTTGCTTGAAAACGTTTTGGAAGGTGTGCAAGAAAAGAGAACAACAATCTGGAAAAGAGACAAACCATTGTTGTCTTTCTAACCTGAGAAACTTTATTTTTTAGCTAAAAGAAACCCCGATGCAGGGGCCACCCTATATTTCGGCCACAGGTATTTTCACTATTTACACCTGCTAAATCCCTCTGGTGAACCAGGGAGATTACGAAGGAAGCTTCAAAAGAATCGTAGAATTGTCAGGGTTGGAAGGGACCTTGAAGATCATCCAGTTCCAACCCCCCCCTGCCATGGGCAGGGACACCTCCCACTAGAGCAGGTTGCCCAGAGCCCCATCCAGCCTGGTCTTCAAAAACTTCCAGGGATGGGGCTTCCACCACCTCTCTGGGCAACCTGTGCCAGGGTCTCACCACCCTCATGGGGAAGAACTGCTTCCTGACGTCCAATCTAAATCTCCCCTCCTCTAGTTTGGATCCATGCCCCTTTGTCCTGTCANCACCTCTCCAGCCTGTCCAGGTCCCTCTGGATGGATCCCTTCCCTCCAGCGCGTCAGCCGCACCACCCGGCTCGGTGTCGTCGGCAAACCTGCCGAGGGTGCACTCGGTGCCACCACCCATGTCACCAACGAACAAGACCTGTCCCAGTGCTGACCCTTGAGGGACTCCACTTGTCACCAGCCTCCGCTTGGACATGGCCCCACTGGCAGCCACTCTTTGGGTGCTGCCGTCAAGCCAGTTCTTTATCCACCGAGTGGTGAAAAGGCCTGACTGCAGAAACCCTGCAAGATCCCGGATGCATCCCGGTGTTTTGGTACCTCCCCTTTCCAAGTCCTAATTCTCAGGGGAGGTTCGCCTGGCTCAGAGGTCAGACCCATCTCGTGACCCATGTTTAGAGCCATCATCGCTCGTCTCAGTGGTTGTAGCTACAGTCAGACAGCGACTGTGCCAGCAAATTTGGCTCCACAGCCTTCAGCTTTACAGCATTTCATGAGCAATTTCTTTTCAGAATAGGTGTAGAGAAGTTTATTATAATAGGCTGTGGACCTGCATAAAATCAGGGTATTCTGAGCAGGGAGAGGTGTATGAAAGGGAATTAAATGACTGAAAAAGGATTTCCTTCGGAGACCGATTTCTTTCTTTTTTAAGGATTAATATAATTAATATCCTGTCCCGGGCAGGCCCCATCCTCACCTGGTGCAAACCAGCCCAGAATTTTAACTGGTTTTTGCAGATTTAGACTAGTCAGCGAGCTCATCCTGCATTCCAGTAACATTCCAGTCAGTCCTCCCCTAATGCTCTGCATCCTTGGGCCGCTATTTCCAGCATTTCAACCCCAAGCTGGCTTTTTTGGGGGTAGTTTTCCCAGAAAAGCCGGGCCCTGGGAGATGGGATGTCCTCGGCTCTGTGGCTAAGGCGAGGAGGCTGAGATGCAGGCGCATCCAGCTCTGCCTTCCTAGGAAAAAATGGACCGGGGGAGAGGGATTGCTCAGCAGGGAGGGCTGGGTGGGCGCAGCACAGCAGGCTGCACTTCCCCCTGGCCAAGCTCTCTCACGCCGACAGCGAGGGAACGCCGGTGAGCACGGCAGGAGACGGGAGACGAGGAGACGTGGCCTTGCACCAGTGCTGAGGGACACCACAATCAGCTTCTCAGGCTCCATTCCTCCTCCAGCAGACTCTGGGAATCCCTAAATCACACTGGGGATCAAGGCAGACACCAGGCTGCCGTTCACTGTAGGGCAGGACATGTCACATATAAAATACTAAGGTTTTCTCAAAAGCAGGAGCTGGTTTTTTTGACCTTCTACGTCCTTTCTACCGTGGTCCCAAATCTCCAAAACACCAAAGTGACTTCAATCTTTCTCTTTCATCGGTGTCTCTCCTGCCCCATCCTGCCCCTGCCGTCCTTTGGGGGCTGAGTTTTCTTCAGGGGAATTTTGCTGCACGAAACCTCATCTTCTTCCCTTCCTCTGCCTTGTCCTTTCTCTTCTCTCGTCCTTTATTCCCCAGCAACGTGCAACCTCGAGGTGGCTCAGTGAGAAATAAATAAAGAAATAAAGAAAGAAGCAGGAATTTGGAACGCTTTCTGCACGTCCCTTGCCCTATTCCACCCAGAATTGTCTTTTGTATATACCCAGGCTAATTATTATTAATAGTAGATACGGGGTTATTTCAACTGGAAAAAAAAATAAAATAAAATAAGAAGACTGAGGGGGAAGAGGAGGGAGGGTGAGAATGGGAGGGAAGAGGGGGGAAAAAAAAAAAAGAAAAAGAGAGGAGAAACCCACAAGAAACTGTTCACATTTCCCGAGACATCGACAAAGCTTTTATGAATATAACTGGATTTGTAACAAGCATTGCAGCTGCATATAAGGCATTCAGACATGGAGACAATTTTACTAGATAATAGACTATCACGCAGGATACAATTTAAATTAAAAAATGCAATTTTCACCTTGAAATGAACAAATGATTACAATTTCTATACAAATTAAGGCATTCAGGCTCTCTTTCAGTAGTGGCATCAGTCCATGAAATATGACATAATTACCATGAAATACATTTTCAAATATTTTGATTTTTGTCCGCCGCTTTTAAAAAACACAGCCCCGGCTTCTGTGTGCGTGCGCGCGCGCGGGCGTGTGTGTGTGTGTGCGCGTGGGGAGCGGGGGGAGAGAGCGGCTCGCATTATCCCACCTTCTGGGGAAAAACACATTAAAAAGAAAAGAAAAACTACCCAAAGATTAAGCTTTCCCCCCGCTTCTCCCTCCTCCTCGCTCCCCCTCCTCTTGACTTGCGAGATAAAATTGAAAAAAAAAATCAGACAGAAAGAAAAGGAACGCAAGCGAAAGGCTCTAAAGCCTCCAGATTTATCTAAATTACTACGCTTATCTGCAAAAATCACATCTGCTGGTTATCTACTAGCTCCGCAGATCTCCTGGGCCCCCTCCCCTTTTCCTCCCTTAAAATGATGTTTTTTTATTCCTCCCTTTTATTTTTTAATTATTTTTCCATTATGCTCTCTTTTTATAGCTGGCGATACAAGGCGAATCAGAGGGGACTGTGACCCACGCGCCTGCCCGTGGAGGGGGAAAGAGGGAGGGAGGAAAAGAAAGGCCGAGGGGGGAAGTTTGCGGGAGGAACTGGACTTTGGTGGTGGAAGGGAGACTGGGTGAGAAGCACCTGCTTGCGAGGAGCCTTGGCAAAGGAGCAGCGCGGGTTTCCTTCAGCTTCGCCCACGCTCAACGTGTTTTGTGTCGAGGCGATGCCACGGTTTCTTCCCCCCCCACCCCGCTTTATCCTGGGGACCGGAATAGGAGCTGGACACCCGGCTCTGAAACATTAAGATCGTTATTTGGGGTAAAGTTTCATCCTCAAGTAGCCAAAGGTAGGGAAGGTCTATCGAGATTTCACCAACCCATCCTGATTTATAGCGATGGGGCTGCTGGGGGGCTTGGAGCATCACACCGAGACACCCGCTGACGGGGTAGGGGGTGCCTGTCAGGCTGGAACCGGTCTCCAGCTCCATCTCTTTGTCCTGCTGCTCAACCCACACCCTCATTCATCGTATACTTAAATTAAAGGCCATCAGCGGCTTGGGAGGGTGAGCCATGGCTGAAAATACGTGATGCCTGGTGCTTGGGTGGATCTGTATCGGACTAGTCCTTTTTAAGCCCCTTATAGAATGAGTCACAAGAATATTTCACCAGGTGGGGGTGTGCTGCAGGTCAGTGGTGACCTCGAATGCAAGCAGATATCTTCAGAGGGCCAACGTTGAGTAAGTCTGTGCATGTCCTGGAGCTGGGAGGGAAGCAGGGTCCTTCGGGAACGCTTTTGCAGGCTGCTCATGGCAACACCTGCGATCTAGTGCACACAGGAGGAGGTCGTTGGCGTTAGGCCCAACGGTTTGACACCGCTGTTTGTTAGCCTGGGAGAAGTAAAAAGCCCGTCCTCTTCTGGAAGACTCACCACCATCTGCAGCAAGTATCAAAGGGACCACGAAACCACCAGATGCAGCCTTTGCTGAGGCCACATGACTGGTGGAGGTGCATTTTTTTTTTTCCCTGAGGTATTGTGGGTGTTGGGATAACAAACTGGGAGGGTGGGGCTGGGAGGTCCCCTGCTTGCGTTGTGGCGTGGCCTGAATGTAAAACTTGGCTCAGGTTGGAGACTCGGCGTGAGGTGGGATAATGCTGAGCGTTGGGGTCGTGGTGGGTGTGACTGGTGCTTTCAGTCAAAACGTTTGTGGCTTTTTGTGGAGATTATTCTTGAGAAACCTCATGCACAAAGTTTGTCCTGTTTCCTCGATCTTCCCCAGTCAGTCCCACCACAGTCTGAGAAGCCTGGTGCCAGAGCAGGCAGGTTTCTCCCCAACCACCTCAGCAGCACAGAATCATCGCCGTGGGTGTGATAGAATAGCTTCTCTTGGTGATTTCCATCCCTCCTTCTCCCTAAAGCTGTGTCTCTGGCTGCAGCATCTCTGGGGGGAACAGGGAGCTTGCTGGGATAGTTTCAGCCTTTGTTGTTTCAAGGTTTGTTGACTTCGATCGATGTTTCTGAGAAATTATTATTAATTTGGTAAGGAAAAGCGTTTTAGCAGAAGTTGCACCTGCTTGTGGTCTGCCAAGTGCTCTGGGGACATCATTTGCAACAGCTCTTTGGGGCTGGGGGGATGGACCCGGTCTGCTGTCCTGCTGGGATCGAGGTTCAGGCTGAGGTCACAGCTGGCCTGAGTTTGTGCGACCTCAGCTCAGCCCCACCACCAGCCTGAGCCAGCGCTAGCGCTGCGGCCACAAATACCCCATTCCCCTGTCATCTGAAAGATGAAGAGGCAGGTTCTGATCTCTCGTGAACTCTCCAAGTAAATGCAAAACACTGAACACCCGGCTGCAGAGAAGATCCTCCGGATTTGGAGGAGTCCCAAAGAGCCTCTCACGTGTTTGCCGAGCCCAATGTCTGCAGAGAGGCTGCAGCACAGCACTGAGGGGCTGCCCAGAAACTAAAAACGCCCAGAAGTTAAAAATGCCCAGAAATAAATTCAAGAGACACGTAGCTTTGGGTTTGCTCTTCTATCGGCTTCACACAGCCCCGCATTTTTATTTCACCAGGAGTTTGTTCTTTTAGCCAAAGCTGCAGACAAAAGGGTCTCTCCAGCCCCAGGCTCAAGCTTTGAGTCTGTACTAAGAAGAACACTTCACCTAAGTGTTTCCACTTGCCTCCTAACCCAAGTGAAGCCAGCAGGTGTCTCTAGCCACAGAGGTGGGGAGGGGAGTCAGCAGGATCCTTGTGATGGGGCTGCAGGAAAAACAGGTCCACATCCGACTCCAGCTGGTGGAAGAGAGCAGTTGGTCATTACCAGTCCCCAGAGCTGCCTCGGTCCAGCTGGATTTCCACACACCCAGCCTCCATCTCAGCCCTACCTCATCCCACAGAGGTGATGACACCTCTGCAGAGCTCAGCTCTTGGTTTAAAAGCGACTTCCCAAAGGGCTTCAGAGACCAGCACCAGACTGGTCTTAGCTCAGCCTACGCTTGTGACTGGCTGAAAACTTTCCGTGGCCGCTCCTGGAGGAGATCCAGCCAAGCCCTGCTGAGCCCACGAGGTCTGAAGACACCAGGGTTTCAGTTCATTCTTCAGATAAAGCTCCCAGTTACTAGCAGTTTGTTCTGCAGGCCAGTGCCTAGCCCAGGAATCATCTAATGCTCTCCAGAGCCACGTCCTTCTCAAACCTTCATCTTAAGTTCACCGGTGGTTTCAGCTCCCTCCTGGACAGCTGAATATCTAATATCTTCCCAGGTTCTTATTTCTAACTAGGAGTCCACCTACAGATGGTACCTTGGTACGAAATGAGCTCTGAAGGAATGCTCTTGAGCTTCAGTTGTCACCTCGCCATGACAGGAGGGAGGTCAACAGGGCTCCCTGTGACTGGAGGTGTGACCTTGGCTGAGTTTGCTGGTTGCTTGAGGGGGTTTGGGTTTTATTTATTCTCTGGCTGCGCTCAACAGGCGCTGTTGCTCAGCTGGGGAATCCTCCTTCCCTCGCAGCCACCTCTTGCTGTCGTCATTCAACAGTTCCTGCAGCCATGGGCCCCAAGGGTGGTTGCAGACAGCCCAAAGCTCTGCAGGTTTTGTTATTATTTTTATTATTATTAAAATTGCAAAGCAATTAATTGTAATTAAGACAGATAAAGCTTCAGAAGGGGAAGCACGGTAATTAACGCTGGTGGAACGCTGGCAGCAGCTCCTCACCTGCAGAAGGCGGGTGTTCACGCAGCCGTAATTCCAGCTGCGAGGTTTTAGCTTCGGGGAAGACCCAAGTACCTGGAGTTGTGGGTGACGGCTCAGTCTTCCCAGGGAGGGGGATTTTTGTGAACCAAAAGCATGAGGCGCACAGGCTTGTGCCATCCATGGTACCGAAATATTATAGAATCCCAGTGTGGTGGGGGTTGGAAGGGACCTCTGGAGCTCATCTGGTGCCACCCCCCTGCTCCAGCAGGGTCACCCAGAGCAGGGCACCCAGCAGTGCAGGGTCCAGGCACCTTTGGAATCTCTCCAGATGAGGAGACTCCCCAAGCTCTCTGGGCAGCCTAGGACAGGCTCCAACCCCCTCCCACCAAAGAAGTTTCTCCTCCCGCTCCCAGGGAACCTCCTGGGTTCCAGTTGGTGCCCGGTGCCCCTGTCCTGGCGCTGGGCACCCCTGAGCAGAGTCTGGCCCCAGCCTCTTGCCCCCCGGGGGCCCTTGAGCTCTTGCTCAGCCTTGCTCAGCTCCCCTCTGGGGCTGCTCTTCTGCAGCTGAACAGCCCCAGGGCTCTCAGCCTGTCCTGGCCACACAGATGCTCCAGTCCTTTAATCATCCTCGTAGCCTCCTTTGGACTCTCTCCAGTATTTCTCTGTCTCTTTTGAACTGGGGAGCCCAGCACTGGACCCAATACTCCAGCTGTGGCCTCACCAGGGCAGAGTAGAAGGATGTACCCACCGTTCCCCCAAATAAGCCAACTTTAAGCTGAACTCAAGCACATCCCTTCCTCTGTGCTAAAACAAAGGATGCCCCATCTCTAGGAAGATCACCAAGGAACGGAGCAAGCTCCAAGGCACCCCTGAGCTAATCCTCTCCTCCGAGCCGAGATGTTAGTTCATTTTTTTTGAACGCCTCCCTGTGCCTTTAAGGCTGGCCCCAGCTGGGTTTGCCACCCTGCCGAAGAGGATGCGAAATTAAGTTATGTGAGGCTCCTGCAGCTGAACCAGATGCGCCTAAAACCAGCCTCTTTATGTATTCATGAGCTGTGTGGAAGAGAAATAAAAGGATTCATTACCACGCAAACTGTTACTAATGACATGTACCTGGTGCCGAGCACCTCTGGAAATCTAATGCGACACACTGGAGGAGAAAATGTATTCGCTTTTCAGAGGCCGGCGCTGAATGGAAAATTTCCCCTCCTTGGCCCTTCCTCATTCTGCATTCACTAAAAGCAACATTTACAATCCTTCTGCCATTATGTCCTACCAGGGCCTCTGCGCTTTTTGTCACGACCTTGATATTAGCTGAAAATTGGAAATTCGCTGCCATAGCGGAGGTTGGGGAGGGGTGGGAAGCAACTTGCTCTGCCTCCTGGTTTGCCAGGCGCTGAAGAAAGAAAGAAAGAGAGGAAGAAGAAAAAGAGTGAAAAAAAAGAGTTAAACATTGCTTTTTAAGTATCAGGAGGAGGTGGAGGTTGTGTGAGCAGGGACAGGGAGAGAGGGCTAAACGTGAGCAGATCCAGGTCAGAGTCGTTTCGCAGCCCTCCGTGGCCGTTGTCTCTGCAGCCGCTCTTCTCGTGCTGGACAAGGTGTTAGGAAAGGGGCTACTTTACCTTATCTTACCCCAAATCCCTTTCCCTGGGAAAGAAGTCAGTTTATGGGATGCCTGCTCAGCATCCCACCATCCTTTCTCTAGGCACATCACCTATAGAAAAGTCCTCATCCCTTCGGAGGACCTCAGCTGTGCACTGAGCATGGAGATACACGTAGCCCAAGCGAATTCCTGCCCGTTCTGCCTCTTCTTTCCCCAGCTTGGCTGCTCCTTCTAGCACTCTCAGCGATACCTGGATAGTTAATTGGAGGCTTTCTACCAGGTTCCCTCATAGCTGGGCGGTACTTCTGCAGATGAGGTTTGGCCTGGATGCTTGGAGCTGTGAGGAGGGACAAAGCTCTCAGCAGTGGTGGTGTTATTCCCTGTGTCTGGGTGTGGAGGGTAAATGCTCCCAAAACAGAAGGAGAAGGGGCTTCTTGGGTTCTGTTCTTGCATCCCTTGACACTGACGCACCTCCAGTGCCTTCACAGTGTCATATCATAGAGTGGGTTGGGTTGGAAGGGACCTTCAAGGTCATGGAGTTCCTGCCCTGGGCAGGGGCGCCTCCCACGACAGCAGGTTGCTCAGAGCCTCATCCAGCCTGATCTTAAACACTTCCAGGGATGAGGCTCCACAACTTCCCTGGGCAACCTGTTCCAGTGTCTCACCACCCTCAGAGTGAAGAACTTCTTCCTAATGTCCAATCTAAATCTCCCCTGCTCTAGTTTAAAACCATTGCCCCCTGTCATTCCTAATTTAGTCCAGATCCGATCCCATAATTTTCATCCCAATTAACTAAATGAGACGTACAACTTGACGAAGGAACGAGGAGAGTCTACATTTGGGGGACAGGGTGGCGGGAGCCCGTTGGGGTGTGGGCAGGGAGGGAGCCCGGCGTTGGCAGGCCAGCAAAACCACCTGCACGTCGGCAAAGCGGCAGCTCCCACATTTTAATCGATGTCTCAGTCGAGCACAGCGTGCGGGTGCCGATTTTGACCCCTCTAAATCTACAGCCGGTCTAGAGCTGGCAGGGTCGTGCTGGGTTGGGGTCCCACTGTCTCGCAGCTTCGAGGCTGCCCATGCAGCGGGAAGCGGCCGCGCTGCTGCCGCAACCCAGCACCTGCGCCCGTCGCTTTTGACTCTCGGATGTTTGTGTCTCTTCTGGCAGAAAAGAGACGCTTCCTCTGTGCGTTGGCTTTTTAGGAAAACGTTTTGGAAGGAAAACGCCTTTCCTTTTTTCCCCTCCATCCCTCTCTTGTCTCCATTTCTGGCTCTGCGCCTCCCTCCTCGCTTTCCTCCTTTCTATATCTCCTGCCCTGCCTTCCTCCCTCCCTTCCTCTCCCTCAGCAGCCCCGTCACTTGTCAAGTTGCTTCTTATCCACTTCATTAGCCCCCGTTCCCTTGTTTACCGAGGGGCGTTTGTATTAGTTGGAGAGCTTTCTAATTTAATCAAGGTTAGAGACGCGATTCCAGGTCTTGTTTGCCCAGCACGCTGGCCCTGCTCTCTGATTAATTCACGGGGCGTCAGATGTGCTGTTCTGCTTTGTTTGTCATTTCTCCCATCTCGTCCTCCTCCATCCTCCCTACTCCAGGTGTACAGGGCTGGGCAAACACGCTGCTCGGGATGGAGGGACCAAGCTGCACCCGAGCGCACAGGGACGGGGCTACGGGATGGCCTGATTTCTACCTTCCTTGAGGTTGACGTGCGACAGCTATTGAGGTGTAAAAAAGAGAGAGATGAGACCCTGAGATCTCATAATGAGGAGTAAACTTGCCTGAAGTTCACAGTATCTTCACAGCAACTAAGTAAGTTCTCTGTTTATGTCCTTCTGCATCGGGGAGGTAAATCCAAAACTAGGTAACTGGGTGTTATCAACTATGGGCAACCACGCCGGGGAGAGCCGTGGCTGACTTGAGATGTTGCTGGGCACAGCCCTGCCTCACTCAGGAGCCCAAAAAAACTGTGAGAGGAACATCAACATCTGCTCTGATACTCCTTCAAGTCATAGGATGAATTNGGTGCTCCAGCCCCTGGATCATCTTTGTGGCCTCTTCTGGACTCATTCCAACAGATCTATGTCCCTCTTATGGTGGGGACACCAGAACTGGGCACAGTAATCGAGATGGGGCCTCAAGCCACAAGTGGAACCCTTTGGTTCTATCATCACCCCAAAGCAGCAATTTCCCTTTTCTAACCCAGGGAGAAGTACTGGCTGTGGGACAAAGGTTCATCCGCACCGTTGAGGATCCCTCTGGGAAAACCATCCGTGCTCCCTGTGCAAAGACTTCTCTAACAACAGCAAGGGTTGGGCTTCAGGCCATCAGCGGCCATTTCCGTCACTGCTGCTGTGGTGTAAACACAATGAAATGCACCGAAGAGGAACACAAACCTTCTCCAGAACACCTCTCTTTCAAGCCAAGCTCAGCTCGTTGGCCTTCACTACACCCTACTCCCTTTTTCCCACCTCCCTCGCAGGTAAGCTGGGGAGGGCAGGGAGGGATCAACTGGATTCACTGGGTTTTTGTCTGCTGAACACGGCAAAAGCGCGAGCAGGCTCCTCCTTTCCAGGGTGGTTTGACGGCATCCAGCCCCACCTTGTCCCCTTTATCTACGCCAGCATCAGACAGACGAGGCGGAGAAGTTACTAAATAAATGACTCCTGTCAGGGATGAAAGAAGGGAGCTGGCGAGAGCATCATGGCTCCGATCCCCGCAGCATTTCACCGCCGTGAAAAGCTGCCGCCTCCCATCGAGGTGATTTGGCAGAACGGCAGCCGCCCGAACAAGGTGCCACCTCCGCTGCCAGGACAGAGGAGGAGGAGGCATCCAGGCCAACCTGGGTGTTTTGGAAGCGTTGGCATTCTCCTTCGGGAGGAAAAGATACAAGATCTCGGTTTCTCCAATTTGTTAGAAGCCATCCAACTGCAGGCAGGGAGAACAGGAATCAGCTGCTCTGCAGCGTTTGTCAGCCTCTCGTGGACGTCGTTTTGGGCCAAACTTCAAGCAAATTTGGTTTGAGTGATGGTTGGCAAATGGAGATGGAGTCCGCTGTGAGGCTCTCTGAGGAGCTCAGGTTCCGTCTTGATGTCTGGATTTCCTGCTCTGAGAATCTTCCTGCCTGGTTCTGTCCCCACCGCCAATTTTATCCATCGTGTTGGGTGACAAATCTGGGACAAGAGCTGCATCTGCACCTGAAGCAAAACCCTCGCTCCTTACCGTTGTCAAGCCAACCTCGAGCCGAAGCCGTACGGGTGAGATTTTACATCTGTCTGTCTTTCCCATCGTTGAAACCCGATGAGTCGAGGGGGTTGTGACAAATCGCTAATCCAAGTCATCCGCCACGTGGGCTCGAGATGCCCATCCAAAACTTCCACCAGCAGCCCCTGCGAGAGAGAAGGTTCAGACCTGGAGAGACCCCCAGCCTCTCGAGCAACGAGCTCCCTCCTGTAGAACAAAAAAAAAAAGAAGAGAAGAGGAGGCAGAAGAGGCGCATTTTCTTCGTCAAACCTGTGTTGTGAACACATTTCCTTCCCGAACCCCCCGAGCTACAACCTCTGCCCAACTGTCCGGGCTGGTGGGAAGCCGCCACCCTCCTTCTCGAGGCCAAGTGCACCCTGGGCAGGAATAAATGCTGCTTCCACGTGAAGAGGCTTTGTTTCTGTAGGCTGGCTTTTGACTGCATCTTGAGCTATGGTTTTCCACAGTGCAAACTGTTACTGCTCTCGGGATGGGGGGGTTTTTTGCAGGAATATCAGTAACCCTGGGAGAGAACTGGGCCCTTCCTTTGCCAAGTAGCTTTAAAATATTCTTTTGCACAGAGCAGGGTATGGCAAGGCAGCGCCTGGAGGGGCTGACAGATGTTTCATAGACCTCTCCCGCCAGCCCAGTTCATTTGCACGACCTGCTTTGCCCACCGGCATCCGTTTACCTGGGGGTGATGCCAAATATTTGCGGAACTGGGGAATCCAGGTGGAAAAAAATCGCCGTCTGGTGCAAAGCCACCTATTTCCCCAGCAGGGAGCGGAGGGACAGCCAGGGCTGCTTTTTTTCCACCT
This sequence comes from Baryphthengus martii, assembly GCA_013396935.1. Taxonomy (NCBI): domain Eukaryota; kingdom Metazoa; phylum Chordata; class Aves; order Coraciiformes; family Momotidae; genus Baryphthengus; species Baryphthengus martii. The sequence goes on along the minus strand of VWZK01006477.1, from coordinate 242,258 downwards.
GTACTGGGGGAGTTCCTCCGTGGTAAAATGGGGATAAACTTCCTGAATTGGTATCCTGGGTAGCTGTAGGGATCAGGATTGTGTCCGTTGTACTGGGGAGCTGTGAAATCCCTTTGCACCTCAATTCCTCATCTATAAAAGCGGGATAAACGGTGTTCTCATCTGTCACGGGAGAACAGCCCAGTGCTGCTCAAGACTGAGCTGCGTTGATAGACTCAGTTATTGATCGGGAGATCTCGGAGGTTTGCGGATTTGGACTCTTTGTCTGGAAGTTTCAACTCCAAAGAGGTACAGGAACATGTGCCCAGCACCAGTAATGCCCTCACCAAACAGGCACAGATGCAGTGAAATGGAAAAGGAAAGTGGAATTTTAAGGAATATCTAGGAATGGTTGGAATAATGGGGTGGGGAAGGAATGGGTTAATATTTCTAGTGGAAAAAAATAGGTGTGGGGTGTACAGGGCCCTGAGGTTCCTTGTAGGGTAGAGGCTGGGTGGCCTAATCTCTCCCCTAATGAGGGAGGAAAGGTGCTTAATTTTAAACAATTTTTAAAAAGGGGAGGGAAAAGGAAAGGGAGAAGGAGGGAGGAGGGAGAAATCGGGGGGAGCGAGAGCTCCGGCCACTTGAATTTCAGGGCTCTCAGGGAAAAGCGGAGCCCTGAACTATTTTCCCAGGCTGTGAGAAGGCATCACAGCTGGCTTCTCCCCCCACCCCTCCACCCCCCAAGCCCGGGCCAGGAGGGAGAGTCTGAAGTGGTGCCAAAGTCTTAGCGTCCGTAATGAAAACGGGAGGTGGAGAGGTTACGGGCGGGCTCTCCCTGGCCGGAGCGGAAAGATGAGACTTTCCCCGCGCACAGCTGCTCGCCACATTGCCCGGCCCGGGGAAAAAAAACAATGTCAAGAGCCTCTGACAAGTTATCAGCTGCGGTTAAAAGGAGCTGACAAGTGGGGGAGGTAGCTGGGCCAAGCAGTCCGTAAATGCAGGTGTTGCTGAGGAATTAGCACCTTCCCGGCAGCCTGGGCGGCAGTAAATCAGCCCCTGCTACCCTATCGGTTGAGGCCGAGGATGCTCAGAGTGTTTTGGTCCAGAAATGGGCTTTGGGAGCAGATCCCAAGCTACGTTGTTTGACGTGGATCAGGTCCCAGTTGGGATTCAGGGGTTCGGTGGGTACCCACATCCTCTGAAGGGTTCAAAATACGCCAGCTGTGAAAAACAGCCTGGGCAGTTCCCATTTCGGTAACCAAAGCAGAAGGAAAAGACAATCTTTTCACCTCCTTCTTCCTCTTTTTCTCCTTCCATGTTCCGTCAGTCTCCATCTCTCAATCTTGCTCCAAGAACCATTTATTTTTTTGATGTTAAATCCCCTTCTTCAGCCCTGTGCAAGGTTGGAGAGAGACGGAGGTGCCATCCTGGAGAGCAGGATGGCTCCCAAAAGGTGTAGGACAGGGCAGGGAGCGGCAGCTTGGAGCAGCTGACACTATTTTATTGTTGGTGTAGTTCGGTTCTTGTGGCTCAGTTCCTGTGGCTCAGTTCTTGAGCTCCTCTGAGTCACGAGCAGGTCAGCGTCGGGGTTTGAGCCGGTTCCTCTCACCATCACATCACCCCTCAGCTCCCCAAGCCCCAAACTCGTGACTTTGCGAGTCGCCAGCACGCTTGGGCGCAAGACTGCAACGGTCCTGGAGTCAGCTCCTTGGAAATCAGGCCTGATTTAATCAGCCGCTTCCTATTTTTGACAGCGTGGAAACCGCTCTGAGCTCGTCTCCTCGCTGCGCGCTCGATTTCCTCCTCCGATGGATTTATTCGTTTATAATCGGCTGTTTGCTGGGGGAGCTCTCACTGCGAGCAGAGCGACCGAGCACGCGGGGGCTGCAAATCTCGGAGGCCTTTGGCGTCCGGAGAAGGGCGAGCGGGGCTGTGCCGAGAGACCTCGGCGACCCTCGAGCAGCGTGGTTTGGGGGGTCCCTGTGCCGAAGGAGGGATGGATCCTCGTGGCATGGCTCGGACACCTTCTCATCCCGGTCACCCCATCAAAAATTTAACTGAGCTAATTACTAGCCCGCTGCTCTGCCTCCGTGTGGAGCGGGCACCCGGATCCCTGCGTGTGCCCATCCCAAATCCTTCCCAGGGCCTCGTCTTCACCTTCGCCGCGTCCTCCCCTTGCACACATTAATTCCCTGTAGGAGCTGTCATTTCTCCAACGCTTAGGACTGCTTCCAGCTTTGGAAATCTCGTTTCCAATCGGCAATCCATCAGCCCGGCATGGCTGGGCTGTAAAACCGTCTTCGGGGCCTCCCGAATGCCCCGCTCCTCAATAGCAGGGCTCCTCTTCTCCCCGCGGGGAGGACGCTCGCCCGTCGGGGAGAGCCCCTTTGTTCCTGGGCAAGCGTAACCGAAGCCACCGGAGCAATTCTCGGAGAACAGCGTCGCACAGTGGGACCACGGCCAGGAACAAGCTCCCCAAGGAGAGGGGAAACAAAGGGACCGGGACACCGGGATAAACTTTCTGAAGCCGGAGCCGGGCTGTCAGGCCAGTGCTTTGATTTGAGCTTAATAGCAGTAGCACTGCTGATCGGAATTGCACAAAGAGCGGCGTTTGCAGGGTGGAGATTTGATTTGCTCGTGTTCGTGCGCAGAGGAGGAACCGCTTGTGAGCTCTTTATTTTAGCTGCAAGTCTGCAAATGCGTCGGGAATAGCCCGGCTGCCAGGCCTGGAGTCGAGGAGAACGTGCGGAGCTGCCGGTGTTTTATAAGGTCATCCGGTTTTAGCAAATCTGGGGGGAATGTGGAGCTGGGGGAAGGAGCATCTCTGTGCATCTGTCCTTCTCTACCCATCACCTGCTCGTGCTGCAGAGCTTCTCGGGAGCGTAGGGTGTCTCATTGACACCCTCTGCTGCATCTGCAGCATCAGATGCTGAGGGTAGAGGAGGGGAGAAAACACAGCAGCAGAACGGCCGAGGCTGCTGCAGAAGCGCAGCTCAAAGGACCCCTCACAAGGGGTTAAAGACGCGCTCCAGGTTTCGCCTTCCTCTTCCACGCCGAGCTTGAGTTTCACAAGCAACTCTGGCTGTAAAATATGATCGTGTCTCCTGCACTGATTGATGGTTCCAGGGAAAACATCAGGCAGATCGGCCCAGAGGGGATCAGGGTTTCAAGGGCGCAGCCGGCTGACATCCTATCCCTCCCTCGCTGGCCCAGCAGCAAGCTGGGACCAGTTGCGGTTGTCCCGCTCGTTACCCAGCGCTGGAGGACGAACGAGGAGCCGAGGGGACGCAGCATCTCCCTGGGGTTCCAACCTCCTGCCCGGCTGGGTCACTCTCAGTCAGTCTCCAGCCGTTGGCTACAGCTCAGGGGAAGGTTTCGTGATGTCCAGTCATAGGACTCACTGGAGGAAACCCTCTTCTCCACCACGTGTGGCAGCAAATTCGGGGTGCCAGGCAGCCTGCTAGGGAAAGCTGCCTTCCCGTTTAACCCCAGGACTATCCCAGTTGGGTACCCACTGCCTGTATGGGCAGCTGCACTCTGGTGTATGGTCTAAAGAAGCCCTTGGTGACAAATCCCCAGAGCGTGCAGGACAACGCTGGAGGCAACCAGAGGTGCCAACGTACAAACGCGGGGGAGGCACTAGGAGGGGGGGAGTTAGCTTGCCAATGAAGCAGAGGCTGCAAGCACGGCTCTCTTGATGCCGGCATCCTTGTTTGTTAGGTGTAGCCAGGCCACCCTGGGACCCGTTTGGATGGAGGGAGTTGATGTCTAACCCCTAAGCAGCACCAGCCACAGAGGTGAGAGCAGCAAAGGCAACAGAGACGAGGGACGCGGACGTGTTTCCGGGTCTCCGTCAGGTGCAGCCGGCTGGAGCTCACTGCACCCTTCCCTCCTTCCACCTCATTTTGCTCACTGCTTTGAGGCACCAGCAGCAGAGACTTGGAGCTGGGAAAACAAAGCTCACAGCTGGATTTTAGGCAGTTGAGGGGGAACACCGGGGCTATTCCACAAGACCAGTTGGCCGGGGCCTTTTCTTTGTCCGTCCGTCCAGCTCACAGCGCTCAGGTGGTGACAGCAGCCTGGAGTCACACCGTCTGTGTCCCAGCAGCGGCGTTTGTGCATGGGAGCGACCCTGCTCTTCACACTTGTGCCATCCTTTCTCCTCCGGAGCCAAAACGCTCCATGGAGCCGGTTTGTGAGCGGAGAGTCAAGCCTCCTACTCTGCAAGCAGAGGGTTAAGGAGAGCACAGGCGTCTCTTACCCCCTCCCCTTCCCTGTAAACCCTTGGAGAAGGACCCCTTGGCCAAGGCAAGAGCCTTCATAGCCGGTGGGTGATGTCAGGGGCTGGTGGGGGGGAGCAGGCACAGCTGTCTCCAGATATCCCGCTGCCACCCCCGGATTAGGGCCAGGCAGGAGGAGAGGGAGGAGGGGGACACACATTCTTGGGGGACCGGCGTCACTTTGGCGCTCCCCTCCCTGCCTGTGCATTTCCCCTGTGGATTATTGTGGGGGAGGGGGGGGAATTAACCGAAGCCACGTGTCCCCCACAACCACCACCTCTTCCCCCACAACTTGTTCCGCTATGGGACCCTGAGGAGTTTGTCTGGATGCAGAGGAGCGGCGGGATGTGGAAGGAAGAAATGCGGGCGCACCATTGATCCGTGGAGATCTTGGGCCCAGCTTTTGGGCTTTTCCTCTCTTCCCAAAGCCCCCTCACGCCCACCACCATCCGCTGGCCAACAGTGGGAGCAGAGGACTGGGAAGCCCCGTTACCGCCCCGTTGTTCGCAATGGCGAGGTTAAGTTATTTCCCAGGTTCTCTTGTGCCTCGACATCCCCGTTCACTAAGCAGGCTGGCAGGACGGCCCTGCCCGCACAGCCCTCCCCAGGGAGGGATTCCCTGCAGGAAAGCCTTGAGGATCCATCCTCCTGGAATAGGGAGCCGGCTGCCCATGAGTTCACTGCACCCAGCCTGGTGGCAGGAACCTCATCTGAGCTCCTGAATGGGACATCCAAGGACCAGGCTGGGCCCTCTGAAGGGCAGGGAAATTTTGACTTGGCAAATCTCTCTGGGAGCCCAAAATCAAAGGAATGCTGTTCCCTACAAACCCCCAGACTCCTCCATGCTCTTCTAGGAAGGCACCGGGCTGGGATCCCCTTTCCTTCCGTTACCTGACCCTCACCAAGCTGCAGGTGCAATACCGGAGGTCCCACTGACCATTCCCACAGCTATCCCAGCAGACACCAGTTTGTCCACACAGGGGACACTGGTTTCCCTGCTGAGATTTCGCTATGTTCCAGGCTGATCCCTTCCCTTCCTGGAGCAGGGATGCTCCAACTCCTGCTTCTGGCATCCCTCATTTTTGGGGCATCATGTATTTTCACCAGCTGGGGGAAAAAGAAAAAAAAAAGGGAGCGGGGAGCTGCCGGAAGGGTTGATCTCATGTTGATTAAATGTTTTGGATGGCACCGGTAGACGATGCGGGGAAAATCGATTGTCCCCGGCGGTTTTGCCCGCCTGGCACTGTGAAGCAGGCACTGAAATGTCAGGTTTGTGATCTCAAATCGGCCAGCACGACGCGGGGCGGGGGTATGAAAAAAAAAAAAAAGCCCGACACCAAAGGGTGAAGTGGGGGAGAAAAAGCTGAAAGGAAAACAACGCCGGAGCGGGGCTGCCTCGCCGATAATAATAATAATAATTGGGGTGGGGGGAGGAAATCTGCAAGAGGAAGCTGCTGTTTGTTCATAATTTTCTGGGTGCTGTGTACACGCAGATGCCTTATCGCTGAAGGATGAAAAATAGCAGCTGAGATGGAACCACAGATACATTTTAAGCACCCGAGCGAAGGGCCGGGGAGGGGGCAATGGGCTGCGAAGTCGGGAGGCTGGAGCTCTGCGCAGAACCTGCTGCTGAGCCCGGGGAGGGGGCAGGTTGTAGGGACGGGGGCAGGATTTAGGACATAAACCCCCGCCTCAGGAGAGGGAGTATGGGTGCAGGAGGCCCCCGGGTGTGAGAAAAATGCTGATTTAAGGGCAAACCCATCCGTTTCTGTGGCTGTGGGGAAGAGTTTCATGCTTTGCTTCATTCTGGAGGCATGGGAGGCTGCTGATGCTGTGGCATCTGGTGGCTGGGCACGGGGATAGCGCTGGCTCCAGGATGGTGCCCACAGCCAAGAGGACAGGGAGGGGAGCTCTCCCTTGGGACAGGCTGGAGCGGGTCAGGGAGCGCTCACACCAGCCCTCTCATCGTGTCCAGTCCCACTGGAAACCGTGCAAACCATCTGGCTGGAGGTGGAAGCCTGTTCCTCATCCTCCCGGAGCCTCTGCCCACCCTTCAGGCACCGATTTGAGCCACCGAGGGGAGTTTGGAGGCAGCGGAGGCTGCAGCTGGCAGGGGAAAGGCTGCGGAGGAGCCGCTTGGCAGATGCAAAAGTTCGCTCTTAATCCCGAGCCACCCTGGGCCAACTTCGCTGCGGTTCCCCGCTGCTGCCAGAAAGCCCATTCCGCCGCCTTCCGAGCCAACCTCGAGGCCGTCAGACAGCAGCGAGTAATTTATCTCCTGGGGAGGCTTCCCCGGAGAGCCGGAGGAGGAGAGAGACGCCGAGCCGGGCTCTGCTGGCGGCTGCGTCGCCCGCCTTCACCTGTTCCACTTTTCAAGCAGCTTGGCTCCGAAAGAATTCCGGCTCCCAGACAAGCCTTCCCTAGGGTAAAGTGAGAAATGCTGGGCTAGGTGCCATGCTCAACCCCCTCCCCAAAGCTGCAAAGCTCTCACTGATGGCCACTGAGACCAACCCACACCTCTGAGGGTCGGGCAAGAGGCACCTAAGCCCGGGAGGAAGGGATCCAGGTGCCCTCAGATGCCCTGGGAGGAGGGTGTTCTTCTCGGGGGAGGATGTATCCCATGATTTTCAGTTGCTCTGTGTGCAGTGTGGTCATGGAAAAGGAGATAAAGCGGGTAGAGGCTGGGGGCTTTCTGTCTCCCGGTCCCTTTACTTGCTTTCCAAGGTTTTCTCCCGGCCCTGAGGAGGGGGGAGTCACATCTTCCCACTTTGCTGCGTTCGCCTGAGGGCTGCGAATCCCCTCTTTATTTATTTTAGCTAGAAGCTGACATCCTGCTGTATTCTCATGACTCCAGGACCTGGGGCTTTAGGAAAAAATGCTAAACATTAGAAGACTCTCCGTAATTTTGCAGCATTTTTGGAGGGGACGGGGAGTGCGGGCACTTGCTACGGCCCTTGAAACCACTGTTTGTTTGTTGAGCGGGGCCAACGTGCTCAAACCCTCTCCTCCTCTTGCCGGTCGGGGTTTCTTCGCTCACTTTTCTCCCATCTGCACTGTGGGAAAGTCTGGCTCTGGAGCTGAACCCTGCGGTTCTCTCCTTCCTCTCTACCAGGCTAAATTCCCTCCTCTTGCACCCAAACCCAGCCCCACGGCTGCTTTTCCCAGTCCCAGCTCCTGCTGGCTCCCAATCCCAAGCCCCAGTGGAAGCAGAGCTCCAGTCTCGCAGGCTGGTGGGAGCTGTGAGGCTGCTGCTTTTCCCCGGCTGTGGAGAACGGGATCAAGCCCAGACCACCATCTGCTGCCAAGTCCTTGTACTGCAAACATCTCCTGCCCGGAACCCCCCCGAGGATTTCTCTGCTCTCCCAAAGCCACAAAGCCCTGAGGAGACAGGGGAGGTGAAGCCTCAGGCTGAAATGGCAAGAAGGGAGAAATAATATAAGGCAGAAAGGGAGGAAAAAACAGGTCCGGGGGAGTTCCATCTGCCTAGAAATCCATCTTTTCAGGATGTTCGGGATTTCTCACTCACACCTGTGTCATGGGGATTTTTTTTTTTCTGCGTTGCCAAAACCCTTGCTCCCGTGTCTCTTTTTGCAGCATCCATGTAGTGAGTTTCCTAGGGCCTCTCCTTGGGAAAGAAGGTGAACCCCTCCTCCCAGTGAGAAACACTCCCCCACCACCTGCCTTGGCACCAGCAAAAGGTAGAAGCCGCCTCTTGGAATGTATTTAGAACTTGACTTCCATCCTGAAACACTGGCTGGGCAGGAAATCCACCCTAGGGCACTGCGTACAGGATTTTTAGGAGGAAATCAGGCAGGATGGTAAAAGAGGGAACCCTAAAAGTCACCTAACCCTAAAAGAGGGACGCAGCAGGGGCAGCAGCTCCTCCGCTCAGCTGCGGCAGGAACCTTCAGCCTCCTCCTCCCCCTCAGGTGCTTCAGCAGCAAAAGGAACCCAAACCCCTGGGCTGGGAACGGGGAGAGCAAAGGTCTGTGGTGGGCCAGGGCCATGCTCCTCTGGAGAAGGGTTGGGGCTTGGCCTGCAGGACTTGTCCTTTTTTTTGGGGAGTCAGATTCTATGAGGCAAGGGCAGAGATTTTTCAACACCCCCGCCCCGGATCTGTTCCTGTGTGACCTGCCCTGGGTGCTCCTGCTCTGGTGGGGGGGTTGGATTCGATGATCATAGAATCATAGAATCGTTGAGGCTGGAAGAGACCTCTGAGATCATCAAGGTCCTGTCTGTGATTCTGTGAGATTTGCCCTCTGTGGAAATCCGGTGCTAAATCTGGTTTGTGCGGTTTCCCAGACAGGAAAAGTCCCTGCGGTTGGGAAGCTGTGGGTGGGAGTTTGCAAAGCAGGGAGGTGAACCCATCCCCAGCCCCTTCCCAACACATGTGGAGCAGCACCTTCAGTTAGAGTGTGCCCCCCCACGCACCCTCTGAGGCTTTGTGGGGACCCCCAAGGTATCCCGTAATACGGTGAGGCTCCGGTGACAAATATTTGGTGGGATATTGCCGCTCAGGGGGAGATGAAGGGCTTTCCTCAAACCCTCATGAGGCCAAATGCAACCGAGCACCTCCTGGGGGTGGAGAGGGCTGTGTGGGGTTCAGTTTTGTGCCCGTGGTGAGGTGATGGGTTTGTCCCCTTCAGCCCTGGACTGTGGTGCCGGCATTTTCCAGTCCTGAAATGCAGCCGTTCCCGAGGTGGGTGTGAGGGATGGGGAACCGCAGGTGTTGTTACCTTGGAGAGTTAAACCTTTCCTTTATTTATTTATTTATTTATTTAAAACAAAAGGAAGGCGGTGAAGCTGCACTTAGAGCAACAATTGCACCCTCCTGGTCCCTGCTTCTCCTATTCAAATTGGGGAATTTTTTTTTTTTTTTTAATTGCCCAGAAAACCAGAAGCATCCCTGCTCAGGGCTAAGAGGAGTGGCTGTTGCTCTCCCTGCGGCAGAGCTGCCCATCCTCTGCCTCTCCTGTGCCATCCCTCCCCCCTCCCTGCTGAACACGGCCACGCTGCCTCCGGTTCCTGCCTGGGCTTTAAAGCCGAGATTTCGCTCTCTCGCCTCTCATCCATCCCTCCCAGCTCCCGGCTGCTGCGGGTGGTTTGTATTAGCACCCCTGCGCAGCCCGGAGTGCCGGGAGAAGGTGTTTGGGCTCTGGCCAAGAAGCGTCGGACTCGTTCCGGCCTTTCCTAACGACGACCCTACCGCAGGACAGTGGAGGGTTTGATCTGCCAATTAGGCTCAGCCGGGGCCGCTAACGGGAAGCAGATGGAGCCGTGCGTTATCGGAGGGGAAAATCTGCCACTTCCCAGCGAAAGCCTTGGCTCGGCCTCCCACCTGGCTCCCGGCTCCGAGCACCAATGGGATGCGGTGGGGACCGCTTAGAGCAAGGCCAGCTCCAGCTGCGCTTGGGAATGGGATTGAATCCCTACCGGAGATGCTCCAAACCTGTTGCCACTCTAGTGTGTCCCTCCACCCCTTCCCTCGTCCCTCAGATTTGTTTTCCCCATTCCCAGGGCAGAGCTGAGGGGTCCAGGGGCAGCTGGGCAGGCAGGAGAGTGCCCGGGGGGCTGCCGGACAAGCTCCCCATCTCTCCGGAACACCTACCCAAGCGTTTATCAGCTTCCAAAAGCCAACTGTTTAAATAGCATTAGGGGACTGATTTAAAGTCACAAAAGCCATGAAATTCGGAGTTAAGGCTAAAAAAAAAAAAAAATCCACTTGACACTCCGGCCTTAAGTCATAAAAGGCGTGAGCCAAAGGCAGCGGCTCGAGCGAGCGCTGGGCTCCCGGGCTCCACGGATCGCCCGGCTGCCCGGTGAGGGACGGGAGGCAGAGCCTTTAATGGGATTTAAATGAGCTGCTGGGCCAGGCTGGGAAGGTTCAGGGGAGCTCTGGGCAGGGAGGGGTGACACTTCTCCTCAGGTAGGTGGCTGGATGGGACATCCCCGTGGTCCCACCTGGGGGTTTGGAGCCCATCCCTGAAGCTGGGGTGGGCCTGGTCCCGTCCTCCCCACTGTGGGATTGGGGTGGTTGGTTTTTTGGAGCTGAATTGGGCTCCCATGTGCCCGCTCAGTATGCGGCACGAGGATGCTCCATAGTAACCTGGACGATACAGAATTAGGCAGCTACTCATCAGTCCTGCCTCTCTCAGTCTCATGCAAGGGGCTGGGTGTCTTTGTTTTAGCAAAGAATACAAAGCTGGGGGGGTATTTTGTTGGTTTTTTTTCTGTCTGGGACAAGCGTGGGGTGACAAGGGCAGACAAAAGGCTGGTTTTGGGGGGGTTCCTCAGCAGCGTGAGCGTGTGAGACAGGGCAGAGCTGTGACAGCCCAGGTGTCCTGGCTGGCAGTGAGAGCAGGGAGGTGATTTCCTAAGAAACCATCAACACACACAAGGGTTGGGTGAAGAAGCCCCAAACTGACCAGACAAGCCCACTCCCAGGCAGGGGCAGCAGCTCTGGGGAGTGCCTTATCGTTCCCATATTTTTTTTTATTTTCTTAGCACGTCACTGGCACCAAAGGTACCAAACACTAGCTCTTTAGTTGGCAACAATTTGAAGAAATCATTCGAAAGAGCACGTAGTTTTTTGTAATTTATTTTACTGTAGATTTTACTCAGTGAAACAAGGACTCGAAGGTATTAATGCAGCTTGTTCGTGCCCTGCGTGCCAGGCCAGGCGCAGAAAAGATCGATATTTAATGTTTGTAGCACCAGCCTTAAGGGGGCTCGGCTCTACCTGCTAATTGAACGGTTATTAATTGTAGGCGTTACGAATGTATCCGTTTCTAAATGAGAAATGAGGCTTTGTGGCTAAGAGCCCTTCTCCCGTTTGCACCCATCTGGGGAGAGCTGGGTGCTGACGGGGAGGCAGAGCCCGCTCAGGTCACCGCAGCCGGGGAAGGACCACGATTAACGTAACTTCTTCCCATGGAGAGCTTGGGAGATGAGCCCGTGTCAGCGAGCAGCCACCTGGGCCAGGAGAGGGGTCCTGGGCAGAGCCCAACGGGCTGCAAAATGCATCGCGGTCTAATTCCTGCAGCCCTCCAGGTCACGGAATCACAGAATGGTTGGGGTTGGAAGGGACCTCTGGAGATCATCAAGTCTAACCCCCCTGCCAGAGCAGGATCACTGAGAGTAGGTCCCACAGGAATGGATCCAGGAGGGGTTTGAATGTCTCCAGAGAAGGAGATTGCCCCAGCACCTCATGCTCATACTTAAATTCCTTCTGGGGGGGTAGGACACCAGCTCAGCTGCTTCTACAGAAATGGTCCTGTTAGTGAACCATCTCTGCCTCTGCTTCCTTCCAGAGGACAGACACGGAGCGGAGCAGTGGAAGCCACCGATAACCAGCGGTGAGAAGCACCGGTGGTAGCCCGGCCTCACCGCTTGTAACAAAACCAGGGGACTGAGCAGGGTGTTGTTGGTCCTGGGCACAGCCTGAGACCATTTGCCAGGGCAGGTGACTCCCACCCCTGGCTTCAGAGGGGTGAAAGAAGGTGCTTAAATATAATTCCAAGCAGCACCGCAGCTGCCCTCTCCTGGCACAAGGCGCCTTCTGCCGGGTTCTCATCCCACAGCAAACATCTGGGTGCACTGGAGGCTTTGTTCTTGCTCGGGGATGGGAAGAAAATACAGAATAGGGAGAAAATTCAGCTCATGGGTTCCATCACATCAATCTCTGGTTTAAAATAAGCCAGGCTGTTCCCCCCATCTGCCTCGGAAAGGCTGCTACAGGCAGCCCTGAACTTCCAGGGATTGCTGCTGGTGCAGCTCACGCTCTGCCGGGATAAAGGAGACCCTGGGGACAGGGAAGGGAAGGATGCTACTTTTTACAGGTGACTGGGACAGGAGCAGCCTCTTAGTGCCCAACTCCTGCTTTAATCCCAGTGCGCTCAGCCCTGTTGAGAGGGAAACAGGGTGGGGAAAGTGGGAGGAAAAGGGAACCTGGGGTCCAGGTCAGTGTCTGCACCCACACCTCCCGGATTGATTAATTCACTGGAGAGAAGGGAGGAATTGTTGACACTGAGGGTGGTGAGAGCCTGGCCCAGGTTGCCCCGAGAGGTGGTGGCTGCCCCATCCCTGGCACCATCCCAGGGGAGGTTGGATGGGGCTCTGAGCAACCTGCTCTAGTTGCAGACGTCCCTGCTCCCTGCAGGGGGGTTGCACCAGATGACCTTGAAAGGTCCCTTCCCACCCAAACCAGCCTGCGACTCTATGAACTTAAACGACAAAAAACCACAAGGGCTTTTATCTTTTTCTTTTTTTGAGTTAATTTAATAATAGAATTTCTCTTTAAAAATAAAACGTAAGCTGCTCAAGGTTAAAGATCAGTAGATTTAAGTGCTTGGTTGGGGCGTAGCTGCAAAGCCACTCTGTGCGTCGAGGATCAGCAGGGGCGCGGGGCCGGGGCCAAGGCCTCACTGCATGTAGGCGTAGCGCCAGTCCCCCAGCGGCACGTGCATCTCTTTGACGGCCTGAGGAGAGGTCCAGCGCAGGATGTAGTGGGGACCGCCAGGTTTGTCGTTGGTACCTGTTTCAGAAGGAAAGAGCGAGCCGGTGACCACGAGACGGCGGCTGGGGGGACTCGCTTGGAGGGGGACGCAGCTCAGTGCTGTCTCACCTGAGATGCGGGAACCTCCGAAGGGCTGCTGAGCCACCACGGCGCCCGTCGATTTGTCGTTGATGTAGAAATTGCCGGCGGCGTTGCGCAGAAGGCTCCGGGCTTCGTCGATGATTCTCCTAAGGAGGGACAGAAACGGCTGTGACCGCGACGCCACGGCAAAAACACGGGTGGAGGCCTCTAGGGCCACTAAAATCGTGCAAAAAAGCACATCTGTGTTTCATAGAATGGCTTAGGCTGGAAGGGACCGCAGAGGTCATCCAATCCAACCTCCTGCCATGGGCAGGGACACCTCTCAACTAGAGCAGGTTGCTCAAGGCCTCATCCAGCCTGGCCTTGAACACCTCCAGGGAGGGGGCAGCCACAGCTTCCCTGGGCAATCGATTCCAGAGTCTCACCACACTCAGACTGAAGAACTTCTTCCTAAGATCCAGACTAAATCTCTTCTCCTTCAGCTTAAACCCATTTCCCCTTGTCCTGTTGCTGGACACTCTTGTGAAAATCCCTCTCCAGCCTTCCTGGAGGTTCCCTTCAGGGATTGGAAGGCAGTTATAAAATCCCCCTGGAGTCTTCTCTTCTCCAGGCTGAACAACCCCAGCTCCCTCAGCCTGTGCTCATAGCAGAGGTGCTCCAGCCCCTGGATCATCCCTGTGGCCTCCTCTGGACTCATTCCAACAGAGCTCTGTCCCTCTTATGGTGGGGACACCAGAACCAGACGCAGGATTCGAGGTGGGGTCTCACAAGAGCAGAGTAAAGGAGGAGAATCCCCTCTCTTGATCTGCTGGCCACCCTCCTCTGGATGCCTTCCAGGACAGGGCTGGCCTCCTGGGCTGCATGAGCGAGCTGCCGGCTCACGTTGAGCTCCTCCTCAGTATTTCTTTGCGCACGTTTCCAGGACGGCACGTTGTTTAACGCAAGGACACTGGTCGTGCGTACTTAGAACTCAATTAAATGATCCCAATTTTGGTTTCTTTTAATTTGTTTCTAAGTTTTCTTGTTACAAAATGATGTGATTGTAACTCAAGGATGGTCCCTCTTTGAGGTCACACCACACATAGCCTTCCTCCTGCTTTAGGGGGCTGAAGGTGCATCCTCCTGAGTGCTCCAAATGTCACCTCTGGGATAGTTTCTCGCCAAAAAAAGCATTTTTGGGCTGGAAAAAAACCCACTTGGGAGGCATCTCCTTCCTTCCTCAGCAGAAGGAGGGCTAAAAGTAGCGTGATCTTGGTGGGAAAAGCTCTCTCCTGTCCTCACCGTGCTGCAGAGCAGAGCTCTGGAGAGGAGGGAAGAGCTCCGAAGGGGAAAAGCCTCTGTGGTGCCTGGGGACGGATTTTTTTTTTGGCTCTTACTTCTCCTGGGCGAAGAGTGCCCCCGTGAGGCCATAGGGCGTGGTGGTGTCGATCAGCTCCAGCACCTCCTCGTACCGCTTCTCGGGGTACACGTACACCGTCAGCACCGGCCCGAANTCCCATCACTTAAGGCAACCTGTAGTTTTCTACCAATTCATGAAAAAAAAAATAAAAAAAAAATAAAGCGCTCAGCGGGAAGAGCCTCCGAAAATGAGCAGTGGGCCCTTCAGCACCCGATGAGGTGAAACCGTGATGACCCTACGCTGGTCAATTCATCTCCACGTGCCCAGAGGACGCCTCGGGATGGGGATTTACGGCCCCTTTTGTATTTTTTTCTGGCACCTCCACACAAGCCGCTCTCACCTCTTTCATGATGGGATCCCGAGGGTCTTTGCTCTCCACGATGCAGGGCTCGATGAAGTAGCCGACGCTGTCGTCGCAGCCGCCTCCGGCCAGGATGGTCAGGTTGGAGGACTTCTTGGCGTGCTCCAGCCACTTCTTGATCCGGGCAAAAGACTGAGAAAAAGGAATAGCAAAAAAACAAGAAAAAGAAGATGAGTTATGGGGGTCTAAAAGGAGGTTTGGGCAATGCCTTTCAGGGCTACACTGCTCTTGGGGCTCTTCCAAGATGCAATAAGAAATGCATTAAGGGGGCATTAAGGAAACTGTGGCCAGCAGGTTGAGGAAGGTTCTCCTGCCCCTCTACTCTGCCCTGGGGAGACCACATCGGGAATACTGGATCCAGTTCTGGGATCCCCAAGTCAAGAGAGACAGGGATCTACTGGAGAGGGTCCAAGGGAGGTTATGAGGATGAGGAAGGGACTGGAACATCTCTCCTGGGAGGAAAGGCTGAGAGCCCTGGGGCTGCTCAGTCTGGAGAAGAGAAGCCTGAGAGGGGATCTGATTCCTGGCTAGAAATCTCTGAGGGGTGGGGGTCAAGTGGAAGGCGCCAGGTTCTTTTCTGGGGTGCCCTGGGATAGGACAAGGAATAACAGGGACAAGCTGGAACCCAGGAGGTTCTACCTCAACAGGAGGAGAAATTTCTTTGGTGTGAGTGTGACGGAGCCTGGCCCAGGCTGCCCAGAGAGGCTGTGGAGTCTCCTTCTCTGGAGACTTTCCAACCCCCCTGGATCTGTTCCTGTGTGGCCTGCCCTGGGTGATCCTGCTCCGGCAGGGGGGTTGGACCTCCAGAGGTCCCTTCCAACCCCTACTATTCTATGACTCTATGATTCCAGCGCAGCAGGAGGGGTGGGAGCTGGAAAAACAGACCCAGGCACTCTGAACTCTACATCCTAGAGAGCTTCTCAGGGAAACAACCCAATTTTCAAGAGGAGCAGCGGCTGAGGCAAGGAGGAAGGAGCAAAACAGGGCTGACAAGCAGCTCTAACGAATCACTGCAGTTCAAACTTTGCTGTAAACAACAAAATCCATTTAGCCCAAGGCTTGAGGAGAGCCTGGTGGTGTGACCCTCCCACACCAGCACGAATGAGAGGGGTGAAGTCACCTTGTCATCGATCACCGCCGAGAAAAACGTCCCAAAGTCCTGGGCGGGCTGCGGGGAGCCAGAGAGGAGGGAGCGTTAAGTACACGCTGTGGCAAAAAGTTCCCTCTGAAATGAGGAGGAGCTGAAATTCCTCCCCCTAAGCTTCCCCCCCAGCTCCCAACACCCCTCTGCTGCAGGGCGCGAGCCCCCTTTTCAATTAGTCTGCGGTGCTGAGCCACTTACACAATCCTTCCTGCAGATGCTGGCTACAAGTTAATTTCTAATCACTAAAAAAAATAAAAAAAATGAAGGGGGGGGACGTCGGAGGGGCGGTGGTGGGGAGAACCAGTGGATAAAAAGCTCAGTTCAATAGGAATTAGTAGCCAGTTACCGCAGTCTCTAATCCCATCAACCACCCGCTGAGCCGCAAAGCCCTTCAGCAGCCCGGCAGCTCCGCTCACGTCTCCCACTTTGATCTTCTTGTGCTCCTCCAGCAGTTTCTCTTTGATCTGGGGCCACAGCGAGTCCGGGGCGTAGAGGCGGGAGCAAGCCGAGCATTTTTGGCCGCCGTACTCGAAGGCCGAGCGCAGGGTCCCGTTCACCACGCTGGCCACGTCGGCCGAGCTGTGCACCAGGTGGAAGTTCTTCCCGCCGCACTCTGGTGAGGGAAAAGGGAGGAAAAGAAAGGAGTGATCAACCTTACCCTTCGCTGAAAGGGTTATCATCAAACATCGGAATGGCCGGCCCAGGGCAGCGGTGGGGTCACCAGCCCTGGAGGTATTTAATCGGTGTGTGGACCTGGCGCTGAGGGACACGGTTTAGGGGTGAGCTTGTGGTGTTGGGTTGAAGGTTGGACTGGATGATCTTGAAGGCCTCTTCCAACCAAAGATATTCTGTGACTCCAGGTAAGTGAGGAGCTTTCGGGGCTGCGCTGCCTCTGGAAAGCACAAGCTAAGGCCAGGTCCCCTGTGAGGGGCTTGCCCAGCGCCTGCCCTGCCTGTTCCATGGTTCCTGGGGGAACAGGGACGATGCCACAGGGAACACAAGCCCAGAGCTGAGCGGGCTTCAAAAGTGATGGAAAAGGGACCGCCGCCTGTTCCCAAACATAGTGTGGAGGCTCTACAAGCCCAGAGCGTCGCCGTCTCCGGCCAAGTGCCAGCACCCTGCCATAAAAGCCCATTCCGTGTCGGTGGGAGTCGGTGCTGCGAGCTCCTCCGAACGCCCAGCTCCGCACTTCTGCCAGAGAAGGTGGACATGATGCAATTTTCCATGTCATTTCCTCTCTCCTCACAAGGAGAGGAATCCTGAGCAACACTTTAGTTCCTTCCTGAGTAGGTGAGAAATGGAACCACCCACTTCTACACGTCCGCCTGCCCCGAAAACAGAGGTGTAAGATGAGGCCGTTACCTCCAGCCAGGCGTGGGAAATTGCGGTAGCGATCCAGGTTTTCTGATACCTGCTTCCAGAGCCGCTTGAAAGTCCTGGAAGAGGAAGGAAGAGGTGGTTAGTGCACCCTGCCTTCTGCACAGGGCTGGCACTTGGAAAAGACACCCGTGGGTGCAGCGCCTCACCCAAGGGGACCCCAAAAGAAGAGATGTTTACAAGCGGCAGAGGAGACGCCGGCTGAGAATGAGCCCCTTGATCTCAAAACCAGAGGCACTACTCAACAACCCCCTGCTTTTCAAAACACAAAACTGTTGCAGCATCACAGGGAAGACCACAGGAGCCAGCAGAAGTTTCTGCTCTTCCCCTTTCCCCTCCCTCTTCCTTTCAGTCCCGACTGTGACAAAACCCCTTTGGCTGCAAAACAATAAAAATGCAAATAACCTCCCTCCAGGAGGCACGGCCGCTAATACTAATTTATGAGCTTCCCACCTTGAAAGCAGGGTGCTCACCGGAGCGTGCCCTCGGCCGGCGGAGCGGGGTGCCCGGCTTTAACAGCCCGTCACGGGGCCCACCCCGACGCCGACGCCGCGCGGGCAGAGCACCAGTCTGCCAACCCCCCCGGCCCAGAGCTGGCGACGCTCCGCCAGGGCCGTGTCACCTGCAATCTGCCTCTTCTCTGGGCCTTGAGTTTAGCAACAGAAACTCCCTGCTCCCCGGAGCGTGAAAACCCGGTTAGACCTTTTTTTTAACCCGTTTTAAACCCCTGCTTTAGTTGATGAGCAGTTGTCTGCCCGCTGCCCTAAGCCTTCAAAGGACGGGCAGAACGAGCACCCGGCATCGCCTCGGCCGGCGGCTCCTCACCCCTCTCCCCTCCCCAACGTACGGGACGCTGCCGGTGAAATTGAGTCCGCAGAAATGCTCGGAGCTTGTGACGGTGTCTCCAAACACGGGCCCGTCTGCCGGCACGAACTGCACGACGTTGGGAGGGAGCCCGGCTTCCAGGAGGATCTTGTAGACGGCGTAGCTGGAGAGCAGGGCAGTGTCGCTGGGCTTCCACAGGACCACGTTTCCCTGGAGGAAAGGAGAGAGGCAGGATGTGAAGCGAGGCTTCAGCCCAAACACGGCTGCCAAAGGCTTCCATGATCCAGCAAAAGTCCATCCCGCAGCGGACAGGACCGGAGCGACGGCACCTTTGGGTGATTCACACCTTACTCTTACCTCGGGCACTGGTTTGAAAAAGGACTGGGCCTGCCCTTGGCAGCTGGAGGCACAGAAATCCTCCCCTTCCACACCAGCAGGTCACTCTGCCGGCTTTTCACCCCTCCTTAGTAAGGATGAAGGCTTTTACCTTCCCTAAGAGGAGCTGCGAAGCCTGGACCTGGTTTATGTCTTGGGAAATCATAGAATCCTAGAATGGTAGGGGTCAGAAGGGCTCTGGAGATCATTGAGTCCAACTCCCCTGCCAGAGCTGGATCACCCAGGGCAGGACACACAGGAACAGATCCAGGGGGGCTGGAAAGTCTCCAGAGAAGGAGACTCCACCACCTCTCTGGGCAGCCTGGGCCAGGCTCCGTCACCCTCACACTAAAGAAGTTTCTCCTCCTGTTGAGGTGGAACCTCCTGGGTTCCAGTTTGTCCCCGTTATTCCTTGTCCTATCCCAGGGCACCCCAGAAAAGAGCCTGGCCCCTTCCACTGGACCCCCACCCCTCAGAGATTTCTAGCCATGAATCAGATCCCCTCTCAGGCTTCTCTTCTCCAGACTAAACAGCCCCAGGGCTCTCAGCCTTTCCTTCCAGGAGAGATGTTCCAGTCCCTTCCTCATCCTTGGAGCCTCTGTTGGACCCTCTCCAGTAGATCCCTGTCTCTCTTGAACTGGGGAGCCCCAAACTGGATGCAGTATTCCAGGTGTGATCTCCCCAGGGCAGAGTAGAGGGGAAGGAGAACCTCCCTCGACCTGCTTGGAAGAGTTGTCTTAATCCCCCCAGGAGCTCATTGGCCTCTTGGCCACCAGGGCCCATTGCTGTCCCCTGGAGAACTTCCTATCCACTAGGACTCCAAGGTCTTTTTCCATGGAGCTGTTTTCCAGTAGGACGACCCCTCATCCGTCCCGGTGCCACTGCCAAGAGCTGTGCTCACGACCCCACGACGCAGGGCCCCGCAGGCGGCCATTCCAGCCCCCACCGCGAAATAAAACCTCTCTCCTGGATTAACCGCGCACAAGCAACCGGCGCAACCGGCTGGGAGATGCGGCGCTAACACCCCACCCCCTCTGGCTCCGCACCACCGTCCTCCCCTCGGCTCCNTCCAGGTGTGATCTCCCCAGGGCAGAGTAGAGGGGAAGGAGAACCTCCCTCGACCTGCTTGGAAGAGTTGTCTTAATCCCCCCAGGAGCTCATTGGCCTCTTGGCCACCAGGGCCCATTGCTGTCCCCTGGAGAACTTCCTATCCACTAGGACTCCAAGGTCTTTTTCCATGGAGCTGTTTTCCAGTAGGACGACCCCTCATCCGTCCCGGTGCCACTGCCAAGAGCTGTGCTCACGACCCCACGACGCAGGGCCCCGCAGGCGGCCATTCCAGCCCCCACCGCGAAATAAAACCTCTCTCCTGGATTAACCGCGCACAAGCAACCGGCGCAACCGGCTGGGAGATGCGGCGCTAACACCCCACCCCCTCTGGCTCCGCACCACCGTCCTCCCCTCGGCTCCGTCACCTCCCTGGTGTCACTGTCACTCTGCTCGGCCCCCAGTGGGGGTGACAGCCCCGGGGGAGCAGGAAGGGGATTTTGAGACTCTTGTCTCAACCAGGCACCTGCTTCTCAGGGAATCGCGGTGTGGGCAAAGCTCCTCCCCGGTCTACCCCCCACAACCCTTCCACTCCAAATGGTGAGAAAACGAAACCAGTCTGCAAAAAATCTCCGAGCAACTGGGAAATCTGACTCAGTCCACGGGTGGAGACAGGATGCCCAGCAGGCCGGGTACCAGTGCAGTAACTGCTGCATTCCCGAGGAAATCCCGCTCCCGCCGCTGCGATGGCGTTACCCGCATCCACCTCTCCAGCTCTGTAGGCAAGAGCAACGATTAATCCCCCGGGAAGCACGCTGTGGTGACTCAGCCACCGGGGATCTAATTAATATTCACTTATTAAGCACCATTTTCACCTAAATTTAATTCCAGGTGCCACCTGTCGCTGAGCTTTTCAAGTCACCCACTGACACCCGGCTCCTTTTCGCCCCAGGCCTGGGGGGAGCAGGGGGAGTTCATAGAATCCTACAATGGGTTGGGTTGGAAGGGACCTTGAAGATTATCTAGTTCCACCCCCCCTGCCATGGGCAGGGACACCTCCCACTAGAGCAGGTTGCTCAGAGCCTCATCCAGCCTGGGCTTCAACACTTCCAGGGATGAGGCTCCACAGCTTCTCTGGGCAATGCGTTCCAGTGTCTCACCACCCTCAGAGTGAAGAACTTTTTCCTCATGTTCAATCTCAACCTTCCCTGCTCTAGTTTCAAACTATTTCCCCTTGTCCCATCCCCACAGGCCCTTATAAAAAGCCCCTCCCCACCTTTCCTGTAGCCCCTTCAGACACTGGAAGCTGCTAGAAGCTCTCCCCAGAACCTTCTCTTCTCCAGGCTGAACAGCCCCAACTCCCTCAGCCTGGCCTCTCAGCAGAGCTGCTCCAGCCCTCAGATTATCTTTGTGGCCTCCTCTGGACCCTCTCCAACAGATCCATGTCCTTCTTACGTTGAGGACTCCAGAGCTGGATGCAGAGCTCCAGGTGGAGTCTCAGCAGAGCAGAGTAGAGGAGAAGTCACCTCCTTTAACCTGCTGGCCACGCTGCTTTTGATGCGGCCCAGGACGCCGTTGGCTTTTCATGGAGCTGCAGCAGCCCACGGGGAATTCATCATCACAACTGAGAGGTGGACTCACGGTGGGATGCCCTAAACTGCTCCCCCAGACCCACCAGCACGGGCTCGTCCCATCCCAGCAACATTCAATGCCTCTGGGATGAGTTTATCATCAAATGGACCCGAAGCTGAGGACCTTCCCCGAGTCCTGGGGTGGGAGGAAAGCATCTCCCTGCCCCCACGAGCCTCCCAGTTCCGTGTCAGCTTCACCTTCTTCCTCCTCTCCCAACTCCTCCCCTACAAAAGTGTGAGGTTCAAGGGTATGGGCTTGAATATGGCTTTAAAATGTGATGTCCCTGGGAGTCCTCCCTTAACGCAGCCTCTTCCACCTCCACACAGGACACGACGGCTGCAGGGACTGGACGAAACCCGGGCCTAATTAGTAAGAAGCTAAGGATGCTTTGGGGCTTGGTTGGGGTTTTTTTTCTTTTGTTTTGTTTCAGTGCAACAATAAATTAATTAACCCTGGCTCAAAGTCACCAGATTATTACAGCCTCTGCCCAAACCCACCTGCAAAGGCAGGTGCTCCCCGTGCTCAACGGGCACGTCCAGGCGAGACAAGCACACAAATGCTGTTAACCGATACTTGGACTTTTTGGATCATCTTTTCCTGTCTGCCAGGATCTCCTGTCTCTCAAGTCAGCACTACCTGCCATGGTCACGACCCGCTCTCTCCTGCCTTTGCCATCACCTCGCCCCCGCTGCACCTACAAAGCGTCAGCCATGGAGACCCCAAGCGACTACAACCCGAGGAAGCGACAGCACCGTGACCCCGCTCAGAGGGAACGCCAGGCAGGAGAACAACCCCGCTGTGATTCTCATCTCCTCTCCCTCCCGCAGTGCCCAGGCCTTCCCTTGATCTACATCCCACCCTAGGAGTCAAGAGATGCTTTGCTTCAGAATAAAAACCCCAGAAGAGCAATTCTGGGTGGGTTTTTTTTTCCTTTTCCAACACTTGTTCCATCAGTGGACACGTCTAAAATCAAGCCTTTTTGTAATTAAAAGACATCTAAGACTAATTTGCAAGAGGACCAGCAGAAGCAGGACCCGAGGTGTGTCCTATCCAAGAGCACCGGGGAGGCCAAATTCCCTCCCTGGGGAATCCCAGAGCAGGTGACGCGCAGTCTTGGAAGACACCACATCCCCCTCCCAGCCTTTCTCTGAACTGTCCTCTCCATCCCCAGCTCTCCTCAAACCCCACCCCACCACCACCACTCACCATCAAGGCCGGAGCTCCTGCCAGGTTGCCGCCGATGGCCGTGAAGTTGAAGGGAGAGACGGCCGCCACGAAACCCTGCGGACAGAGGAGGAAAGGGAGCGGTGGGAGCGCGGTGCCTCCTCTCCCCCCGACACCCCCAGCTCGGGGCAAGAATAAAAAGGTCGCTCTAGAAGCAGGGTGAGAGCCCCAGCTCTTCTCCTCACCTCCAGCCCTCTGTAGACCATGCTGTTGGTGCTGACGTCCACGCTGAGGGGCTGGCTCTTCTCCAGCTCCAGGGCGTACTTGGCATTGAATCGGAAGAAGTCGATCAGCTCGGCGGCAGCATCGATTTCCGCCTGGATGACGGTTTTACCCTGCCGGGAGAGGGCGCGCTCAACAAAAGCGCCGAGGGGAGGGGGGGACGCGGCCGCCGTGAGCCACAGCGACGGGCGCAACCGGACGTGGATCGTGGGTCGCCTCTCTCCCGCGGAGCGCGTGCTCACCGCCAAAAATACGCGGCCTCCTGCAAGCCCCCGTCCCGTGGCGTCTCCTCTGTGCCCAACGCAGCCTGTGGCTGTGCCAGGGGACGTTGCACCCGCCCCGCTGCTCCCCACTGCCCTTCAGGGCCTCCCCTGCGGCCAACAAGTCATAGAATCCTAGACTGGGAGGGGTCAGAAGGGACCTCTGGAGATCTTCGAGTCCAACCCCCCTGCAGGAGCAGGATCACCCAGGGCAGGACACACAGGAACAGATCCAGGAGGGGTTGGAAAGTCTCCAGAGAAGGAGACTCCACCACCTCTCTGGGCAGCCTGGGCCAGGCTCCATCACCCTCCCACCAAAGAAGTTTCTCCTCCTGTTTAGGTGGAACCTCCTGGCTTTCAGTTTGTCCCAGTTATTCCTTGTCCTATCCCAGGGTACCCCAGAAAAGAGCCTGGCCCCTTCCACTTGACCCCCACCCCTCAGAGATTTCTAGCCAGGAATCAGATCCCCTCTCAGGCTTCTCTTCTCCAGACTAACCAGCCCCAGGGCTCTCAGCCNTTTTCAATCCACCTCACAGTCCAATCGTCTATCCCACATTTCTTGAGTTTTTCTTATGAGGATGTTATAGGAGGCACCTTGGCAGCTCTTCCTGCCTTGCTTCCCTGTCTCCCAGCCCCTCAGACTCCGTCCCGTTCGCCACAGCTACCCACGGGGTCGTTCCTGCATCCCCCTCACCTGCCCAATCATGGTTTTGGCCAGCACTTCTGCCCGCCTCGGGCCGCTCAGCATGTCAGCCGCCTTCAGGAAGATCTGGGCTCGGTCCTGCACAGGTTTCAGGTCCCATTCCCTCCTGGCTGCCAAGGCTGCGTTAATGGCTTTGTTGATGAGCTCCTGAGGAAGAAAAGGGGAAAGGCAGCAAGGAGCAACCCAGCACCTCTCCATCGCCAGAGCGGGGCCACCCACCCCCAGGCACAAACCGCAGCAGCCACCTTCCCGTCACAACCCACAGTTTGCGGCTCCCGGTACCAATTCATTCCAGGATCCCTGGGACTTGGAAAGCCAAGACCTGCCCCTGGAGCCTCCCTGCCCACAACCTGAGCAGCGATTTGTGTTTCCTTCAGAGCTCTCAGCAGCAAACTCAAAGCACATCACCCCCGCTGTGAGATAAGGCTCGCTAAACCCCGGCAAAGCGCTCCTGCTTCCCTCTCCCACCTCCAAAAAAAACGAAAGGAAGAGAGAAGGCAGCAAGTTGGACTCACCTTGTCAGCATAGCAGAACTTGGCCACTTTGTGCGCATGATTGAATGGCTGAAAAGAGAAGGAAAACCTCCACAGTTATCGGTCTGATAAATGTCTCTCCCCCTGCTCTGTTTTCACTTGTTCAAGAAGTTTTCTCTCAAACTCACCGACAGCTGGTACCGCACCGTCTGTGTCCACACCTCCTCTCCCCCCACCACGCAAGGGATGGCTTCTGTCTTGCCCTTCAGGTCGGCGAGCGCCTAAGCGAGAAGGGGAGAGCACTGCTGTGGGAGCTGCACACACAAGAGACACCCCTCTCTATCCTCCCCACGAGCAAAGGAAAACTGGGATCAGGGTTCCTTCAGTCCCCTGGGGCTGGAGGGACTGGGACAGGAGTTACAACTCCAGCTGCCCCCAAAGGGAAGGAGCAGGTGCTGGGCAGGACGCACCCCAGGAAAGAGCCTGGGGCTGCCCTGCAGGAGCAGAAGCACAAACTAGGAGCTTAAAGACTCCCCCAAAAAGGCCAATTCCCTGCGGCGGTACCTTCTGAAGAGCTGCTCGCTCGGGGCTCCCAGGCTTAAACTCGAGGATCGGCTCGTTGGTCACCTCGATGGCCGAGCGGTGCTGCCATCGCCGCCTGGGAGAGAAGCAAGGCAGATGCCAAAATCCTCCCTGGTTTCCTCCTTTCCTCCGTGCCCCAACCTCCCACTAACACGTGTTTTATCCCAGTATCATGGGAACACTTAAAGCTCCCTGGCCACACCGGCGACGCATGCCCAGGCACAGCACCGAGTTACCAATCACACCCGTGATGACACCAGGGACTGAGCCTGGACACGTCCCCCAGCCAACCACTCCTTCTGCCTATAGAAAAGTTGCTGGAAAAGGAATTTTTAAGGGCAAGCTCCGAATCGATTCGTTTTGCTCCAACACCCTGGCAAAGTCCAGGGCGCGAGGGCAAAAGCCGGGCTGGCACGTCCTGCCCAGGCCAGGGAGCGGCTGGACCTTGCTTGGACCTTGGCAGCTTCGGGCTACACATTTCCCAACCTCTTTGAAGCGTTAAGTTGCCCATCTCAAGGGAAAAAAGTAACAAAGAAGAGGAAAAATCGCTTGTGTCTGGCAGAGGAGGAGGTGACCAGCGGGAGGCGAGGGAAGGCTGGGAAAGCAGAAGGCAACACAGAGAAAAGGGATCCCTCAGCCCACAGTGAAGGGGCCCCTCACCCCATACTGAAAGGACCCCTCAATACACAGCAAAGGGACCCCTCGGCAAAGGGGCCCTTCGCCCCACACCGAAGGGACCCCTCAGCAAAGGGACCCCTCAGTTCACAGCAAAGGGACCCCTCAGCCCATACTGGAAGGACCCCTCAGTTCACAGCAAAGGGACCCCTCAGCCCATACTGGAAGGACCCCTCAGCTCACAGCAAAGGGACCCCTCACCCCATGCTGAAAGGACCCCTCAAGCTCACCGCAAAGGGACCCCTCAGCAAAGGGGACCCTCGCCCCACATCGAAAGGATCCCTCAGTTCACAGCAAAAGGGCCCCTCCCACCGCAGCAGGTCCCTCAGCCCGCAACGAAGGAACCCCACAGTTCACAGCAAAGGGGCCCCTCACCCCGCAACAAAGGGGCCCCCTCGGCCCGCACCCCGCGGCTCTTCCANCGCGGTGGTTGCGCCCGGCCGAGGGGGGGCCGCGCGCCGCAGCACGTGGGAAGGGGCGGGGCGCTGGAAAGAGCTAAAAATAATTAATTAAAAAAACCACCCCAAAGAAATGAAAATAAAAATAAACCCGCTAAACGCAGAGGGTGCGCGGGGGGCTGGCGGCGCGGCCCGGCTCTGGGTGAGGAGAGAGACAGAGGAGCTGAGGCTTTAGGAGCCCTTTAGGAGCTAAAAATTTACTAAAAAAAGGGGGATTTTAACCCAAACCAGGAAAGCGAGGCAGTGGCAGCTGAAAGATCCCGATTTTTAGGGGAGCTTGGAGTATTTTGAGACGCCAAACCCCCTACTCTATGGAGAAAAGAAGGTCCCCCCAGTCTCAGAGCCGGCTTTTGCCCTAAAAGGTGTTTTCCAACCCAAGAATTACCACACGCACAGACATTAACCCAGGAGTTTGGTATTTATTTCATAGGGTTTTTGTTTGGTTTGGTGTTTGTTTGTTTTTTTTCTTCCCTAGGAACCAGAAAAGGACCATAACCCGTTTCATCAACAAGCTCCCGGACGCCCCTTTTCGCAGAGAAGCCCGGAGGGAGGATACGGCGACCGACGGGTCGAGAGGCGAAGGAGGAAGGGCTCCGGCCCAGGACGGACAGACGGAAGCGGGATGGGAGCCCAGCGCGGTACCTGGTCGGAGAGCAGACCTGGGAGGGGTGGGTAGGGTCGATTTTGGCACTAAAAAAAGGAAAATGGGAGATAATCCGGTGGAACTCAGAGGAGGGCGAATGCTTCCAGCTCTCGCTGCGGGTGTTTCTCGGTGCCCTGCTAAAGTGGATTAGATTTCCAATGCCTTTGATGGTTCCAAATCCACCGTCGGTTAAGTGCCTGTACCATTTGGTCTGCTTGCAAATTCCCAGGACAGACTTCCAGCCGCAGAGGGAATCGATTTCCATCTCGACTCCAGAGCGAGCTCGGTTCATCCTTCGTCCTTTCCTCACCAGAGATCAAAGAGCATCATCAGTTCAGTCTTTTTTTTTTTTCCTTGTTAAAAGAAGCTAATATACAGAATATAAAGCACAATATTTACACCAGTACCGTAAACAGGTTCATTTCCACACCGATCAGTAGTCTGTTTGAATGTGTATAAAAGAAAGTCTCACGTGACCTACGAAGAACCGACGAGAAGTGACACCACGTGGGCCAAAGGGTCACCAGTAGCCTCCACTTCAACCCCTTAAATAATAAATACTCTGTTTTTTTGGCAGAACTTGGCTACACGTAACGCTTTCGCCGCAGGGGAGGTGGTCGCAGGACTGAAGTGTGTGTGAAACTCTTTTGGTGAAACCACTTTACACCAGAAGTGAGTCCAGTGACTGAGCTTTTTCATTATCCTCAACCTTCTCTAATTAAAAAAAAACAAACCAAAAAAATCCCAAGAAATGTGAGGATTTCAGATGGGACCGGTTTGGGGGGTGGGTTTGCGGTGCCGGGGTGTTCTGCCATGGAAATGACACAGGTCTGAAGCCACCCCGGGGTTGTTTTAAGCATGAACATCATTATTTCCTCCACAGAGGGAGCCACCCAGACCTACCAGCACCACCTTGGCTTACAGAAGCGCTTCGCTGTTGGAGCGCTTCGAAGGAGGAAGGAATCCTCATTTCTAGAAGCATCAAATCCCCACGTCTGAAACACGGTCTGTCGCTTCTGCAGAAGAGAAGCTTTGAAAGGTTCCCGCAAAGGCGGAAGGGTTTTAAGACACTGAACTACACACAAAAAAAAAACAGACAAAAAAAAAGAATCAATCACGTGTTTCTTCCCCACTCTGCCAAAGACTCGGGTTCAAGCCCTTGGTGCTCCCCTCTCCACAGAGGGGTTGACAACAAGGAAGAGTTTGGCAGGTGGTGTTTCTAGTTCCCCCTCTAAACCCAGCATTACTACCACCAGGATACTCCCTGCTGCCTTGATTGGCTGTTTCTTTTCTCCTTGAAAACTCCAACTGCCAGAAGTGACATTCGACTAAAAGTTTAAAATCAAGCATTTGGGTGACTTAACACCGAAGATGATTTTTTTGAAAAAAAAACAACAACAAAGTTGCGTGTTTCCCCTGCAACCAAGTCCTGGACCAGTGCAAAAAACAAAAAAACTCAGAAGTCCTGAAGCAAAAAGGTGGAAATTCCTCACTGGGGTGCCATTACACCACGGAAGCACTATCATTTCATAATTTTGCTGTGGTAAATCGTGCTCAGCTCTAAAACGAAGCACTCAAACACGAAACGCAATCGGAGGCTCCAACGCAAACATTCTTCCAACGTTTTGTTTGTTTTGTTTTTTTTTTCCAGAGCCAAGGGAAACAGAAGGAAGGAAAGAGCTGCTTTACGGCGACCGCAGCGCGGCGGCACGGCTGCCGGCACCCACCCAGCCACCCAGCCTCGGCCAACCTCGGAGCGACGACCCCTCGGATTTCTGCTGGAGGGAATGGTTATGGCAAAAAAAAAAAAACCAAACCCCAAACCAACCCCTCTTTAGATGGGTATTCAGGCACTCTTCTGATCTATTGGTTTGTTTTATCAAGGTAATTCTGATTTATTTATTCTGGTGGAGGCAATTTATTTTCCAAGCAGGCAGAACACAAACCCCACTCTGGGATTGAGGGGAGCAAAGGGAGGTTCTGACCCTTTCCAGCAGAACGTGTCGCAATCAAGGAAAGGCAAAAAAAAAAAAAAAAAAGAAACCAGGAAAAA
>VWZK01006477.1:198622-213938 GCA_013396935.1 Baryphthengus martii | reverse complement strand
CAACCAGGAGAAACCAGGAATAACTCCTGGTTTGCTTTCCCCTTCTCGCTCCGAGGAAGCGACGGGCGAGTGCTGGGCAGCCGTACCCGTCCGATTGTGTCCGTGCTGTCGTTTGAAATCGTTGGAGAATTTGGAGTCCCGTCAAGAGCAGGAGATGCTTTACAAGGGAGTAATTGCATTTGCTAACAGAATTCTGTTTCACTTGAAAAACCTCTAATAAAAATAGAATATATACTGTGGGTTTTATAAATAGATTACACATTTAGCTTAGATGAGTTTCATTACATTTCCCCCCCCCCAGACACTTTTTTTTTTAAAGAATTTTGTTTTTTCGTTTTGTGAACTAATATCATAATTACTAAGACTTTGAAAAAAACTCATTTGTACCACATTATTCTTTGGACATTTTTGACCAACATGCATCCACAAAAGCAACTGCCATTTGTTTACTGAAAACATTATTTTTTTTTTTTTGTACAAACCCATTTTAGGAATTTGATCTATTATTACACCGCGAGCAAGCAAAAAATTTGCTTCCTTGAAATCCTCTTTTAAAAAATGAGAAACAATGAGGAGGATTTTCTGATTGTAAATCTAAAAAAGTGTCAATATGACACCGCGTTAAGAATAGAAAACAAAAAATAAAGTATTTACAGCTTTACAAAGGACAAAAGAAAGAGGTCATCAAAATCATTTCCAGCATTTTCACCATTTTTTTTTTCCTGGCAAGCTTTCCATCTGGTTTCTACAGAGTGGTTATAACGCAAACGGAACAGGACCGCTGTCAGCTCCAGCAGCAGCGCCTGGAACTAAACCAAAGACCTCCTTGGGCAACTACCAACGACCGACCTTCGTGGACCTCCCGAAAAGTTGACCCGCCGAGTCCTACGCGGCCGTAAACGAAACTAAACCCCCCAATCCCGAGTATGAAAACACCTTTTCTTCTTTAAAAATGGATTACATATGGTTATAAGAAACAGACACCGACAACCACGGTAACTTACTGCCCTACGCGTCACCGTCGTACACGTAATTTCTCTACCCTCTACTACAGACCCACAGCCCTTACGCCCGCCGACGGATGCGGCCCCGTCACAGCTGCTCCTCACGGTTACGGTTCGGAGAGAACCTGCCGGTTACAGCTCGTTTCGACAGCTTCCTTTCCCTTTCCTCGCTCGGCTCTCGCCGTCAAATTGAGGATATTCTTCCCAACCCTCAACACACCAGCTGCTCGTTTCCGCAACCTTTTTTTCCTACGGAGTTTTAAAGAAGATAAAACTCCAAGAGAGCAGCTTAAGCCATTCCAATTGCTCCGTTTCTCCAGTACCTGAGGAGAGCTGCCTGACGGCCTCCGACGAGGCCGATTCCCTGCGCGAGGAGATGGCTTAACAAAGCCTCCCCCGGAGTCACTCAAGCATCCCAGACACCCAGCTTTGGCAGATGGTTTCTCAGCCTCGTGAGAAACGACGTTATTAGCAGCTGAAGATCATACAGGCTCGAAAACCTTGAGAGTCCTTTACTGAAAACATGCAGTCCCAGCCCCCTCAAAAAAAAAAAAAGAATACATCTCTTGCCCCCTCCCTTCCCCACCCCCCGCATCTTGCAGCCCTAGTGAACGTGACATTTACCACTTTGGCCACCTAAGAAATTATAGGAATGAGCACTTTGGAATAAAGTTTCTTTTCCAGAGAAAAGTTATCTACATTGACATGATGGAAAGAGGCTTTGAAAAAGCCTTTCACCCACACCACAGGAATCAAGAAGTTACTCAGTGAGTAACTGCACCGAGGATTTCAATGGGTAAAGGAAATCACAGGAATATCCTTGGATCTATTCACTGGGCCAGAAGCCATCAGTTAGGGATTGTGGCTTCCATGCTGTGGATCCAGCTGATCATCCTGGTCTTCCTCCTCACTCGGGAAAACACAGGGAGCCCGTTTAACTCCTGTGGCCTAAAAAGCACCATCACATCCAAGCGGGAGACGGATCTGAACAGCGCCGGAACTCCGGGCGGCAACACGAGAAACTCCCACTGGGAAGCCATTCCCGTAGCCACGGCTCCAACGTGAGCAGAACCCCCCTGCCCAGGCCCTGCCTCTCTGCAGCTTTGCAAGATGGAGATGTTTCTGCCCGGGAACGCGTCGTTTGCCGAGGCATTTGTGCTCTTTTTGGACAAAAGCCACGCCGGATCTATACTGGCTGGATGCTTACAACGCAACCCCGCTGGTTTCGGATCAATACGTTAAGAGAGGCTCGGAAACAATACTCAGGAAGCTAAAAAAGATTGGCCAGCTTACCTTAAAATAACACTGAGAGGGTGCTTAAATCAAGTATTGCCCTGTCCAGTCCTAGCACTGCTCCTACAGAGGAGTTTCTAAGCTTCCTGGCAGGAAAAAAACCACATACATTTGGCATTTACTCCACATCCTGCAATTGCTAGTTAACTATGCAGTTAGGCAGTATTAACTACAATTTCAATCTTGGTCTAAAAAAAAAAAACAAACAAACAAAAAAATTATTGGCTGAGGTTTATACCCTGTTTTTACCTGGC
This sequence comes from Baryphthengus martii, assembly GCA_013396935.1. Lineage (NCBI taxonomy): Eukaryota > Metazoa > Chordata > Aves > Coraciiformes > Momotidae > Baryphthengus > Baryphthengus martii. The sequence continues at coordinate 211,387 of VWZK01006477.1, read as the reverse complement.
TGAGGTGCTACAATTCCCACTAATCACCACGACCAGCTCGGTGATGCCAGAGTTTCCTCAACTACCACCAAGCGGTCTCACTTTTGTCGTTGCTTTCTCCTGCGTAAAAAACACAGCTTGACAAAGCCTCAGCCTTCTCACTTTCTCAGAGAAAGCACATGGCTCTTTTTCCCTAATTCTAGGGCAGCAGCAGTTTGGGAATCATTTGACTACGCCCTCAAAAGGATGACAGTATTTTCCGACGTTCAGCTTTTCCGAAGAGCCGTGGTCTGGAACTCTCCCAGCGCCGTGTCTCAAGCCTACGTCTACACCACCACGTGTCAGTTTATCCTGATGCTTCAGCTACCCCACTCTAAATATCATGAAAGCAGCATAAAATGGAGTTATCTCCCTGTCAGCAAAGTAAAATCTGCAACACACACACACACATCAAAAAAAAAATCCTGAAAAAAAGAAAACACCCGAAAGGACAGAGGAACTGAAGGGCCGATTCCCCTCTTAATCCAATCACTGGAAACAAAGGCATCATAATAGGACATTCTTCCTCAAAAGAAGCTCTACAGATAACTAACATGTGCAAATGTGTTTTTAGCTTTCCTTTCTCCAAGAGATAACTGTAGCCCAGCAGGGACCAAACATTCCATATAAATAAGGCGAGCTTATTTTTTTTTTTTTTTTTCCTATTTTTTTCTTTTTGCATAGTAGTTTATCAGTGATAGTCCCACCCCACTGAACCCTCCTTTGGCCACCTGCTTTGCCACCAAGCTGAGACCTGCTGCTTCAGAGTCTGGAGTCTAGCAGAAAGCTTGTACAGATCTGAAAATTCCTTCACCCAGGAAGACGGGACGAAGAAATTCCTTTGAACGTTGTACAACTGCTTAATCCTAAAAGCCGCCTGTAAACCCGCTGTTATTTTTCAACGTTTACAGTTCAATTTGGAGGCACTCTGGTTCGTGCCAGACATGGCTAATTGGACCATCATCGTCTTGGGTTCGGCTTCTCATTTTGCCAGCGTTCCTTTTGCCAATCGGTGCAGCAGCTCAAGAAAACCAACAAGCTTCTTGAAATACCCGGAGCCTTTCCAGCACCATTCTCTGCTGCTACCAGGTTATTCTTATTTTTTTTTTTAATAATATTTTTTATAAAAACACCTGCTATTAATATTCCACTGGAGCTCAAAGTGGCTCAGCTTGGGGCAAAGGCACAATTAAAACACCGTGTTTTCTTACAGGACTCTGCGTTTCTGATTTGTATAACAATAGAAATTTACAGCACCAATCCTTGGGTGGGGTGGGGGTGCGTGTAGGAATGAGTCCTTAGAAACCCTGTGCAAGGACTTTCAAGTCTTTTCTGTTTTTGTTTTGTTTTTTTTGCCCCCCCATCAGTGTATTTTAAAATTTTTTTCTTGTATCTTCCCTTTCACTGGAATGTTCCAACTGCGTATCAGCTGACCATGGGCTCCACATCCGTTTCTCTGTCCAACTCATCCTGAATTTCATCTGTGTTTCCTGAGTCGCTGCTGGCTACAGAGCTGGGAGATGGAGAATTTCTGTAGAGAGATGGAGAGAATGGTTTAGACAGAAAAAAAAAAATAAATATCAATGGCAGAAGGAAAAATTTTAAAAGGAACTTTTACAGGAAATGGTCATTTTCACTTCACAAAATAATTTAAAATATTTTTTTAACAATAAACTTTGAGTTTACAGTAAACAGCAGTAAACTCACGCAGCCTGCGTGCTGCCACCTCTTATACAAACAAAAGCTGGCCTGAGTTTACTGATGAAGAAATGGAAACTAAGTCCAATGAACATCCTACAGAGACTCTCATCATCCATAATACACAGAGTCTTGAAAACTCAAAAAACGTTCCATCATCTCATTCTTTTAAGCCAGGATGAATACTGGGGGTGAGCAAGAGAGAAGAAAAATCCCCCAGAGTACAGAGTTCTTACCATGTGAGAAGATTAAATCTCAAGTTCTTCAGGTGAAGTCCACAGTCAAGATTTAATTTGGGCTTTTGTTTAAGAGGTCTAAGTCTATGATGTTAAGATTCAATATCCACCCAAGTTAGAGATCCCTGTTTTTACCAAGAGGTGTTGAACCCTTAAAAGCACCCCTGTGTGTAGGAACCTCTATGCTGTTACAGGATTCCTTTCCAGACCGATATATGACCCTGACCAAACCCAGATTCTCTCAAGCTTGAGGACAAAACGACACTATTGCCTTTAAAACAACTTGGTGGGAAACAAGAGGGAAATAAATTCTTGGAAGCACCCCAGGCAGACTGGCAAGACTGGATTACCTGTCAGCTGAGCCTTTGATAAGCCTACGACAGGTTTCCATTTGTACATCCAGGCCCCTTTTCATACTACACATCTCCATATATTCGTGAAGGTGGCGATTCATGTCGCTCTTGGCCGTGGCCAATTCCAGCTGCGAGAAGGAAGAGAAAAGAATCAGCCTGAGGCAAACTGCTGGCAGTTTCTCCCAGTTCCACTCCATTTGCCATACTGGTGGGGATGCTGAAGCTGCCCAGAGTGCAGCTACAACACTCACACTATACATATGTTTAACCTCAGTGCTCTATAGTGCCGACGGATTCATCAGCTTACAGAGAGTATTTGAATCAGAGCTCAGCGTTGTTTTTAAACAGCCTAAGTCTTTGGTTTAGTTGGTTTTGGTTCGTTTTTTTTCTGCTGCTTGGCATCCTGTTTTGTCAACAGGCAGTGATTAAGGGAAGCAGATTCTAGGCTGGGCAAAGACTTTGTGATGCTACAGCTGCCGTGTCTGGTGACCTTGGAGGTCACCTCTCGTAAAGCATCTCCCAGCGTAACAGTGGATACGCAAGACAGAGGGGAAAAAGGAATGATAGTGCATTTTTATTCTCTTTGTTCTTTCTCCACCAGCTACAGATTTCTGCTCGGTACCAGTGCCCTACAGAGAATGGCATTTAGAAAGAATCTCAAAGGTCTGGCAAAAGGAAAACTCCTCTGCATTCTTAGATATCCAGACATTCCACCTTCCCTCCGGGAGGGTGCTGGACCAGAACACCCAGCATGATTTCATCCATTAGATAGAGTTTACATCCTCACAAAGCACTTCCTTACCTCTATCTGCCCTATTGTCTCTTGGTATTCCTTGTCTCTCGTTTTAAAGAAAGACTCTGTTTCGTGGATCAAGTTTCCCAGGTTTTCTTCCTGCAGGAGAAAGGAGGGCACAGAGAATTAGCAAGAAGCTACCAAGGAATTCAGCAGCAGAGTGAAGATTTTCTTGTTTAACCTCACACAGAAACACAGGTCATTAGATTCTTTCACAGAAAGATTTTTTTTTTTTTTTGAATAAGTTTTTACATAAGCAAGGAATATTCTGCTTCTGGCACATCAGGAAATGCACTCTGGTACCATGACTATGGCTTTCTACACCCAAAGATAACATCTCCGATCGAGCGACCTACAGAGCAAGGCTCCAGCAATTAAGCACAAAGACCTGATGCACGCCCAAGAACCAAAGCCACAGATTTTCCTGAACCTTGCACGCTCTGATCAACCTTAGATTGTAACTGTTCTCCAGCCAGCAAACGAATTTTTTTTCCTTGCAGTAATTACAGGTTTGTATTGGAAATCTCATTTTCCAGTTACATATAATTGCTCTCAAGTCTTTTCAGTCTCCATTACCTCACCTGCACGCCCTCAGACATTCAAGCTGGAAGAGGGTTGGTTTAGACTGGATGTCAGGAAGAAATTCTTCACAGTGAGGGTGGTGAGACCCTGGCACAGGTTGCCCAGGGAGGATGTGGATGCCCCGTCCCTGGAAGTGTTCAAGGCCAGGTGGGATGGGGCCTTGAGCAACCTGCTCTAGTGTCTCTGCTTATGGCAGAGGGGTCAGAACAAGATGAGCTTTAAGGTTCATTCCAACCTAAACCGTTCTATGAAATTCTTTGAACTGCTAGTTAAAGCAAGCTCGCTCCAGCACCGATGGAAGCACCACGCGTTAAGAACACAGGCTGTCCCAAGGGGAGCATCCTGCCAGACAACAGCTCCCTTACCATCAGGGCTTTGGCTGGATACAGAACACACAGAACTATTTCATGCTGTCACCAAGAGACTAAACCAACGTCATTGTTCCCTCTTCCACGCTATTACCCACCTCCCTTTTCCAGGAAAAGCCACCATCAGTTTAATGTAACCGCACTGATGAGCATTAATTACGTCTCCATTCTTTGGCCAAATCTGTGACAGCTTTATCAGGATCCTACCTGGTGTATCAACGTCAGGCTCACCAGCCTGGAGTTCTAAGACTCATTCCGCTTATCCTTTTATATGCAGAAGCGCTTTAAGGAGGAAGGTCATAAAAGAAGGTGGCGAGGGCACCGCGTAAGAACTTGAAAGGAATAAAGCCACTGGAAGGAAGATTCCGGCGTGTAAAGTGCTCCGGTAAAGACCAGGCGCAGACGGAGCGCTCTTTCTTCTGAATCTCCATCTACAAGACAAATCTACCCTTTCCCTTGTATAATTTTCATTTAGAAGGATTTAAGCTTCTTAAAACCTTCCGAGTTTCCGCGCGGAAGGTCTGAGTTCGGCAAATATTCCTCTGCTAGCTGCGCTCAGCCGTGCACACGGGGCTATATGCAAATCGAGCTGTCGCTAATTCCAGCACAGGGCTCCGCGTTATCCCTCTGCCGCTCTCCCCGGCTCCGAAGACGCCGCGTAGCTAAGCACGCCGCTTTCTGCAGCCCCAGCACTTCTGAGTAATCTCCGCAGTTTCCGACTCTGCCAGATGAGCCACAAATGGGAAGATGTAAATTAACACAGCCCTGGCAGGCAACACAAGACGTCGTTCAGGAGACTGCTGCCTCAGCATCTTCACGCTACAGCGACGATGGAAGGAGGCAGGATTAGTTCTTGCCGACCGCTGTCGTGCTGCTCGGTAAGGAAAGAACAGCGTCACGTTGCAGACTGCCCGCCTCAAGCCAGACCTTGCCTTTGGAACCGCTCCTTGGCCTGTTTAAAAAGGCTCAGGAGTCACCGTATGAGGCCACACGCTGCCATCAGCTTCCTTTCACAGAATCTTAGAGTTGGGTTGGCTTGGAAGAGACCTTGAAGATCATGGAATCCAAGAGTTCCCCCATCCCTGCCAGGGCACCACTAACTCCTGTCCCTCAGCACCACATCTCCACGCCTTGGAAACCCCTCCAGGGATCAGGGGGACTCCAGCCCTGCCCTGGGCAGCCTGGGACAGGCCTGGACAACCATGCAGGGCAACAAATTGTTCCTCAGCTCCAACTTAAACCTCCCCTGGGGCAACTTGAGGCCGCTTCCTCTTGGCCTGTCCCTTGTTTCTTGGGAGCACAGCCTGACTGCCCCTGGCTCCAGCCTCCTGTCAGGGAGTTGTGCAGAGCCAGAAGGTCTCCCCTGAGCCTCCTTTTCTCCAGGCTGAACAAGCCCAGCTCCCTCAGCCGCTCCTCACCACACTCCTGCTCCAGACCCTTCCCCAGCTCCGTTGCCCTTCTCTGGCCACGCTCCAGCCCCTCCAGGTCCTTCTGGGAGTGAGGGGCCCAAAACTGACCCCAGGATTTGAGGGGCGGCCTCCCCAGTGCCCAGTGCAGGGGGATGATCCCTGCCCTGGCCCTGCTGCCCCCCCAGTGCTGCCCCAGCCAGGATGCTGGTGTCCTTGGTCACTTGGGCACTCTCTGGCTCATCTCCAACCACCTGTCAACCAACACCCCCAACATCCCTTTGTGTGGGTTCTTAAGGATTAAAAGCAAGCTCTTTATTATCCACCGACACCAGGAGATTCCTATTGACTGGGAAGATGGAAGCAGGAGATTCACAGGTTCCCAGGGCTGCAACCACGGCTTCTTTGTGCTGAGTTACAGATGTTTTAACATTTTCCATGGACCATACTGAGTTTATTTTTCTCCCCACTCGAACAACTGTGCAATGCCATCCCCCACGCTACATGCACTATTTTGACAACTCAAGTGTGAATGATAATTGACAGGAAAAGTGAGATGCTGTGTGGAAGATACAGGGCTTCAGAGAAACGCCTGCTTCTGGTGACAGATTGTGTGATGCTCCCGGAACAGCCCGTACGCATTGGATCTTTTGACACTCGCTCGGTACTTTTAAACACTCAGTTTGAAGGAGCAGGAGAAATGAAGTTTGGCAAATAAACCGATTGCACAGACTGAAAAGTCAACCATAGACAGAAAGCACTAAAAGGATTTTAAAAAATCAAAGCGAGTTTGCGTGGCAAACTAGATCACCAGTCAAATATCCGAAGGCTCAGATGGCTACAAGAGCAGCTGAGGGATACGATTTCTACACAGAACAGTCTGAGAAAATAACAGAAATAAACTCACCTCTCCTTGGAGGTCAATTGAAGGATTGCAGTTTGTGAAGTCTTCCCAAAGAAGCAACGTTTCCTCGTTCTCCTCCCACGTTAAACTATCACAGTCGTCATCAAAATCGAATGTCTCCCGACTGGTAAGAAAACAGGAAAAGCATTAATGAAAACAACTCCGGCCCCACTCCCTCAGCCATTAATTAATCTTCTGGAAAAAAAGGGGCTATGAGAACTGAGGGAAGGAGACAATGCAGCAGCTGAAAATCCTCACGGTTTTTACAAACAGGCTTTGCCCCTGTCCAAGTCCCTGGCTCCTGGGCTCTCTGCCACCCCAAAGGAGAATAAAAGATCCTTGTTCTCATTCCCAGTTCAAGTCCACAGTCCTGGCTCCGTCCTCCAGATGGTGCTGCGCAGCAGTTTCCCTTGTTTGCAAAACCACAAAAATGTTTTCAACTATTCTTTGAATACATGGGAAAACGAGCCGAAACACAGTTTGAGGAATTTCACAACAAACAGCCACCAGAAGACTCCCCGCTGATTTTCACGCCGAAGTTCAGCCAGCGTTCTCCTTGCAGCGCTTAACGACGTGAGTTTGAAAAGCAAGAACTACGAGAAAACGGACCCCAGAAAGATGCGCAGGTGAGAATAAACACTGCCTGTTGACTTGAACAACAAAGATACTACTAAGCCGCTTAAGACTGAGAGCAAACAGTGGCAAGAGTGGCCTTTAACATTATTATTTGTTCAGGGCCCTTCAGTGCAGCCAGTTGTGCAATAAAGGAAAGTTTCCGAAGGCTCCTGAAGTCCCTTTTGGTTTGCACAGCAGCAGAGCCAAACACCAGTAGCTGCTTCTCGTCCTTGTTAAGGAGGTCTGACAAAAATCTGAAATTGCTCCCAGGAAGAGCCTGCTCATTTCAGACCGATGCATTTTTATGACTTTAGCTCACTTCCTTTGGAGCAGATAACATCTCCGTCCGGAAGCCGAGTCCGATGCTGTCTTTAGGAGGCTGAAGAGCTTGGCAAGAGAGACAGGCTATTTGTCTGTACTCAGCATGACTTTAAAAAAGAATTTCGACAAACTTGGACATACAAGATCGTGCCTTTTAGAATCATAGAGGTCTATTCCAGCCTCAACGATTCTGAGATCATCAAGTCCAGCCTATGAACCCAACACCACCACATCAACTAGACCATGTCACTAAGTGCCACATCCAATCTTTCCTTAAACACCTCCAGGGATGGCGACTCCACCACCTCCCTGGGCAGTCCATTCCAGCACCTAATGACCCTTTCCGTGAGGAAGTGCTTCCTAATATCCAATCTAAACCTCTCCTGGCGCAGTTTCAGGCCATGCCCTCTTGTCCTGTCACTAATTGCCTGGGAGAAGAGCCCGACCCCCACCAGTCTACAACCTCCTTTCACGTAGTTGTAGAGAATGTTTTGCAATTCACCTTCTGAAATCAGTTGCTTTTTGCAGAGCTTTCCTTGTCAGAGAGCACCAAGGCTCCCAGGCCTGACTGCTGCTTACTTCAGACACGTGCGCTTGTCCAAAACCGACTCCACTTGGACTTTTTACTACTAGACTTAAAGACTGAGTTCATTCAATGCAAGTTGCTTTCATTTTCTGTTCATGAGCTAAACCATTCAGCTATTTGTAAGCTCTGATTTTCTAGGAAGCCCCCAAGCCCAGCCATCCTTGGAGATCTACCACCTTCAATAAGCCACGAACACTGTTCTGCATCAACCCAATTCGCACGTAACAAGATTCCCGCAGCGCTTTGTGTCATATGCAGCTGGACCGGGAGATAGGAACTTCAGTAGCAGCCCCAACAAAAAACCTGGGTATCACAGGACAGGTTTAAGGACTAAACTAAAAGCGTTATCAACCTAGTAGCTAGGTTAGCCTTTTGCTTTCTTGAAAAACCCGCGCTACCTGCTGTCACACTGAATTCCAGCAGTGGAGAAGTCCAAAATCTGAATATGGGCCTGAAGAAATCTAAACCAGGCCTACCAAGAGGAGATACCTACAGCTTCTGCAAAAAACATGCCCTCTTCTATGTGAAATTCAGGCAGAAAGACAGACAGCCTGAAAGAACTTTTGGCAACAGCTGACAGAAGAGGAGCTAGTGCTCCTTAGAGGACTTCTCACATACTCCTACTGTCCTCCATCGTGTAGGAAAGCTCAGGGAATTCTTCCCTCTGCAGTTGCTGCAGAAGTCGGCAGAAGACGCCCAGATTCAACTGCTAGGAAAGTCAGACCTACGGCGCTTGCTGGGGCTTTCCTCTGGCAACAGCAAAGAGCAGAGACCCTCAAAAGTCTCACCAGGCTGTGGCCACCTCCCTCACGTCTTGACCAGGAGAAAGAGACCAGCGGGACGCAGGCCAACCGGCTTCCTGAACCACCAAGGTGCAGAGAGGCTCTTTTCAGCTTCCACAGCTTCCTAACGCTCCAGTTTGGGGTAAAGCTTTAGGTAAAATAAATTGCAATTCTTCCAGCTGGGGAGATCGGAGCTTGCAGCAAGGCTTGTAACGCTTGGAATCTCTCAACTGTCACCCCCTGCTACAACTGAGTGTCTGGAGAGATCCACCACTACCATCTACCTACCCCTCAACTGAAAAACCACGCAAAATACGACACCAGTTTGTACCCATTTTGAGCTGAGCTTGCACTGAGGTTGTCAAATCCCGCCCAGCCCAAGCAGCAGCGAAGTTCTTTCCAAAACTCTAGAAATCTAATATTTAGCAAAACATACGGAACAGACTCCAGTTTTGCACTGGGTTTTTTTTGCATGTTTCTTCTTCTGTTACTGTTGCATAAACATCTAGTTTTACTACTGTATTCTTATATTCTCTAAGGTGCCTCCTACTTCAGGGAGGAACAAAAATCACTTCCTGCTAATTTTATTTCAACTTCCAGGTATGTACCATCCTGGCAGCTCAGCTTCAACTCACGGTGGCAAAAAAAACCCAAACCAACAAACCCAACAACTCCTGAAAACACAGAACTAACTCAATACTTGAGTTCTGGGATTAAGTCTGCACTTGGGACTAAGTTTTCCTTCCCCACGTTGTCCACGATACTCACAGCTGATTAAACATACGCTTCATTTCATCTGTGATGTTCAGCGAACAGCTGACCTCATCATCAGAGAACCGGCCATTGTCTCCATCCTGCTCGGAGAGGTCGTCGTCAGATGTGAGCTTGCGCTCCTTCTTCTTGGAAGCCACCTTAATTGGAGAGAAGAGCAGTAACTAGAAGGTTCAACCGAGGTGCTGTGCCATGAGGGGCAGAAATAAAGAAGGAGAACCGTTAGGTTTGAGGGAATACAAGTGTTCCTCAGTTCCCAGGCGATTCAGAGATCGCTCGTATTCACGGCGGGGACCGCGCCTGTTAATGAGCGGTGAACACAGAGCACAAGGAAGCGGTTCAGAACGGCGACGGGCAAAGCAAGCTGCGGGCTGCCAGCGCTCTACAGATGTTTGTCTGTCCGCTGACACCAGCCTATGATCTACCAGAGAACATGCAGAGGTTAGAATGATACAGGGGAGAAGCGTAAGCTGGCAGGAGTGCCCAGGCAGCAGGCTTGAGAGCAATGACAGAACTCTCCCTCTCCTGCCACCACCACAGGCTGTCGCTCCCGGCGTTGAACCACCGCAGAAGAGTAGAAGGGAAGCCTTCCTAGATAGCCTTTACTTCAGGGTCATTCCCACCCCGTCAGCGGAGGCAGACCGCTCATCTTCAGGTGACAGAAGAAGGGTTAACTGAACCATGAAAACGCCTCGACAACCTCAAAGAAATGAAGCTCACAGACGTGCAGAGAACTCAAGGGATACCCCTGCGAAGGGCGCAGGGGATCACTTCTTCATCTGAGGACTGTGAACATCAAAAGATATTCACAGATGGTTCCACAGAGTCACAAACAGATAGTCCACTCCCAACCTACTGTAGATTTTCCTCTACTCGACACAGAAGCTGTTCCTCCTCTGGTGTCCTTCTCCATGGTGATCATTTTAACCGCTGCATGCTTGACTTGAAGTGCTTTGAGCAGAAAGACACGGCAATTCTACTCAAAGACCAGAAGGAACCACTAGCACAAGGCAGTGGCCCAACAGGCTCAAACAGAATTGCCTCCACTAAGGACGTTTGAGTCTTTTGGGGTAGAGATAGGAAAAAACCCCACCCATCAAACATTTAGGCAACTTTGCTACAGCTGGAAAGCACAACCAGCAGAGACCACGAGGATCTTTTCCAGTGGGTTTGTACAGCGTTTAGCACGCTCTACGGCATCGCTCTACAGAGAAAAGCATCGGACTTATTGAAAGGCTGAACAAGACACATTTAGATCAAACCAGAAGGAAGCTGGGTTAATCAGAGGGGAAACTGCAGTTATGACAGAAGACCAATTGCATTGGGAGTTAGAGGTTTGCTCCTCGCAGAGCGGTAACTGCTTGCTTCTGGAGCACGTTCAACGACTTTCCTACCAGCACCAAGGAGCTGCAGTAGCTAAAGGAAGGCAGCTGGAGTTTCTAGTCTCACCAAGCAGTCACAGCTCCCCACCACAGCAGCGTTATTTCTGGCCACGGAGCTTAAGCCAGAAATACGAACATTCAGATGACAGTTCTACAAGCTTAAAATCTCTCACTTGTGACAGCAACAAATGTGAGGAAGCCATTTGTACAAACTAGACCCTGCAATGCTTTTTCTTTTCCCCTGCATTCATTGTAGGCTAGTATCAGACTAACATGTCTTAAAGGTCATCCTGAGATGACTTTTTTGTTTTAAAAAAAACAAAACCTCTCTCGATGTTGTGCTCCTAGTGCTAGAGCAGTTTCTGCAGAAGAGAGCTACGCTTCAAGACCGAGAAAGAAGAAAATATGTCTACACAGAGAAATTTCCAGAAAAGGTAAATGACCTGGACCACGTTCCTCAACGTTCCTGCTCCCTCTTGTCCCCTCGCTTCTCGTCCTACCCTATGGAAAATTCATGGCCTAATCACCTGGAATATCTTGGAAACGTCTTCCGAGTTGCGCTGCTGCGCGACATCGCACAGCTTGGCTGTGATATCGATTCGCCGACAGATGTCCATGTCCACCTTCATGGCCTTTTCTTGAATCTTTGTGTCCAGGTCTGTCATGGGCTGCAGGAAGGACAGCAGTGATTATCTTCCATTATTATACAGTTCAGGAAAGAAGAGATACCCCACAGTATCTCTCTAACCCCAGGGCACACCATTCTTAAACAATATTACACCTCCTCCGGGAAAGGCAAGTACAGGGACAATCTAAATGGACCAGACATCTAACAATCAACATTCACATCTAATTTGAAGAAAATTTCAACTCAGAGCGGTAGGCCACCAAAAACACCTATCCCCACCCCAGAACAACTGCTAGGTGTGGCAACCAGTAAACGTTTAAGGGTCAATAACGTTCTAAAAAGGGAGGGGAAACCCCGTGTTGAGCACGTGCGGAATAGAATGAAGTCTAAAACCTCTTGGGTAGGCAACACTCCCCCTCCCTTTTCGGACAGAAAAACTCTGCCTGTGAGGAGGAGCTGCTTTTAAAACAGAATCCGGGCTACTCAGCAACTTCATACGGACCACGAGAAGGTAACATCGAGAGTGGATCTAAAGACCCCACCAGTCGCTGGTAATACATAAAAAAATACATAAAAATACTCCTCACTGGCATTAACTTGGCCCCCTGCCTAGCAAAAATTCTACAAGAAAAATATTCTGTCCTGCTTCACTCTGAGCAGTAATTATGAACATAATTTATGAGAGATACTCTCAGACAGTACAGCTGGCTCCTTAGGAAGAAATGTTCCACCAAAAGGACATTTTCCAGCCCAAATGAGACTACCCTGTTGGAAAATACCACTTCAATGCCTATGCAAGGCTTCCACTTTGACCAGCAAAGCAGGAAAAGTCTTTGCAGAGCACTGTTAAACACCAAATCTCCTTTCTGAACAGAAAACTTTGGAGGTCGTGTTTTTTCCTTCCTTTTCTAAAAAATTACTAAGACAGAGTTCTTCTCCAGCCCATCAACCACCTTTGAACAAGTCTGAAATTTTTGGTTTCGACCACTTTTGAACAAGGTAGAGATTTTTGTTTTCCAAACACCCTGAGAAAGGGAAATCTCTAAACACTGACACACTCCACAGGCAATCTTATCACGGAATCGGTACCAGAGACTCTTCCCCCCAGGAAGGCAAGAGTCACGTGCCAACATTTTGCATTTCTCTGCTCTAAATATTTCCACGGCGGGATTCCAAACAAGCCTCCTCACTCGCTTTCCTTGGGCTCTCTTCTCCCTTATGGAGTTGGCAAAGCCCAGCACACACTTTCTCCCAGGCCGAGGAGGATGTTTGCCTTCTCCGCCACCCTTTTTGTACACACCGTTTCTTCCTCGGCGAAAAAA
>VWZK01006477.1:170663-198608 GCA_013396935.1 Baryphthengus martii | reverse complement strand
CGTTTCTTCCTCGGCGAAAAAAAAAAAAAAAAAAAAAAAGTCATCGCAGTGATGCAGCCCTACCAAGCTTCTCCCTTTCAGGCTGCCTCTAACCAAGCATGCCTGTTCTCAATTAAACACCAAAAGAAGAGCCAGCTAATTGCTGAATTTCCCATGAACACATCTAGCCGGCCCTGAGAGAATGGATTTGACACCAGGGAGCAGGTTCTGCGAGCTTCTATAAAGCCAGAAGGAAGCAGGGCTACGGAAAATTGCAGAATAAATAAGCATAATGGGATATATTCATTAGACAATTGGCATCAGCACTACTTTAGTCTTACAGAGAAAGGCACCTCACTTAACGGTCGCCTGGCTTATCTTTCTAGATAGCTGCAGGAGTGCATGCTCTCGCTGTGTCTAAATAGAAGAAGAAAATTATCCAGGCATAGTCTAAAAGATTCTCCAGTTTTGAAGGAAAGTCAGTATCTAATGAGACACGAGGATATTACTGAGCAAACAAGTATTTCTTTTTTTTTCTTCCTTTTTTTATTTTTTTTTTTTTTAAATTTGGAGAATCACAGGATGTTAGGAGTTGGAAGGGCCCTCAAAAGAACATCGAGTCCAACCCTGCTGACAGAGCAGGATCACCTAGAATAGGTCACACAGGAATTTAAGTCAAAGCAGCACTGGAAACAAAGCCAGGCAGCTGAACCTGTGACACTGGGCTAACCTCTTCAGAGCTTTCAGAAAGGGAGTTGGGAAATGCATACAGCATGTTCCTTTTTGAACATGACTTTCTGGAGCAATTCAGAGCAAAATCCCACGATACACGGTGCTGCACGGGGCTGACCCCTTTAGCCGGACCTGTGAGTTCTCCAACAATTTTGTCGTTTGGTTTTTTGTTGTTTTTTTTTCCGAGGCTGCAGATGTGAGTGCCAGCTCTGCCAGCTGCGGAGAACTGGGAAGGGAGGGAAGAGTCCAGGTCATAGGCTAAGCAGCAAGTTAATGCATCTCTACACAGACCAGACAGGAAGCAGGGGGCAGGGTGATCTGTCTGATGCATTAGATCATCAAGGCAGCCAGAATGCTAACTACCAAGCAGCACTCACTAGGACCATCCATCCCTTTTATGAATGAAGCCATTTGCATGACACACACACACACACACACTTCACAAAGGCGGGGGGGGGGAGTCGGCCACTCCGCTCTCCTTGTACTTACATCACTCATCAGACCCTTAAAGACCACAAGTTCCGCTTTCAGTCTCTCAATCTTTTCATTTAACTCCTCCTGGAGAGCTTCCGCTTCCTGCGCCTCCTGCAAGAGAAAGCACGCAAAGAACTAAGAGGTGACAGGTCAGAACTAAGAGGTGACAGGTCAGAACTAAGAGGTGACAGGTCAGAACTAAGAGGTGACAGGTCAGAACTAAGAGGTGACAGGTCAGAACTAAGAGGTGACAGGTCAGAACTAAGAGGTGACAGGTCAGAACTAAGAGGTGACAGGTCAGAACTAAGAGGTGACAGGTCAGAACTAAGAGGTGACAGGTCAGAACTAAGAGGTGACAGGTCAGAACTAAGAGGTGACAGGTCAGAACTAAGAGGTGACAGGTCAGAACTAAGAGGTGACAGGTCAGAACTAAGAGGTGACAGGTCAGAACTAAGAGGTGACAGGTCAGAACTAAGAGGTGACAGGTCAGAACTAAGAGGTGACAGGTCAGAACTAAGAGGTGACAGGTCAGAACTAAGAGGTGACAGGTCAGAACTAAGAGGTGACAGGTCAGAACTAAGAGGTGACAGGTCAGAACTAAGAGGTGACAGGTCAGAACTAAGAGGTGACAGGTCAGAACTAAGAGGTGACAGGTCAGAACTAAGAGGTGACAGGTCAGAACTAAGAGGTGACAGGTCAGAACTAAGAGGTGACAGGTCAGAACTAAGAGGTGACAGGTCAGAACTAAGAGGTGACAGGTCAGAACTAAGAGGTGACAGGTCAGAACTAAGAGGTGACAGGTCAGAACTAAGAGGTGACAGGTCAGAACTAAGAGGTGACAGGTCAGAACTAAGAGGTGACAGGTCGACAGATGCTTAACCTGAGCAGGGCAGATAAGGCACGTGATCGCCAACCCCACATTTCCCTGTCAGAAACTTCAGCGCCTTCCCAATTCGCCTTCCAAACATTAACGCTATTTTCTGGCAGTGCAGAAAAGAGCTGGGTTTTTTTTTTTAAATTTTTTAAATTCTTAAATTGAAGATTACTAGTGTCATAAAAGCTGCAGAGCAAACCCACGCAGCTCAAAACACGCTATTCAAAACTTACCTCTCGCAAGGTTTCTACAATAGATTCCAGACTCATTCTCCTTGTCAGTTCCTCTTCCCATCTGAAAAGAAAGATTTGCAGGTGAAGTGTTAATGATGAAGAAAAGCAAATTTTTTTACCCCTCAAATCACAAGTTTTCTGATAGTTGTAGGACGATGGCAGTGATGACAGTTAATTGAAATGCAAAGCAGATGGTCCCTCTCACTTGCACACCCCCAAACCAGTAATATGAAGCCTGTAAGGCAAGAAAAGCTAAATCCTCTTTCATCGGCATCAGGACTTTTCCTGCTCTCCTGTGCAATATTTGGTTGCAAAACAAGGTGGGAAATTCCAGTGCAAAAAGAAGCAGGTGAAGGGAAGTCGTTTGAATCAGCAGTCTGACCATATATCCCATTGGTGCAACCAATTCATGCATTGACGTGCCTTCTACAGAGAAATCCTCAATCATCGACACCCCTCAGACGCTGCCCAGCACCACAAGTCATTGCAAGGAGGGTCCTGGGACGAGCACCCCTGGGCACAGGCACTGGTGCTGCAGGACCCAACGGGAAGAAGGAAAAGAATAACAAACTATATAATTAAACCTTATACTACAACCATCATTATGTTTGAGTCCACTACTGGATTAAGTGTAAAACTATCCGGCAGTTTCTCTTTTTTTTCAGCACCGAAACCCTTTAAAGAGCACAAAAATTCGGAATGTGAAAAGATACTGACTAAAAAGGGAAGGTTCTCGAAACCCTGACGACACACGTTGAGAGGTGTTGGATGTGGTTTGAGTTTGGGGCAAGGAAGGAGAAAGTGAAACGCG
This sequence comes from Baryphthengus martii, assembly GCA_013396935.1. NCBI lineage: Eukaryota > Metazoa > Chordata > Aves > Coraciiformes > Momotidae > Baryphthengus > Baryphthengus martii. The sequence continues at coordinate 195,505 of VWZK01006477.1, read as the reverse complement.
TGCCCCTCTTTCTTTGAGCCACGCAAGGTTTGCCCGGCCTATTGTAACAACAGGAATTACAACCCTAGGAAAGAAAATTTGGATGTTTTTTTATAATCTCCGAGTGCCGTCACGATCATTTCTGTGGCCGCTTCAACGCTTTTTATAGTTTGAGCTGAAAATGGCAAACCACGGGTCCGGAAATCTGTTCAATCTTGGAAACACAAGGTGAAATTTGCCAAGATGCAGCGTTTCACCCTCTTTGCAACTCCACCAAGAAATCTGGCGACGGCTCGACTGGGGATAATCCCAGCTGAGGCAGGGATTTGATCTGCGCTCAACCGCCACGCTACTCGATGCATCGCCACGCGCGTTTGATCCCACGAGAGCTGGAAGCCGGGGCGGCCGGTTTCCCACGTTGCTGGGGCAGTTTGGTGCCTTCAGAGACACCTGGATGGGATCCGTCTTCCTGCAGCAGCTCCGATGAGCGCGGTGCCAGGACGACGGGCCGGCTCCGGCCGCTCTTTCCCGTTCTAGTGGTGCAGGAATAGCCAAGGCGACGGCAGGTGAATTCTCCATCGTACAGCTAAAGTTGGATTTATGCTCGTTGGGCATCTTTTTACCAGCATCGACAATTTGCTGCCAAGCAGAGTAAAATGTTTAGGCTGAAATTTGCATTTGTCATCAAAGGTTTTAGCTGGAACTGCCATATCCTGTCGGGTTTTTTTTACACATCCTATTTGGTTTATATATCAAATTGTTTGGGGTTTTTTTACAGATCCTATTTGGGATTTTTTTTACATATCCTATTTGTTTTATACACGAAATTGTTTTGGGATTTTTTACAGATCCTATTTGGGATTTTTTACATATCCTATTTGTTTTATATACAAAACAGTTTTGGGTTTTTTTACAGATCCTATTTGGGGTTTTTTTACAGATCCTATTTGGGGTTTTTTTACAGATCCTATTTGTTTTATATATCCAATTGTTTTTGTTTATTTTACATATCCTATTTGTTTTATATACCCAATTGGGTTTTTTNTTTTGGGTTTTTTTACAGATCCTATTTGGGTTTTTTTACAGATCCTATTAGGGTTTTTTTACAGATCCTATTTGTTTTATATAGCCAATTGTTTTTGTTTATTTTACATATCCTATTTGTTTTATATACCCAATTGGGTTTTTTTACATATCCTATTGGAGTTTTTTTACATATCCTATTTGTTTTGTATATCAAATTGGGTTTGGTTTTTTCACATATCCCATTTGGGATTTTTTACATATCCTATTTGTTTTATATATCCTATTGGGGTGTTTTTTGACATATCCTATTGGGGTGTTTTTTGACATATCCTATTGGGGTGTTTTTTGACATATCCTATTTGTTTTCACATGTGCGTTTCTACAAAAATAGCCAAGCTTGGTTTTCAGATTTTAACATTCCAGTCAAGAAGGTGAAAATAATTAAAGCAGTCATGCTATTCACAATCTGTAAGATGGGCTCCTTCTGTTAGAGGAGGAGTGTTGCGTGGTTTTCATCCTTTCTGTCAGCAGGCTGTCATGTATGGATGGAAGTCAAGCAGACACTGCAAAAATTGATAGGCTGCTTCTCAAGGTTTTAACTCTTGAAATGAGGAATATTGGCTGCAACCCCCCCTTTGCATTGGGTATTCTGAAAAGAAAAGAGAGAGAGCGAGAGAAAAAAAAAAGAGGAAAAAAAAAGGAAGGAGAGAAAAAAGGAAGAGAGAAAGAGAGAGGGAAAAAAGAAAGAGGAAAAAAAGGAGAAAAGAAAAAAGAAAAAAAAGAAAAGAGAGAGAGAGAGAGAGAGAGAGAGAGAGAGAGAGAGAGAGAGAGAGAGAGAGAGAGAGAGAGAGAGAGAGAGAGAGAGAGAGAGAGAGAGAGAGAGAGAGAGAGAGAGAGAGAGAGAGAGAGAGAGAGAGAGAGAGAGAGAGAGAGAGAGAGAGAGAGAGAGAGAGAGAGAGAGAGAGAGAGAGAGAGAGAGAGAGAAAAAAGAGAAGAGAGAAAGAGAGAGGGAAAAAAGAAAGAGGAAAAAAAGGAGAAAAGAAAAAAGAAAAAAAAGAAAAGAGAGAGAAAAAAAAGTGATGTCTTTTTGGGAAAGGTCTTTTTTCCGACTAGGCCAGAAGGAAGCCGAAAGGGGAAGGATCAGCATCGCTCCCCAGCCGTTCAGCCACGCTGGGCAGCTGCCAAAGCGACGCAGCTCCAAGTCTGCTCAGACCAACCTTCCTCATCCTGCAGAAATTCCTGGAGTTCCATTTCTTTGCTTTGTGCCAGCGTTGTGCAGAGCAGTGATTTACAGCTCTGATTCCCTTCTCTCAAACTCAAGGCGACGTCTTCAGGAGAAGGAGAAGAGGCTGCCACCTTTTACGCACATCCACGCCCTCCCCACCATGTCGGTGTTTATCGGGATTATAGGAATGATAAAACCATTGGGGGCTTTTTCACCAAAAACCTAACAGAAGGAAATTGAGTCGACTGCTACTAAGAGCCCTGCTATCCATTCCTATATCACATTCTTAACCTCGGAGCACGTTCCTCCCGCCCACCACCAAGCTGATTAACCTCATTTAACAGCTAAAAATGCCAATCTTACTTTTTTTTTTTCGCCTCGTACTTAAACCTCGGGAGGCTCTTTGTAGCGGAGAGAGGAAGGAGAGGGATGGGAAGGTAGAGGATGACAATGGAGCGGAGGATTCATTCTCCATTTCAACTTCCAAGGAAGTGAGACAATAGAAAGGTCGCTCGTTCGTACAATCGTCCCGTATTTGCCGTAGGGCACCCGTGTTTAGAAGGGCCCTTGGCGGTTCCGCTGCCACGCGCTCCGAAAGGCGGCGGCACCGAGGAGGCGCCAACCACGGCTCCCACGTCGTTAATACTCAACACGTTCTAAAGTATTCTCCCAGGAAATCAACATCGTTCTCTTCAGTTACTATCAAAGAGCGAGGCTTCCCCAAGTCCAGATCTTCGCAGACAAGAACCGGTGACGCCACGGGCACGCGAAGACTACAAAGCGGACAGAAGGGCCCAAAGCCAGGCTCCAGGAGGAGGGAAACACCACCTCCAGCAGAAAGGTAGCTCCTCAGCTGGATAAGCCCAGGAGAAGCAGCGGCAGGACTGGCGAGGACGCCGATACCCCGAAGGGAAATGGCTGTACACGTTATAAGCTCAAATCCCAGTGAGCTTCCCATATTTGCTGGAGGATATTAACTAGCCAGCTGCTCTCAAACACACTTATTTCTTGGCTCAGATGCAGCCATTGCTACGATTTCCAGCTGCAGCCAAGAAAAAAAAAATACTTCTTCCTGACCCAGAAAGGCAAACGTTGCCATCTAAATCTACCAGACCTCAGGGTTTCTTTTATTTCAATTATTTCTTTCTTGTAAAAAAATATTCAGTACTATGAATTTCAAATCTAACTAAGCTGTTTTCCTTCTTCCCCACCTTCCAAGGACGTTTTCAGTCCAAGTACCACCCAAATAAAGGGCTAGCCTGAATCTCAGAAGCGCCGGCTCGCCTCCCCTTTTCCCAGATGTGACACATGACATTCCAGCAGCATTCAGTCACCAGCTTCGGGCCCCAAACTACTTGTGCAGTGTGTCTGACATAGCTCGGAGGAGAACAAAGGATGCTGCCTTTCTTTAACGGGAAGAGCTACATTACAAGGATATTAGACAAACAAAACACATGAATAGTCAGCTAGGATTAACACTGCTCAAAGCCCTCTTCTTGTAAAGCTGAGTCACGCCGCAAACTTCTCCGTTTCCTTTGAAACTGGAAGAGTAGCCAGCGGTTCACCCATGCTAACATCTTCTCCTACACCGATGGAGACAGCTCAAGAACTGGAGAACGTCCCTTAAAAGCTTCTCTAAGTTTTCAGGGAATTAAACCGAGCTTCAAACCACTTTCCCGCTCCTTGAAGACCTCTGGCAATGAACTCAAAACCTCTTCCTTTCTCCTCTCCCAGTATCACCAAGTCAAGTGGAGGAATGCCGGCCAATGAAGAGAACTGCCCGCTGCAGAGTCACAAAACCTCTTCAGGACAGAAAGTTTTAGAGAAGTTTGCCTTTTCAAAAATTGTTCAGTAACGTTCTTTGAAAAACTCTGGGGTTTTAGGTGTGAGTATGGTATTCTTTAGATAACAACGTCCTTTACAAACTATGCCAGATAGAAACCAACTGGTTTAATTCTAGTCTTGCTCAAGGCAGAAAGGCACTAGGAGACCAGTTGAGAGCTCACGATGCCCGATGGTATCAACTGCACTATTTCTTTCATTAAAAGTATCCCTCCCTTAAGGAAACAAATATCCCTCCAATGACATTTCATGGAATCCTAGAATGGTTTAGGTTGGAAGGCACCTCAGAGATCATCTCATCCAAGCTCCCTGCCAAGGGCAGGGACAATTTAATGACAATATTTTTTTTTTTTTATTTTTTTTTCCTATAAGAAACAGGCTTTAGGAAGACAAGATGCTTCTTCCAGGTAGTTTTATACAAGTTAGCAGAGTTTAAAAAAAAAAAAAAAATCAAAGAGAAACAACAGAAAACATTTGCAGTGGTCTAAACTGCTCCCCACCATTCTCTCAGGTACTGACTCTGAAGCTTTTTGCTCCCTTTTGTTATTGTTGGAATGTTTTCCCATCGGTTTATGGGAAGAAAAGCAGTAACAGAAAGGAAAACCCAAGAGCTTGAGTGCTTAAGTCCAGGAAACAAAAGTGTTAGTGTGAAAAGTGGCTCTAAAATGCTCGTGAAAATGTTACATTTTTCAGGAATCATTGAACGTTAAATACATTGAACAGAAGAACCACCAAGAGAACAGCACGGTCGTTTTTTTCCGGCGCGCTAAGACACCACTACTCCGTTTTTGGCACGAGATGCGCCCAGCCTCGCTCATCTGTTGGATATGAAGCATCTAAGATGCTCCCTCTGATGTATCACACCTTCCAGAAGATGGAAGAAAACACCCATGCCACGGCAGGACCAAGTAATTACCCGCCCGGCGCTGCCGTCACAGCTCAGAGCCACCTCTTTGCGCTCCCGCTCCTCCGCGGCTCCTTCTTTTCCGTGGCGGGATCTTTTTGACGCCCATGGGTTGTTTACAGGAGCTCCTCACCGCTCACACCAGCCCTGGCACCAGATTTAAAACGCTTAACGTGCAGCGGCCCAACCGATTTAATCACCTCGCGTTACTCACGGTCATTACACGCTGCCTCTCACTGCGGCTCTGTAGGAACACGCCCGCTAATCGCTCCTTCGACACCTAGATAATAACTATCACCATTACAGTTTGTAACTCTGGTTGTTCTACACCGAGTTCATACCAAGTGACTTAACGGCCCGTCAGATGGACCAACTTTTCTTCCCACACAAGAGAATCCACAGCTTAATCCGATAATGGGCCACGACAGAAGTTTGGGCAGGGCGCGCTGCTGGAGAGGAACGTCCCGGGGGCGTTTTGGGGTACAAAAGAAAAGTTTTCGTGTTCAGGACTTTTTGGACAGATGGAGAGAAACCTTCACGACACTAAAATTCTGCCGGAGCGTCGGTCTCTCTGTAACCATTTGCAACGGTGTTTAATTGAGAGAAGGACCCCAAACCATTCGCGATACGCCGAGGCAGCTGGGGATTGTAAATACAAACGGCCGCCGGCGCGTTTTCACGCAGCTCAAAAGTTGTGGACCGTGCAAGATGGATTTCATTTAAAAAAAAAAAAAACAAAACAAACCTCCATGAAGCTTTATTTTGTTAAGCAGAAAAAAAAAAATAAATCAAACCAAACAATGCACCATTCTCTCCGTTTTTAGAATCCTTTCTTAAGAGATCATTTTCCTACCCAGTTTTAGTTTAGCACTAAATTAATTAGAAGGTTGCATTAAGCAATTAGCTTACTCATCAACGCTACCCCTCGTTTAAGGGAGCATTTTTAAGATGCTGTAATATAGGGATCCTTCCAGATTATCCCAAGCACAGCCCAGTTTGATCCCACATGCCCTGGCTTCTTATTGAAGCAAATTAAATGGTAGTTGATGGGCTCCATGTAAAATGTATTAATTTAATGGGAATGTTTGATTCCATTAAAGCCTGGCTGTAACACAACAGCAGCGGCTCTCCTGAATGAAGTCATGGTCCTTTGCCTATTGCAAGAAAATCCTCTCCACAGCAGCTCTTTGCTAGAAATCAGTCGTTGCAGCATCAAGTTTCCCAAACAGCAGAGGAAGGGAGGAGGTTGGACCTTTGAACCTCTCGCAATGGTCTAGATGATACAGGATTTAAAAAAAAAAAATAAAAAAAAATCACTGCATAGCAGAACTTGCACCTTTTGCACTGTTAGCATTTGGGTGCTTCCTTCTAAAGGAGAGGTTAATATTAAGTCCTGTTCTAGACGAAACCACTCTACAGACCTTTGACCAGCAGCAAGTGCTTGGGAAGAGAATTACTAAAAGGACTCGCTCTGCAGAAAAAAAAAACCATCGTGTAATTAAACCTCCCGATTACCTTTGCCTGCAAAGATGCTCCAGCCTGTTACTGGAACCACAATAAAAATCACCGGCGAGTCCATTTGTGTTTTGTTCCTGACCACATGAGGCGTTTAAAGAAAAGCCGTGCCTAACGTCACAAGAGCTCACCGGCTTCAAGCAGAAGCAGCCGCCGTGCCTGCATTCCTTCGGAAAGAAAATGATGGTGCTTTTAACCCATTAGGAGAACCTACATATAATTGTGCAATATTCACAGCAACATGAAACACATTTTAAGCTCCGGGTCATGCGCTCCTCTATGACTTATTCTTGCAAACGACACCGCGCTAAATAAAGGCCAGTTTGAACTCGGAGATGTCTTCAGACGAGCTTTGGACCTCTCCTTTTGTACTTGCACCCAGCCCCACACACAGAACTCCAGCAGCAAAGGCACAAGAAGCTTATTCAAACCAGGTGTAACAAACACACTGGGTGAGGCTGCTCTCGGGTGTTTTCTCAGGAGCTCTCCCATCCTTGCAAAGGCCTTTGCGTGACGCAAAAGGACCCGTTCTGAACTTCAGTTATTTTCAACCTAAAGAAAAAAAAATAAATCCTTGAAAGTCTTCCCTTTATCAGTGCATCCAAGAAGGTTATTAATGTTGGAAGTTGCCACAGCACACAGTAACAAATTCACTTGAAATATTGCTGCCTTAAAAGAAATAATGATTTTTAGTTTTGGTTTTTTTTTCCCCACTGTGGGTAGATTGAGAAATAGGGTAAAAGAGATAAAGCCATCAAACTCACTGCCGCCCAGCTTTCACTTCAAGCAAGGCCAAGTTCAGAGAACCATCTTCCCCAGCTGGCTGGCAGCTCTGGACAGAAGAAAATCGATTCAGCGCGTTCTCAGAACACAGAGGTGCTGGAGTTCTGAACAGAACAAGTGCCATGCAAAGAAATCTTTTATCTTCCCTCTTGTTCGTAACTTCATCAGTATCCTGGTTTCTAAGCCATTCTGCAGGAAAGAGTCCAGAACTTCTGCAAGTAGATAAATTACTTTCATTAAAAGGTTTAAGTACAGCTTCCTCTAGCTCCATGTACCACCCACTCTGCTTCTCTAAACCCATTTCATATTCCCCTGAAGAGAAAGACGGGCCCGTGACAACAAACTCCAAACCTCCCTATCACTGACCTGCCTATTCTGCAGCTGCAAACGGGTTTAAATCTGGTTCAACCTGTGAGAAGTGCTCAAAACCTCAGCTCCTACCAGTGATGGCCAGGAGTGCACCCTCCCGAAAGGGACCCAAGCAGGTAAGGTAACGCTTTGCGGTGCCTCACGCAAGCTCTGAGCACCTTTACGTTTCTATGTGGCTCCTCTGCTACTCCCACTCCTCTCAGGCATCTGGAAATCACAGCTGCTCTGGAGAAACAGAGCTTGTCACAGAATGGTAGGGGTTGGAAGGGACCTCGAAAGATCATAGAGTCCAACCCCCCTGCCAGTGCAGGAACCTAGAGTAGGTCACACAGGAACAGATCCAGGGGGGTTTGGAAAGTCTCCAGAGAAGGAGACTCCACCACCTCTCTGGGCAGCCTGGGCCAGGCTCTGTCACCCTCACTGTGAAAAAATTCTTTTACAGGTTAAGGAGCAAAACCGTAAAAGGCCCCTGTCTATTCCATCTAGAAGGGTATCCGTTCCATCGAGAAGGGTATCCATACTCTAGAATCAGAGAATCATTGAAAATTACATTTTATCACACGTGTTCTCTGCACCTTAAGCCACCGTGCTGACGGCAGGAACCCAATCATTTCCTGCACAGAAGTGATTTCTGGTTTACTCATCAACTGTTGTGGCTGATAAGATACCATCCGACGGCGAGCTCTGGGAGCAAGGCTTCGGATTTATGACACGATAACTAACACAGAAGGTAAACACTGCTCTCTGGATCCTCCTCTGATGTTTGCCAGCGTGTCGAGATGGATTCATAAATTTGTGCCCAACCTGTCCCAGCGACCACAAACACACACAAAATAATAATAATATCTCGAGCTGCATTTGTTCCTCAGCGCGGCACAGTGGGCACAGTCAAAATCTACAGGCAGAATTAAAACCATTTGTATCCCCCTCAGCACCAGCAACTTTAAATTCATTTTTCACTCCTGTCAAAATCTTTGTGACAGTTTTTACAAGCCCTGAACACGCACACACACACGTCTCTTAAGCATGAGCAAATAATTCTGTGGTGTGGATCTATTGCAGTTTTTGAGAGCTGAAGGGCAGTTCTTGCCCTAGGTACGGCAGACCCCAGGAAAGGGGAGCTGGATTAGTTCAGTAACTTGAGCAAGCAGAGCCTGCCTGCCATTTTCCAGTGAGCTCACCCAGACCTGCTTCTAACAAAAGAGCCTTGTGGAAAAAAAAAAAGCAACTTGGGCAAATGCAAGGCCTACAAGCTTGGCCTTCGGGTTTCCTTTCGAGGGGCGGGGGGTTAAGGATTGACTTGGTGCAACAAAGGAAAAGCAGCCAAGAAAGCAAGGTAAGGATAAGCCAGTCTGCAACTGGAAAAATAGCCACAACTCCAGGCTAGGCAAAGATTTAAGAAGTGGGGAAGGGGAAAGTGCACAACACAAAGAGGAATTGCCCACAGGCCTACTTCTAGGAAGCTCCCACTGCAAAAGGGAAACGTGATGGTGAACTTTAAACACCCAACGACTGAGATCAGCATTTAGTTTTATCGAGACAGCCTTTGAGCTATCAAAAACACACCAGACACATGTGAGCTGTAAAACAAATGAGTGAAGACAGCAACCTCTAGCAAACTGCTCTTTGGTACTAAGACACACAGCTACTTTGCCCCAGGCTGCCAGAATACTCCATTTCTACAGGTAGTAAGAATTCAGTAAACTGCTGGGGAGCGGGACCTTCCAGAACCACGTCTCTGGGCCTCCAAGATACCTGCAGCAACGTTTTATTCTGAAAGGAAACGTCAGACAGATGGTTTGTTTGACAAGTCAGCTCTGATTCCAGGAATGTGCTACAGACCACGCATGGCAGAGTAAATATGATTAGGTCTGACGACGAAACATCTGATAAGATTTATACCCCAACACCCACCCAACAGAGATCAATACAAGATGACAGCTTTGGCAAGATAAGAATCAGGGCACTGCGTTTTGGGCTGCTTTTTAGCTCAATCATGCAGAATTAAGTCATCTTGGTAAATATTTTATTGTAGCCTAGGTAGCTGCTACATCAGCCTTCCTGGGACAACGCTCGAATTCACGGTTCTCTCCCTCTCGTATCAATTAAATCCAAGGCATTTCCCCCATTTTGTAGGTATATCCGCTTTGGGGTTGTTTTTTCCCCTTTCTCTATCTGTTTCTATTAACAATAAAAAGGAAATGTACGAAGTTGGACACATCCTGATTTCACTCTGTTGCAGGACAACGTTGTACGTTCAAGGCTGTTTCCCACACTGCTGTTCTTACTCACCTCCAACAGGCCTGGCGGTGCCAACGGCGCCAGCAGACGAGCACAAGTAGAGAAACAGGAAAAGGAGAACTTGTTTTACAGTGAGGGTGACGGAGCCTGGCCCAGGCTGCCCAGGGAGGTGGGGGAGTCTCCTTCTCTAGAGACTTTCCAACTCCCCCTGGATCTGTTCCTGTGTGGCCTACTCTTAGGTGATCCTGCCCTGGCAGGGGGGTTAGACTCGATCTTCCAAGGTCCCTTCCGATCCCAACCATTCTGTGATTCTGTGAACTCCAGCAACTAGTACAATTGGGAAGGAACCCCATTTCTAGAGAGATCACACCAGTGGTCTCAAGAGCCACTGGACTACACCCTCATTTTTAGCTGATAGCCAAGTCCACGCTCACGTTGGTCCTGTCTGGTCAGAGTGTTTCCTAGAAACCAGCAGCGCTATGCTCACTTCTACGGATGAAGATGACAAAGCCTTGTCTCATTCGCCACCGAAGGGTATGGAAGAGCTCCGTGTACTCGAGGCCTACAGAAGACAACAGCTGAGGCGAAGAACATGACATTCCTGTAAAACTGTTGTTGGAACTGCAGATAAAATAATTACTCTGACTCATATGGAAACGGCTAATCTGAAAAGCGCGGGATTGCAGCAGCGCTGCTAGCGACGAGTTAATGATCAAGTACTAAATTCCCATGTAAGGAAATCTCCAGCAAACACAAGGACTAACGAACCTCATGCGGTAAAGGCAGCTGATCACATAGAAACACTTATTTTACAATTCTGCCCCACCAACAGGTGGCAATTTTCTGGTATTTAGCCGATCACACATTCAGGTGTTTTGTCCTCGTACAACTGCTGCGAAATTCATCCGTCCAAACTCACTACTCCTGATGACCAATCTCTTTGAAGAAAACATTTCCAAAATACAGCAATGGATGCTGTAAAACTTCAGTGAAGGACAAAGGACAGAAGAGAGACCATAAGTCTGAAGAAAAGCACTGATTTAATAAATTAAAATAATAAAAAAAAGCCCTTTCTCATCTACATGTTGTGAAAGTGGAAAAAAAAAAATCAAAACTTTATTCTGTACTCCTCTTGAGAAAACTGCTTTATGTTTATCTACCCACCTAGGGTATGGCAGGGGGGCTAAATTTCATTATGTGGGTCTGACATAGCTACGTCCGAGCACCTCTGAACAAATGAGAAGCAGAAGTTGGGACATCTTGAAGTAGTTGGTTTTTTTTTTCTCACCCTGCAATCGCCGGGGCAGGAACCAGTGGGCTGGGCAGTGCTTTAAACCTGTATTACAGTTCTTCATCATCATCTCAAATTCTTTCAGTCAACACACAGAAATAGCCTGGCCCAAGTGCTAATTTGAGAAACTTGTCGAACCGCCGTCTCCTGCGCTGAAAAGGTCACCCCGAGCTCTCGGAGACCCTGAGCGGACAAAGGGGAGCCTGCGGGAAGAGGCCGAGCTGCGGAACACAGCGCCCTATTATCCCGCTGTCCCAGTAAAGCCACGTGATTCCTTTGGACAGCTCATCTCCAGCATCCACATCATTACCGCAAATAAACACGGGCTACGGCGGAACGGAGCGGAGCGAGGAAAAAATTGGAAGTTGGGGTTGTTTAGAAGGGAGTTACCGACGATACTTCAGCGCCAGGTTTCGGCAACGAAACTGCCCAGGGAAAAGGGGTTATGAGGACTGGCTGATGGAATAATCGCAGAAAAATCCGGCCATGCTTTAAGGAAACTTAAAAATTGCTTAATGCTCTTCATTTAATCAAATGTATTGAAACAGCAGAAGGTAGGCATCGACATGTGTGTCCCAGAATCTGAAGCTTCACTGCCTTAAAAGTAAAAAAAAAATTAAAAAAAAAAATTAAAAATATCAATCTTATTCCAGGCCTTCAATACAGTTTTAATAGTTTGCTACTACTGTGAGTACTTTAGGAAAAACCCCTCCACACCGTTGTAAACTGCACACTATGTTAAGCAAATATTTATAATAAATAAAAGCTTCCTGCAGGCTGCCACCAAAGAGGACTTTCAACTCCTCTCCTCCACGCTACAAATTTAACTAGTGATCTGACCTTAATACACCGCTTTCTAAAGCAGAGGGTCCCCACCCTATTTCTCTTCTCCATAGCCCACTGACTTCAAAATCTTAGGTCTTTTACCTCCACTTCAGCACGTGAATTTTGAAAGTCATATAAATCCTTTATACTTATAAATTTGAAAAAATACCCATTAATAAATCTAACGGGTCACTAAAAGTCTTACCAGCACACATCACCACATCACACCGAGGCCTGACTTGCTTTCCGAAGCCAAGCACCCCGAAAGCTTCGCAGCTTCGACAAAAAATCCAGTACATGAGACTCGAGCTGATTTTCAAGGTCTAGTCTCCAGCTGCACAAGAATCCACATTTTTCTGCAGAAAACTGTATTTCCCTTTCCTTTACCTTTTTTTTTAATTTTTTTTTACCTCTTATTCTCAGTTCTCGCTTTCCACTTTTTTATCCCCAGAAGACAGGAGACGCTTCAAAAGCTGATAAAAATATTAATACGGAGGAGGGCTTTTGGGCGGGGAGCAAAAGCATCAGGAAAAGCAAGCACATGATAAACCAGATTTGAAATCCACTTAGAGCCGAGAACACTCTCCTGTAACAAAGGAGTGTAATTCTGCATCGCTCTAGCCTTGCAGCAGCTTTAAAAAAAGATGTCACAGAAGCCCGCTCCAACGGGCACCGGCACCGTTTATAAAAATACATTTGTATTTTTACGGCGCTGGGGACATTTCACTTGCTCTTTCTCACCTCCTACTGCTGCTGAGGACTCTTCACAAATCGCAGCCGCTTCGCCAAAAGTCTGGCAGCCGAGGAGCCCAGGAGTTACAGCAGAGATTTAAAGCCATAATAAGATCTACCGCTAAGCTGTCGGAAAGTCCAGGCAAACTTCTGTGGCATGAATTTCCTTTCTATTTTCTATAAACACGTAAGGAAAGCTTTCATGAATGTCCTCTTGGAGGCTGCCAAGTTAAAATAGTGCATTATCTCAGCTGATGCACATGACTCCATGGAAGACTCTTACATCACAGCTCAAAGAGAAGTCATCTAGGAGGCTTTGAACTACAGGAAATTTTTCCCATGTAGGGTGAGGATGATTTCTTTTCAGAACTGCCTTGTAACCCCCCGGCAATTTGTTACAGAAGAGGAAGGCCTGGATGTTTTGAGCGCTGCCGTTGCTCTGTGGGTCTCCTGCTCTCCACCCAGAGCAGGGATTCTCTGGCACCGGAACGTTCGCGCTGCGGTTGAGTACGGGGGCTTCGAGTGGAGTCCCACCAAATGGATCTCCAGTTAGAGCTCTCATGAAAAGGGGGTTGCACAGTAAGCCCAGTATTACTCTGAAGTGCAAACCAAGGACATCTGCCCGATGTTAACTGTTTCCACAGTTAACAGCTTAAAAAAAAATTCAAAAAAACCTGACAGCCTTTCTGAAGGACTGCTTCCAGCAATACATCAGGCTAAACAGCATAGGTCACCACATTTGGGCTAGCTGGGGACCTGAAAAGAAACACCTATTGTCACCTACTAACATATAAAGCCCATCTCCTTCTCAACAGGTACTCCCATCTTCTTTCATTTCAGTATTCGGGGGAATCATCCATTTGGGGGAAAACGGATCTATTTCTGCAAAGAAACGCCGAACTACGTAATTAAATGTACAAGTAGCTAAGCTTAGCTGTTAGAACGTAACCTGTAGCGAGTTCAAAACACTGGTATTTTAACACCCTCTCTCATAACAGGTTTTCATTTCACTTACTGATTTTATGAGTAAAAGCCTTCTATAAATAACCATTCCCTTGCTAGCCCTGTTGTAAACACCCTGCTGTTACCACCTCCAAGTAATTCTGACAGGCTCTGATAAGACCAAGTGATAAATAGATGGGGATTACTCTTCTGTGGAAAGAGTTTTACTACCTTTATAAAGGTAAATATATTGAAGTGTAGCTTTTATGCGCAGTATCAGGATTCTACGGACGCAAGCGCGAACAAAGGGCAAGAGATAAACTGCTCTTCAAAGGCTCCCATGATACTGGAGGAAACACCCAATATCCCTCACATGGGCCTTCAAGAAATGTAACTCTCTTTAAGCTGCTTTAATCACTTCTAGTACAATGGGCAGATTAATATAGTTTAGCATTCCTAGTTAATTATGACAACTAGTCTTTACAGAAATACCATTAAACCACAGTGCTATGCCATTTAGGTGGAAGCAAATTAATAAAGATGACAGCTGGGAGGATATAAAATTCAAGATTAGGCATTTAAAATTATTTGTACAAAGGCAGACGAGTCTTAAACTCATGTAAACGAGAGTTGGTTTTGCTGTCTCAGCTGCATCGATTCCCAGGAACATAATTGTTTAGTACTTGAATTCACAGGCAAACAACGAAGAAACACCTGGATGAGCACCGGTCCCCACTGGAATATCCTCAGAGATCCCAGTCCCAGACTGACTGAAGCCTCACCCAGCCTCTGAAGGGGAGAGAGCTGGGTTTGCCTCCCGCTCAAAGCTGCAGTTGAAAGGGGAAAGCTGCAAGGGAAGTTGAAGTTGCCACGTTTTCACAAACGAAATCCAATTTTTAACACGGCCTGAAACGCTGTCAATTCTTACGAGAGGTGGGGAGCTGTAAACTACAGGCAGCGGCAACCCCGCGCTGCTCTGAGCAGCACAAGAGTTCCAGAACAAACGTGGGTTTAATGCAAAAGGCCAGTGAAAAGGAACAGTGACTGAGCCAGTGACCTCATTCCCCGGCCTTCTGACTGTCCTACAATTAGAGGGGAATTAGGCTGAGTCACAGACCCAAACCCCACCTAAATCAAGCCCCAACTCCAGGACAAGGACACGCTAGCTCACCACCGGGAACAAATCCCTGCCTGGGGGTCTAGAGCTGCCTCTCAGGGTGGATTTGAGAGAAGGATCAAACAGGAATTAATGCTTTGTTGAACGCTGGGAAAAGAAAAAGGCTGAAAAGAGGAGGACGCCTCTTTCAGGGCTGAAAACACGCCACCAGTTCCGTGCATCACAGCGGCCTACCTTGACGCGGTGACTACCAGGTTCCTACGGTCTCCTCCATAAAATAATCAGGAGAAAAGGCAGTGCATTCCTTCCAGCCACTGCAACCTGACAGAGAAGGGTCTGCCTGCGTTGCATATAAATGGATAAAAGGATCTGATGCCCAAAAGGGGAAAGAGAAGCTCTGAAGGAAAATGGCTTTATTTGCAGATTCATCAGCTGCTGCCACCAGGAGCTCGCTGTCCTCTGGGGAGTTATCGCAAAATGAGCTTACTTATGTCCCATAGCTATTCCTGAAAGGATAAAATTCTGTACAGCATCTCTGCCAGTGGGACCGCATTCCCAGGGTCACTTTGTCCCTTTGAACAAGAAAAGCTGGTCTCCCACTGACAGCTGGCAGTTCTACGCTCCGGTTAAGAATACAGATTAGCGGAAAAAACATTTTCCAGGGTATTAAGAAGTTTTTAAGTGTGCTGGACTCCCTTAAAAAAAAACAAACCAAAAAACAGACAAACACCAGAGGGGTTTCAAAACCAGATGGCTGACAAAAAGAGCTGAAGGTGAGGTGATTCTGGTACAGTCATCTGAGAAAAAAAAAAAAAAATCAAGAGAATAATTAGGAACAGAATCCAGACTGCCCAATGCTTCATCAATGTCCTACCGAACACTTTAGCGAGGGAAAGAAAGATTTTGCTTCTTTGTTTTCTTGTAGCAGTTTTAGTGACAATAGCTTTTTGAAATATTAAATATTGTTATGAAAATCTGCCCATGACAACGCAATATTAATGCAGCTGTGCCATTCTACAGAATTCTGTCAAACTGCACCGATACCTACTATTCTTTTTCACTAGATTTAACTTGTCGGGGCTTGACTTCTATGATGGAACAGACTCCCTTAAGCTAACTTTAAATTCTGTTCTTTCAGAGAAAAATAAATAAAAAAATAAATAAAAAATAAAAAAAGAAGGCAGCATTCTGTTTTCTTCCCTCAGACACAGGCAGACAAATTTTACCTGTATGAATCCACAGACAGAAATACATTTGCCATTGAAACCACCGATTTGGAATAAACAGGAGCCTGGATCCCTTTGATCTCTCCATGAGTCACCCCACGGACTAAACAATCTCCTGTATTTATGGGCAAAGGGGGATCCAATCCCATTACACATCCTCACTTCCTTCAGCATCTCCCTTCTCCCTGTTAATGAGCCGTTGTAAATTAAGAAGTCTTCTTGCCCACATGAAGAGGACTAGAGTTAATTCGTCCTCTTTTTAGTCTGGGAGCTGTCGCATCTTTCAAGCAGCGCTGATCCCCACTTACGCGTACAACCCTCCTCCCACGTCCAAGGGAAGAGAACTGGGTTTGCCAGGAGGTGATAACTGAGCAACGTGGAATTTTATCTGGGGTCTACCTGTTCACAAAGGCTTGGTAACTTCTATTCAGATTCATAGAGTCGTAGAATGTCAGGTTGGAAGGGACCTTGAGGATCATCCAATCCAACCTTTCAAGTTAAGTTTTAAAACTGCCCGGTGCTGGGGAGTCCATTTCAGACCGGGGAATCAAAACACTTTGCTTGTCCACAGCACCAAGAGCTTTATGAAGAGACACAGAATTTAGGCTCAGGCTGCGAGGCCAAGTTTCGCTTTCGATTCTATTTCAGGCCAAATTCAGAAGAAATTCACCCAAATTAGCATCAGATTGAAGATTCAACTTGGAGCTCCGTTACTACAGGAGTGATGCAAGCTACTCATTTGATCACTGACGGCCAAAATCCTTCTCCAAAGCAATGCCCTGACAGAAAAAAGTCAAAAAAAGAGGAACGACTGAACGCTCCTCCGACGAGAACAAGGTCCAAAATGCAGCAGCGGGCTCCTTTTTGAAGCCGTGACACCGAAAGCAGACGTGACTGGGTTCAGGCCCAACATCTACTTGGAAAGGGATTCAAATTAAGGACCTTTCGGGGGGAAGCGGGATACCGTCGAGTCCGGCAGAACGCTTCCAAATTGAGCCCGGCGAGCATCGAGTCACATGGAGATGAGTTAGAGTGTGGAAATGCTTGGACAAAAGGCTGAAGAGACGCATCATCTGTGATTCACTTTCGCGCAGTAACGATGCAACTCGCCCCTGTTCCGTGTCATTAACGAGCGGGACGCGTCGTTAATGGGCACAGAGCACCATTCTCTCCCCATGCTCTCGTTATTGAGGTAGCTCCAGAGGCAGAGCCGACGGCGGGTTTCTACACTGATCGACACCGCTCACGGCGAAGAAAACGGGAAAAGATTCCCACATACTTTTTTTTTTTTTTTAAAGAAATTATGTAAACACACGCAAATAATTTCATTTTTAAAAGGCTCTGGAAGCTGAGCACCTTGCTCAGCCAGTCATGGCATAAGTACGTGCCTCCCAGATGTTATTTGCTGCCACAGGACTACAAAAAGTCACCGAATCGTGACATTTCCACACACGAGCCAGGTAACGCGCTAGCAGGCACTGTTAGATCGCCCTGGCTTTTTTCCAAGCCTATTTTGAAGCAGAAAGATCTGATAAGATCCGTTTCTAGACCAGGCACCAGCCAGGGATCACAAAATGCCAGAAATTACTTGTTTCTCTGGCATCAACCCCAAGTCCCACCCTGCTCAATGCCTCCTCCTCAATCCTCCGGCGCAGGCGTCCCTAGGGGACAAACTATGGTCACTCACCTCCAACCCCAGCCCAAGATATTTTAACAATCTCTTTGAAATTCAGTCATCTATCGGTTTGAAACCAGGTGGAAAAGCACCGCCGTGCGCTCTAAGATTTCCCTGGGCCTTGTTTACCAAACGAAATCAGTCTTGACCCATTTATCACCTTTTATTACCTTTCATTACTTATCAGTCCAGAGTACAAGAGAATTTTTAGTGTGTAGAGGTCACAAGGCTACAGAAAAGCTTCAGTTAGACTAAATGGTACGGATACATACTGTTGAGTTTTTAATTATTATTTTTTAAAGACCAAACTGGAAGAAGTCTCTTCCTTTCTTGGACAAAAAGCCTCCTTCCTCGTACAAAAAAAAAGGCCGGTTTTAAGCATTAAGACGGAGACTTAAACCGTAAAGAACAACACCCTGTGAATATTTCTAGCTAACCAAACAAAAAAAAACAACCAACCAAAAAAATTTAGTCACAGAAAAGAACACGCAGGAAGCCAACCTCAGACCTGGCTGAGCATCACCAGGAAACCTTAACCACAAAAAAGCAGCTGTTGAGCTGTACGTAGGTTCAGGGCTTTCTTTAGCTCCAAGCCCAGCTCCCAAAAGTGGCATCACTGCACCCAAAGCCTGTGATTACAGATGATGCAGAGCTAGAAATAACCCGTTTCTGTGTTTGTTTTCACCTCAGCCCTAAATTACAAGGGTCTTGAGAGATTATTTGGGTGTAAGATCAGAGGTGTTTGGGGGGTTTTGCTCGGGGACCTACTCAGCGCTTTAGCTGTGCTCTCAGAGGCTCTTTCCTTGCCTTCAGAAAGGTCAAAGCTTCCCACCATGAGCCACAGGAGAAATCAGAAAGTAAATTCAAAATATACAAAGCAGGTCCTGTGGTTCCCTCGCAACAGAGGAAGCTGTTCTTTGGAGACCAGGGCACAGCTCCCGGCCCCAGTTTCTCAGAAACTCTCCCCACGACGCCAGGTGCTGATTTTTCTCTCCACCACGTCCAACCGAGTTCATCTTCATTACTTCAATTAGAATTCAGGGTTAATAGTCAGCCCAAGATAAAGTTCAGACTAAAGAGCCAACTTGCAGGGCCAAGACAGCTCTTTCAAACCAGTCCCATCTTAGCCCTCCTCGGCTGCTCCCATCACAAGCCAGTTCCAGGCGCACGCGCGGATTTAGCTACCGAAATATTTTCCCCCGAGTACGGCCCCGATCCCACTGTGGAGCACTGGCAGGAAAAGCCGGATCAAAAGGAAGCGTTCTCCCCTCCTTCTAAAACTTCTCCTACATTCCTACAACCCAGAAGTCCCGGTTTCTACCTACACCAGGTTCAAAACCAAACCGACCGGAGATTTGTTGGAGCGCTCCGGATATTCGCGCGTAGCATCAACGCCCGTCTTTGCCGCAGCGTTTCAGAAGGAAAGACGGCATCATTTCCAGAAAAATAACACCCAAACCACCATTATTCTTCTAGTTCTTCATTTGCACAGCTCCAAGCAGCACAGTTTTCCAACCACCAAGCACAAGGGACGTATATTTTTTGTTACACGGCCAAGTCCTTTCACGTTAGACAATTTTATCGCAAAGCAAACTTCAGTCCTCTCAGTGCAAGTAAAAAAAAAAGTCTTTTCAAGACTGAGTCTCAGGTTTCAGCAAAGGGAGCATTTCACATCAGACCTCATCTAGTGTAGACAGAAGCCAAAAATCTCTACCACCAGGCTGCCTGGCTGCAGTAAGGAACACCAAATTTCAGGGAGAAGCCACATCGAAACCAAACTACCCCTTTAAAACATTAAAAAAAAAAAAAAAGATAGAAATACCAAAATTAAATATATATCTATATGTGGCTTTACACAGAGAGTGCTTTATTGCCAGCTCTGTAAGCAATTGAAGCACGGACAGAAGTCGAGCATGCTGGTTACATTCTTTTACAGGGATAAAAAAATGATTTGTTTTTTTATTGGGTCTACGTGTAACATTTGCATCTTGTTACCGCTGATATTTTAGCTTTAAAAGTTTTCAGACATTCCTCCAGGGCTTATCTTAAGCACATTTTTATTAAGTTCCCTTCTTGAAAAAAAAAAACAACGAGATCCAGTTCGTTTTGACGCGCGTTGCCTTTGACAATGATAATCTTTGTCCTTTCCAGCTGCAGCAAATTTAAAATAATCTCTTTTTCAAGTGGACTTTATTAATCTTCCAAATGAAATACCATCCTGAGGTAAAACAATTATTTCCAGTTCAACTCTTAGTAACAGTTAAATCTCTGCTGGAAAAAAAGAAAGACGACTAACATCTGGCAGACTCAATATCGGCAGCAATTAAGAACAATTTTGAAACCGTAATATACAAATCTATTCAAGTGTTCAGACTAAAGCTCTCCACAGACAGCTCAGCAGCCTTCTTGCAGCTAGAAGGAAAAAAAAAAAAAAAAAAAAAAAAACAAANAAAAAAAAAAAAAAAAAAAAGACTGCAGAAGGATTTCACCAAGTCAGCAGCTCTGGCTGGCCACACGCAGCCGTATTTCGCCTGTCACAACCCCCAGGTTTTCCTGGGAGATCTCCGGGCGAGGCCGGGAGCCGAAAGGACAGACACCTCGCCGGGCGGCTACGCCGGCCTCGGCACCGCTGCCCGACGCAGCGCCTACGGACGCATCCTGCCCTCCCGCCTTGGCCGGGAGTCAGGCCCTGCCGCCTCCGCCGGCCATGGAGGTGGATTCGCTGGAGGGGGAAAAGCACCTTTGTCTTCCTTTTCTCATAACTAAGTAAACGTAACTACCTGGGTGGGCACTCGCCGACAGGAGCGCCGGGCGCCGCCTTCCTCTCAAGATGCTGAGGCCCCATCAGCTCCGCTGCCTGAAGTCTGAAGGAAGGGCCCCAGAGCACGGGCCAGAGACGGGCGCTCAGAGAATCACAGAATCTCTTTGGTTGGAAGAGGCCTTCAAGATCGTCCAGTCGAAACCGTGCTGGTTTCACACCCCCAACCGCTCTCCAAAAAGCGGATTTTTTCCTTCTAAACCACCTAAAGAGATCCCAGGAACCCAAAGCCCCTCTCAGGGCAGTCCCATGGCTGCAACTAAACCTGCTTTCCTCCCTCCCTCCCTCTCTACCCAGGAAGCTGGTTACCCACGGACAGAGAGATCCAAGACCCCACCACTGCCTAATCTCACCTCTAAAGGAGGTGAAGCAGCACGGTTGTTATTTTTCTGTCTAGGAAAAACTCATGTCACTGTGTGTTTCAACTTATAAAATCTGACACTTACCTCTTGTCTAGTAACTGTCCCTGAAAGTCCCTCAATTATTTTATTGAGCTACTTTAACTGCAAAGAACGTGGACAATTTCAAAGGGTAGCAACAGATAAAAAAGACAAAGGATTTGGAATCAGATCTACGGCAAATAGCTCTTCTAAATGTTAGCATAGCTTGCAAAAAGCCTACAGAAGATGAATTTTAACTTCATTCTTCCTATGAATCTCCTCCAATTGCTAACTCCCCCAGCTAAAGTCATAATCCACAGCGTAAAACCATGATCACTACAAAAAAAAACATTCTAAGATTAAGACAACAAACATGTTAAGCAGAAAAAGATTCAAATTGATATCCCACTTGTGTAAAGTAACATCATCTCTTGGAAAAAAAAAAAAAAAAAAAGGTCATTTTTTGGTCTGAAATATCTGCTGGGCGCCTTAGGGGGAACATTTTCTCATTTGTAGTTCAGATACAAAGAAAAACCTGATCTAGGTGTTCTCCTGACCATGTACTCCAATACCTTCCAGGTCTCAGAACTCCAGTTTCATGTGTTAGGATATCCAAGATTAATGGCTTTGGGGAACGGAACAAAAGGAGTTGAATATATTTTCCTAAAACGAAACCACTGGTAACCCCAAAAATTCTGCACAGGCAGAATTTCATTGGAAAGAGCATCTTGGATGATCCTCTACTCTTATTTTTAGGAGTAGCTGTACAGCTACCTTTAAAAACAAGGAAACAAAAGGGGAATGTTTCCCCTCTGAACTCCACCACCGAATTTGTCGATTCCCAAGGATGACATCAACGGGGTTCTGTCTTCAACCCCCCCCAAAGACACATCCCGTACGAGCTCTAGGTCTTTGAAAGGAAGCCTTCACTGACTTCACCGTGTAATCATCTGCCTGCTGTTTTCCTGGTAGCCAAATATTTCAAACAAGGCACATTTGCTAGTCACAACCTCTGGAAAAAGAAGGAAGAGGGAAAAAAAAAGTCTCCATTGTTTTAGGAAATAAATGTAATGTTTCTGTCTGCTCAAGTTTTCCTGCACATCGGGTTGGTGGCTTATTGGTCCGAGCGCTTCCAGGAGGCTGCTGGTTCTGGAGTTAAGCACAACGGTTATTTTCTCCGTGCAAAACAACAACAGGGTATAAAAAAAAAACCCACTCTGATCCATCTGGCAAACATGGTTTTTTCCAAAACAAAGCTAACCGCAGTCTGGAGCGGTGCCCTTCAGAAGGACCCGCCGGGCCAAGGGGCTGCCGGCCACTCCGACCTTTGCCAGATCCCAAGCCGGCCTTTGGAACTTGTGGGCATGCCCAACTTTCTGCAGGCCCCAACAGCACCATCAGGAGACGGGCACGAGGCTTATTTTCCACTTGGAGCTCACTTCCCTAAATCGAAGTCGAGCATCAAAGGGTTTGCAGCAAGAACAGGTAAACCCAAGGTGTGTGTTGATGATAAACACGGACGGGCAAACTCGCCAGGGCAGAGAAGCCCTTCCCTGCAAAAACAAACCAGAAAACATCGGTGCCGATCTTGAGGGGCCTGCCGACAAACACTGCAACACCTGATTACCTCACCATAACGAAATCAAAACAGACTTATCTCCTCTGACTGTGAGAATTAAAGGTAAACCAGCGCAGTATTACTCCAGACACGTACAAAAAGGGTCTCGAGGCCGCCAATCTACCCCAAAAGAGCTTAGTGTGGGATGTCCATCTGAGGACTGAAGGTCCCAGAGAATTGGAATCATTGCTCCAATTACAGAGTAACGAACGTACCACAAAAGACACGCTGGAGGGATCGTACTAATGGGATACTTGTTGACTTGTATTAATCAGATTTAATTTTCAAGCATCAGGAGAAAAAGGTGTTTGAAGAGCAGGAAGGCTGGTGAGAGTAGGACTGGTGATTGCCTGCAAAGAGGTCCCTTTTGCTCCACTGAATTTCTCTGGTTTATGTGACCCCCACGAGCGCGTGGCAGTCACACCCGACTCGACTCCGGGGTGAAAATCTGCTGTACACAGAAAGCAAGACAGAATCAACTGTGTTATCAGTAGAAAGACTGAACTTAAACGGCCCATAAGTCTCCTCCTCCTAAGAATTGAAAATAAACCACCACGTACCCATTAAAAAGCAGAACTTTTGCCGACATAACCCACACCCAACACGCATCTTCCTTAACCAAGCCACCACCGAGCACAACTTCCTCTGTATCACCCATCTCCTTGGTACCAGCCACAAAAACAACCCTGTGCCACGACAGCATCTACTACTCCAGACTGAAAAAAAAGAAAAAAAAAGAAAAAAAAAAAAAAGAGGCCAACCTCTTTTTCCATCCAGATTCCGTAGGTGCTCCAGCACCGAAGTGCAGAGCAATCAAGGCGCACAAGCTTTCGTAAGATGAACTGACGGTCCCTTAGATAACGAACAGGCCTGAGAGGACGACTTGAGCAGACAGAGCTGCCTATAAAAATCTCTCTAAAGCCAGATAATTCACAAGAGGAGGCCCGTTAGAGAAGCTGAGGGCTGGAGGTATGCAAAGAGCACACTGCAGTCCTGTTACCCTGGACAGAAGAAATTCAGCTACGCTTCACAGGCCACAGAGCCGAGACACGCCAGCTGCCTCCAAAAAAAAATAAATAAAAAAAAGAATCAGAAAGGATTACATTTCTTCTGCAGAAAAAAAAACCCACAAACAAACCCCATACAAGGCTGGGAAAGGAGCAAACGCATTTTCATCCTGAAGATGACAAAACTCCAAACGGGAGCGTCCACCCCAGCCCCAAAGGACAGGCAGCTCGTCAGACAATGCAGGAATCTCCCTGCAGAATCCCAACTACCTCTTTTTTTTTTTTTTTTTTTTTCCTCCTCTGGCCTCCATCTCTGCCACAGCCACGCTGGGCAGCGAATACAGCAACCCGAAGGCGGCCGATCCATCACCACCACTGAACAGCAGCGTTGAAAAGCCCAGCGCTTCCCAACGGGCTCGGAAAAACCCTCCGGATCACCGGGTTTTACGAAGGCTGTCGTTAGGGCTTTTGTTTTGACTAATTCAGACAAACATCTTGGGAGTGCAAACCTTCCCCTGCAGTATTTGCAACCCAAATATTGCAGCACTGAGCTAATTTCGGAGAGCTTGGCACACAAGATCCACTACTGGAGTGATTAGACCAGAAAATGAAGACAAGCTAAATTTAGGAGTAACTATGCAATACAATATTAATAACAGATTATCTCCCTTCTCCAAAGAGCATTTTTTGAATTTTATTTTTTTTTTTTTTAAATCAAGCTGACAATGCTCCTTTTAAGACCAGGACTCTCCATCCTTCCAGGGAAGGACCCCACAATTTTCCAGGCGCCAAGTTGAGATGCAAACCCCCCCAACCCCCTCCCGAGGCAGATCCTTCCTTGAACCCACGGGAGCATCCTGGGAGCATCCTCCCCAGGGAGGGGAGCCTTGTCCCCATCTCCCCAAGAGTGTCCCCAAGGGTCCCCGGAACGCTCCCTTCACCCCAAGGAAGGAGCCCTGGGGAGGGTGGGGAGGAGGCCTGTCCCCATCTCCCCAAGGGTGTCCCCAAGGGTCTCCTCAGCGCTTCCTCCGCCCCAAGGAGGGAGCCCTGGGGTGGCGGGAGGCCCGTCCCCACGTCCCCACGGGTCTCCCAACCGCTTTCCTCGGCCCCGAGGAAGGCCTCGCCCGTTTCCCCGCACTGCAGGAGCAGGCGGCCCGCATCCCCCCCCCGCCCCCTTTCTCCCGCAGGCTCCCGTCCCCCCACCAGCCGCTCACTTTCTCTTGTACTCATCCCGCTCCCGCTTGACTTTGGCCAGCACGTTGTAGAGGGCTCGGATCTCGGGGGTGATGGTGTCGATCTGAACGCCGACGCCGTCCGGATGGATCCA
>VWZK01006477.1:57139-169577 GCA_013396935.1 Baryphthengus martii | reverse complement strand
CTCTGTGATCTTAAAGGTCTCTTCCAACCCAAACCATTCTATGAGTCTATATTTATGTTAAACTACGTGGACAATATAAATATTTATTATTTGTACGTATATTTATATCGAACTACACGGACAATATAAATATTTATTATTTATATGTATATTTATATTGAACTACACAGACAATATTTATACTGAACTCCACAGCCAGCAGCACCCACTTGCTGAAACTCCTCCAACCAGCAGCCTTGAGCCGTGCCCGGCCCCGGAACCGAAGGCTCTGTTCATATGTCACAAACCTTTGTTTTCCCAGCACCTCTTATGGAAAAAAAAAGAAATGCGCTGGGTGGAGGCACGTTATTAAAAAGGTGACTCAAAGAAACACCTGAAAAGATTATCTCCGGCCGAGCCCAACACTTGAGCCTCAGTTTATATAGACTGTAACCTCTGCTTATTGCTGAGGTTACGGGAAAACAGCTTTAATCCCTTGCTCATTAGGGCACGGCTGGAAATGCTGCTGTCGGGTCCTGTCGGTGCCTCAAACGGAGTTAAAGAAAAAAGGGCAGCTCTCTGGGAAGCATTTCCCTGGCGTGTACCCTGACATGTTCCCTGGCATGTTCCCTGGCATATTCCCTGGCATATTCCCTGGCATGTCCCCTGGCATGTCCCCTGGCATGTCCCCTGGCATGCAGATTCACAGCAATACCTGCAAAGTGCAAGACTAGACCAAAACTGCCAAAAATCAAGCGGCTGTCCGGGCTGAAGTCCCACCGAGAGCAGGTTTTGCCCAGATCTGGGTCGTTTCCCGTTTTTCAGGCAGCCTCGCTGGTGGGTGGTGATGCTGGAAAGAGCCGGGTGATTCGGAACCCGGCGGATCCGCGTGGTCAACAGCTGGGAAAATCCTATTGAATGACAAGAGAGGTTTTATTTTTTTCCTCTTAAGGAAGCAGGAAAACATCAGAGGGAATGATAAACCAGCCAATTAATTAATGGTTTTACATCTGCCCGGTGAGACTATGCGGATTGTGATCGCTCCTTCGGCAGCACCCATCGGAATCACCACGGCCCGATCCGGTCGTTAAATCCATGAGTCTTTTGGGCTTTGGCTCATGCTAGGGATGCGTACGGCCACCAGCAGCATCCCAGCCACCGGGCTACAGTTTCATCCCAGGCCCTGAAAGTGATTCATCCTGAATTAATCGCCGCAATTAATTAGGCTTAGGCTGGGAGAAATGGGAATCCCTCCTCCACGAGGGCTCGGGCAGCCGCGGAGCTGAGCCGCTGCCGCCGCCGTGCCGAGCAGCCGCGGTCCGGCGCGTGGGATACCCTGCGGCGGCCGGGGACATTCCTGGAGGGATTCCTCCGATTCCTGCCGTGGAAAGCTCTCCGCTGCCTGCCAATTGCGGATATAAATAATGAAGCACTGATTAGCCCTTTCCTATCCGGACAGGGAGGAAAAGGGGATGGGAAACAGGGCTATTTCTGAATGCAGGAACTATCCGGCAATTAAATAACAGTGACCACCCCCAGCGACGCCAAGAATAGCGCGACGGATTCGTTTTGGCTCTCAGTTGCTTCACCCAAACGCAGGCTGGAGCAGGGGCTGAGGAATCTGGACGCTTGGATTTGATTCTGCAGCCGTTTTTACTTTCGCTTCCTTCCCATCCGCCACACGCAAACCCCAGCGGTTCTTCCAGGACCGCTCTTCCCATCTGCTTAGTGATTTTGATGCTCGTTTTCCTGAGTTCGGTTTTATACATCGAGGTTTTCTCTAGTCTGACACTCACGGAAAGTTCTCACTTCCTTGGCTTGAAAATAACTCTTTTTCATCCGAACCAAACCCAGCCCAGCAGCCTCGCCAGCAAAAAAACATGCCGTGCTGAGTTACGGCCGACAGTCGCTGTCCCCCTGCTGCTGACTTAGTGTGTTCCAACAACCCCCCCTCCTAAACAAACAAGCAAAAATTCTTTGGTTTAATATCCATAAAACTCCCCAGCCCCTGAAAACGCCCCACTCAACAGTCTCAGCGGGAAAAGGGGACCCTTCCTTGGCTCCGACTTCCCAGCATCGCAGCCAAGCGGCGGCTCCTCCAAAGCCCCCGGCGATCCCAGCATCCCTCCCTCGGGCTGCGGTCACCGCCCGAGCCCGCTCTGAGCCGACCTCAGAGCTGCAAAAGGGTGATTTATTCACCCCGGGTTCTGCACTAACAAGAAGCAGCTTCTTTCCAAGGCTGCCATTTAACAACCAGCAAGTTCCTGTGGTTAAACTGGGATTTGTACCACCTGGGGCGCTCACCTCTGCAGGGCAGTTTGCTGTCTGGGTGAGGCTATTTGTGCAAACTGTAATCAACAGGATTTTTGACAGTGTCTTCTGGGTTTTAACCCAGACCTGTGTGCTGGCCCACGAGCATCAGCAGGGTGATGGGATCAGCTGCCACATCCCGGCTGCATTTTCGGCCGGCAAAGCGTTTCTGACTCCGTCCAACCCCTTTCCCCTCTGTGCTCCCCGCTTTGCACCAGAGCTGGGGCTGTTTCTCGAGAATTCCGAGCAGAAACCATCCCTGCCCGCCCGTGCCCCGCAATGCGCACGTGGGAAGAGGAGCAAGAAGACTCCGGCTATGGCGGTGACTCCTCCGGTGACTCAGACCCCGCCGAAGGCACCCGGCCGTCGCGTGAAGACGCACGAAGGCTGCGCCTCTCTGCCCATCACCGGGGTGTCGCTCAGTGGAGAAAGGGCCGGGTTAGTCACCGGGGTTGTCGTTTCCAGCCTTAAAAGGGAAGCCTTTGGATCATGCCGGGAACTGCATCGGTCATCACCTCACGCTGAGGACACATTAAATATTTGGCAGGTTGGCTGTTATCAATACCAGGGGAGGAATGAGTTATGTCAGCAGTTACAAAATCAGCATTTTTTCCTCCCTGCAGTTTCCTTGTTGCCTTTCAAGGAGGTTTCTCCTCCTAAAACTCTGGTTTGCCCTCCCCTAGGTTTTCTACCAGTTCTATCAGCTCCTGTGAAGTAGGACCTGCTGAATAAGGCCTTCTCCCATTGCAGGTCCAATCCTTTTGCTTTTTTTTTTTTTTGGAGGTAAAAAACTAATTTTGCCACATTTAGGGCACAGCAAAAGAGTTCAGCCCCAGCACAGGATGCTGCTCGCACGCGGCCAAAGATCCACGTCTGTCCTCAGCCCATCAGCAGAGAACTTGGGACGCGAAGGACGGATCCGAGCTGGTCGACTTCAGCACATCCCCATCCCCTCTCACCCAGGCAAGGGGACGCTCTTCTCTACGGAGATCCTGTAAATATTTTGGAAACAAAAGCTTCCTCGCCAGGTTCAACCCAAAAAAAGTGGGTGAACTCAGGAGATGCAGCAAGATAAAGACGCTGCGAAGCATCCCCTGAGCCGGAGCGGCCGGGACACGCCGCAGCATTTCCTGGGAGACTGTGGCAATATTCTTTGCTTCCTTAGTAACCAAATATTTGCATCTGTATTGAGTAGAGCGGCAAATATGCATCGATAAGCCCGTACAGGCCACGGCGGCTGCTTTGGCAGCTGGCGGAGGATCACCGCGGGACGTCGCCTCGTTCGTTCGCGAGCGCCCAGCGCGCGCTTTCAATCCCGCCCGGGCCGAGCTTTTCGTGCCGCAGGAAGCGGGGTAGGCCCTGGCCTCATTAAAATGTGGATCGACTGTCAAAGAATTTTTGTCTTTTGGGGAAAGAGGTGATAAGATGTGATTGCTTCTGTGCTGCTCCCCCCCACTTTGTAAGTGTTCAAAGCTCAGAGCACAGAAGAAGGTTCAGTTGGATTGGGATATATATTTAGCTCCCTGTCTAAATCTGTCTTCCAAATGAAGATGACGATGGATATTAGCTGAGTGTTTTCATAGAATCATAGAATTGTTTGGGTTGGAAGAGACCTTTAAGATCACGGAGTCTACCTGTTGCTCCATCCCTGACAGGGCACCACTGACCCCTGTCCCTCAGCACCACAGCTCCACAGCTTGGAAACCCCTCCAGGGATCAGGGGGACTCCAGCCCTGCCCTGGGCAGCCTGGGCCAGGCCTGGACAACCCTGCAGGGCAACAAATTGTTCCTCAGCTCCAACCTAAACCTCCCCTGGGGCAGCTTGAGGCTGATTCCTCTTGTCCTGTCCCTTGTTCCTTGGGAGCAGAGCCCGATCCCCTCTGGCTCCAACCTCCTGAATTTCAGGCAGTTGTG
The DNA here is from genome assembly GCA_013396935.1 of Baryphthengus martii. Lineage (NCBI taxonomy): Eukaryota > Metazoa > Chordata > Aves > Coraciiformes > Momotidae > Baryphthengus > Baryphthengus martii. The sequence goes on along the minus strand of VWZK01006477.1, from coordinate 165,374 downwards.
GAGAGCCAGAAGGTCTCCCCTGAGCCTCCTTTGCTCCAGGTTGAACAAGCCCAGCTCCCTCAGCCGCTCCTCACCACACTCCTGCTCACACTCCTTCACATTTTCATTCCTTGTAGTGAGCATTTTCATTCTCTGATGTGCTTTGTGCAACACGGGATGAAGAAAAGCCGGTGGGAGCTGGTGATGAGAGCTCTGGATCACTCCAGCCCTCTCCTCCCATCCTGAACCCAGAGGGATGCTCATGGTGGCCGCAAGAAAACTTGTTGTCAGCAGAGTGAGTCAAGGAGCTGAAGCTGTCAGAGCAGCTCCCCTCTTGGATTTCCCAATTCCTGAGGGAGAAGTGCTCGGGTGGAGCACCTTGACAGCGAGACGCCCCGTTTGCAGTGGTTCCCAGCCCGTAACGCAGCCCGGTGGCCTCTGGCTGGTAAATACCTTCGTGCCGCGCCAGCTGACGCAGTCACTGAGCTTCTTAGATCAAAACTGCTGATGGTGGCCAAAATATGGACCGAGGGAAGAGAAATAGCAGTGACCTGGCACCCGGGAGATGCGCCTTTAACATCTGATGTCATCAGTTGCGAATTAGTTTGTTGTCATCAAATATGAGGAATAATTAAAGGATGGTGCTGAGTTTAGAGCATGCTCTTATTTGGTCATTAAATGTGATATTTGGAAAAATAGCTCGGGAGAAACTGCAGGGATTAAATGCCCGAAGAACAGCTTGTGGGGTGTCCTGACATGTAGGTGCTTGGCAGGCACCAAGGCCGACACCACAGGTAACCAGAGACACCAACACCACGGATAACCAGAGACACAACACCACAGGTAACCAGAGATACAACACCACAGGTAACCAGAGACACAACACCACAGGTAACCAGAGACACTAACACCACGGATAACCAGAGACACACCATGGATAACCAGAGACACCAACACCACGGATAACCAGAGACACCAACACCACGGATAACCAGAGACACACCACGGATAACCAGAGACACCAACACCACGGATAACCGGAGACACATCACCACAGATAACTGGAGACACCAACCCAAACGCACCCTCACTAATATCCATTAGGGGCTGGAAATGGATTGCCACTCGGGCACAGGAGCTGCCCTGGGGCACTGGTCTGGATTTTCGTTGCTACGCAGGGCTGGAATTTGTGTTCAGGCCCCAAAGTTCAGGGGAACAGGAACATTCCCAGCCTCTTCTCATCCCAGTTTCCCCATCTCAGGGTGAGGACAGCGCTTATTTACCCAAGGGGTGCGAGGGTTACGGAGAACCCTGTTGCCACAACGCTTGGGAAAGACCAAGCGCTAAGCGGGATTATAATAATGACAGTAATTTCTGGAGTTATCATCGTTATGAAGATGTCCACATCTAAACGATTCCAGCTCATTCATCAGCAAGTGTTCCTGGCTGCCTTGCCCTCCGCCTCCTTCCCCAGATTAAAACATCTCCTTTATTCCTCTCCCGGCTCCTCCAGCCTCTGCCGCTTCCCCAGGGTGGGGAAAGATGCAGAAGTTGCCGGACGCAACATCATTGGCAAGACCAGCCAAGATCAAACACCATGTTCTTGATATTTCTGTTTGTTTGTTGCTTTGTTTTTTTTTTTAAAGCTCAGCCTCTCTTCACACACCAAAGCTGAACTTAAACCACAAACAGCTTAATTTTTGGCAATTTCTGCTTAATAAACACTGTTTTCTACACCATACACCTTCCCCAGCAGAGAAAGGCTGTCGGGACGGGATTATCCTGTTTCCCCAGCGGCATCATGTGAAAAAAAACCAGCGACATATTCCCCCTGCCGAGCAGGTCGGGGTTAACGGCAGCGGCCCCAAAAGGAGACCGTGGCTCTCTCCATCAAAACCATTTCTCCGTGGGCTCCCGGGACCCCTGGACATCTGCAGGTCACGGAGGACTCGCTGGAGGGTTGCACCGGGTTTGGTTGGAGTTTGCCCACAGCTCAGGTTGTGATTCACCTAAAAGTGGTTTGTATTGTACAAGGGGAGGGATGAGGCTGAGTCAGGCAGAGGAGTGTTGGGGCGGTGACGTTTTCCAGGAGGAAGCCCCTGCTCTTTTGGAGGAAGAAATCCAGTGAGAGGTGCCTGATGCTCCCTGGGTGGTATAGGAATCATAGAATTAGAGAATTGTCAAGGCTGGAAGGGACCTTGAAGATCATTGAGTTCCAACTCCCCTGCCACGGGCAGGGACACCTCCCACTAGAGCAGGTTGCCCACAGCCCCATCCAGCCTGGCCTTCAAAACTTCCAGGGATGGGGCTTCCACCACCTCTCTGGGCAACCTGTGCCAGGGTCTCACCACCCTCATGGGGAAGAACTTCTTCCTGACGTTCAATCGAAATCTCCCCTCCTCTAGTTTGGATTCATTCCCCTTTGTCCGGTCACTACTTGACATCCTAAAAAGTCCCTCCCCAGCTTTCTTGTAGCCCCCTTCAGGTCCTGGAAGGCCACCAGAAGGTCTCCTGGCAGCCTTCTCTTCTCCAGACCGAAAACCCCAACTCTCTCAGCCTATCTCCATAGCAGAGGTGCTTCAGCACTCTGACCATCCTTGTGGCCCATCTCTGGCCACGTTCCAGCATGTCCAGATCTTTCTTGGAATAGGGGCTCCAGAACTGGAGGCAGGGCTCCAGGTGGGGTCTCACCAGAGTGGAGCAGAGGGGGAGAATCCCCTCCCTCGCCCTGCTGGCCACGCTTCTCTTGCTGCTGACCCCTCCCAGGTCCGTGGCAATGAAGGGACAAAGGGAAAAATCATCATGGGCCAGGAGAGGAGATTCAGAGGAAGGTTGGAATTCCTACTTCAAATCCGAGGTCTGTTACAACAGAGCCTGGATGGAGGGAACAGCACCAAGCACGGGATTATCCTGCTCTAATGAAGGTTTAATAAGCACTATGAAAACAGCTAAAATCTTTCACGAGGTAGCGGCTGGAGTCGCGACACCTCAGCAGGCTGAGAACTGACGCTGCCCCTGGGAGGGCGATGCCCACGGTCCCATAACCTGCTTCAGGTCTCGGCATCAAAACCCAGCGCGAGGGCTTCCCCTCGACGCGTCGTTTGTATCCTTTTAGTTTTAATTTTAACTAAAAAGCATCTCTTCCTACCAGCAGGATCCCTGCTGCTCCCCAGGGGGTTGACAAACGGACGAAGCCGGTGGTTCCTCCCCGAGCTGTCGATGTGCACGAGCAGGATCAATCTGGCCCCTAAAAAAAAAATAAATCTGTAAATGGAGGTTTAATTGTTATTTATTTTCCCCTTCTTAGAAACCAACGAGGGAGCAACTACCCCTGGAAGTTCAGCTGGTCAGGGCTGGCTTCTCTGTGTGCCAAGGGGGGACATCCCTACGGTGATTTGGTCCTTCATTCACCCAAACGTCTTTTCCAGAGCTCCTTCACGAGCTGCGCGCCTCGTTTTCCCCCGTGCCCACGATTCCGTACACGTGAGCTGTGACTCATTCCCTGCTTGGGGTGATACCGTGGCCCCAGCCGCGCGCAGCAAACAAGTCAAGGCCAAGCTCGATTTTTTTATCTGGAATGAGGCAGGGAGCAGAAACGGGACCCAAGGGGTGGCTTCTGACTAAGCTCCCAGGGACCATGGGAGGTCTCCTGGGATGTGCTGGGAAGGCTGCTGGCAGGGTGGCCCTTCTCCAAGGGCGGCTAAAAACTTGCCAGGTTTCACTTCTGAATTTAAAGGTGATTTCAGAGCCTGGACTTGGTGCTTTTTGTACTCATTTTTGTCACTTACCTGCCCGGAGAACGTCCGATCTAGTCCTCAAGCTTGACGGGGCATAAACTGCTGAGGAATAACCTCTGAATCCCAAACTGGTGGGGGTTGGAAGGGACCTCTGGGGATCATCTGGTGCCACCCCCCTGCTCCAGCAGGGTCACCCAGAGCAGGGGGCCCAGCAGCGCAGGGTCCAGGCGCCTTTGGAATCTCTCCAGACAAGGAGAGTCCCCAAGCTCTCTGGGCAGCCTGGGCCAGGCTCCAACCCCCTCCCACCAAAGAAGTTTCTCCTCCCGCTCCCAGGGAACCTCCTGGGTTCCAGTTGGTGCCCGGTGCCCCTCGTCCTGGCGCTGGGCACCCCTGAGCAGAGTCTGGCCCTGCACCGAAAACAGGGCTGGCCCAAAAGGCAAAGCTGAGGCAGGGAGGGAGTTTTCCAGAAGATTTGCGGTATTGTCCCAGGCAGACGACAACGCCGGCGCAACGGTGCCCGCTGTCCACACAGCGGGAGCTGCAAGGGTTGTGCTCACGGTGCGGTGAATGTTTTTTCCTGCAGCGGAGACGGAAAGGGCCAGGCTGGTGGAGCCTGGTGGGACCTTCCTGAAGGAAAAGGTGCTCAGCGGCCAGAAGCAGCACACGGGACTCGATACAGGTGGGTGAAGGTGAGGGACAGGGACAGGGCAGTGCCCAGGCAGCGGCCGGAGATGCCGAGAGCGAGATGGGAGATGATGAGCTTGGCAGAGCCACGAGCTGGCGAGGGGGACACACGGATAATTCAGCTGCTGATGCTGCAGCAGCAGGAACAGTCCAGCCGATGAGCAAATTGAGGGCCTTTCCCTGGGAATTCGCCGCCCATCAAGGAGAAAAGCCCCCGCGCTTCCCAGAGCCAGCAATTCAGGCACCCGGGGAGGCATTTTGGTAAATTAAAACCTTCTGACCCCATTTCAGCCAACACACAACACAAACTTCTCAGCCGGGGAGAGCGGGAGCCGTTCCCAGGTGATAGTTTTGCTCAAAAGGTTTTTTTTTTCTGTTTAACACGGAGGCGGCCGTGTGTGCTCACGCGTCGTCTGGCTCCCCAAAAAACTCCGGCTCAAGGGAAAAGAGGCTCCTCGGCTCCAAATTTCTGCATCGGAGTCGGCGACGCGGAGACGCACTGAGCGCATAAACGGTCGAGGCTCCAGCGCGCTCTGGCTGAACGCACGTGATCCGTGACCCTGCCTGAAAAACAAGCCGCGCGGCCGCGCACCCAGGGAGATAAATTACTTCTCCTGCATCGGAAAAAGTCCAGGGAATCTTTTATGGCATCGAAAGGTCGCAGCTCACCGGGTGTTTATGCTCAGCAGCAATAATCCACCGCTTGTTTGAAAAGACTTCCAAGGCAATTGCAGTAAGAGACAAAACACAGGAGAGAAACTTGGACGGAGAGCGAGTCGGAAGCGTCGGGAGCAGAGCAGAGCGGGTGGAATGCTCCTGATCCCGGCGGGAGAGCTGTGGGAAAGAGCACCCAGCCCCGCAAACCTTCCAGAAGGGCTTGAAAAAGAGAATTACCAGGGGAGGAGGCAGCAGGACAAAGCAAAGTATCACGAGATACAAAGGGAAAGGTCAAGGGCTTCCCATTTTTATGGAACAAGCCTCAGGATCCAGGTGGTTTGTTGGGGGCGGTTTGTGGGATGGCAGAAGCAACCCCGTGGCAGCAGCCAGAGGAATTCAGGCTCATGGGGACCTTTTCACCCGCGGCCGGAGCGAGAGCCCCGCGAGGCCCTGCTGACGCCGGTGCCCAGGGCAGGGCTGGGCGCTTTCTTCTCCCGGGGAGGTGTCGTTCCCAAGATTAATTAATAAACAATCACCGGAGTTTGACCCAGGGTGAGCAGCCACCGCAAGGATGTCGGATCGTCGCAGGGGAACCTCCTGCCCGTGAAGTTCAGAGGTCACGCTGGCTTGAAAACGTCTTGTGTAAATAAACTATCTATATTGTCCTCAATTTAAGTCGTTGTACCCATTTTGAGGCATTTTCCCTCAGTTTGGCTCCTTTCTCACTTCTAGTTTAAATGAAATGCTCTCCCTAAAGGTTTTTGCCGCTCTCCCCGGCCTCAGCCCGCCGGGTTCTGCAGCCCGGAGCACGTCGCTGGGTGCAGTACCTCGAACACCCGAGCCTCCGTGTGTGGCCTGCAACAGCTGAACCTTCCCAAAACACTTCATTATTTTTTCTAGGTCTGCTGGGGTTGTTATTGTTGGTTTGCAGTCCCTCCCAAGCTCTTCTGCTCTGCAGAAGCAGCACTATCCTGCTGTTTGCATCTTCTTTGCAGATCCGGCTTCCCCGTGAAGCGCAGCCCCCTCGTGCTCTGGGCAGAGAGGCGCTTGATTCCCTGCCTTTATTCTCCAAAATACGGCTCCGGGCCTCAGCAAAACCCTCTGGAATAGCCCCGAGTAGTTTATGGCAACCGTCCTTACACACTTGATGACCTTCGTTTGAGATCCGACTTTCTCAGAGTTGTAATAACCTCGGTGAACAACCGGCGATGTCGTTCTGCTCCCGGGGAGCTTAAGGATCTGCTGATCCAACCACGCGGGTAGAAAAGAGAATTATTTTGCTGGTAACTTCACCAGATCCTGTAACAGCAGCGCCTGTTTTTGCCAAAGACCTGAGCCAGCACGAACAGGGGTTCTACCAAGATTTCCATCAGCAAAAACCAGCGTGAGGCTGGAGTTACCTTGTTGGGAAAGCCGGAGAAAGGCACCGAGCAAGGGGTTTGTATCACCCCTCTCGGTGCCGGTGAGGCAACAGCTGGGAAGCAAAAGCCAAGGGACCGGCTGGCACGCCAAGGAGCTGGCTGAAGGGGAAAAGGTGTGGTTTTCTGGGAGAAGACAGCAAGCAGGGAGCGAAGCGGCCTGGAGTTGCTCGCCAGCTTTCCAAATCAGATGAATAGCTCTCACCCGGAGCTTAACCGGTCCATCTGGCACCAAGGACAACGTCGAAGCACCTGAGCTTTCCGTACTGTCAGAAGCACGAGAACCACGGGCACAGAATCCGGGTTCCTCGTTACCTGCTCACCACCACCTTCGGGAATCACACTGATCATAGAATCTGCCGAGTTGGAAGGGACCCATCGGGATCATCGAGTCCAACTCCTGTCCCTGTGTAGGGCACCCCAAGAATCACACCGTGTGCCCGAGAGCATCATCCAAACGCCTCTTGAGCTCAGGCAGGCTCGGTGCTGAGGCCACTTCCCGACAGAGCTCGTTCCACTTCTCGACCACTCTCTGGGTGAAGAGCTTTCTCCAACCTAAACCTGCCCTGCCTCAGCTTTCTCCCATTTCCCCGAGTCCTGTCCTTGGGCACAGGAGTGAAGAGATCTGGACCTGGCCCATCTCTTCCCCTCGTGAGGAAGCACCAGACTGCAACGAGGTCACCTCTCAGTCTCCTCTTCTCTAAGCTGAATAACCCAAGTGACCTCAGGCGCTCCCCGTAAGTCATCCCCTCCAGACCCTTCACCGTCCTCGTGGCTCTCCTCTGGACGCTTCTCCAACAGCCTGATGTCCTCCTCGTGTTGTGGTGCCCAAAACTGCGCACGATACTCGAGGTGAGGCCGCACCAGCGCGGAGTAGAGGGGGACAATCACCTCCCTCGACCGGCAACGCTGTGCTTGATGCACCCCGGGACACGGTTGGCCCTCCCGGCCAACCGCTGGCTCCTAGTCAGTCTGCCATCAACCAGGACCCCCAGGTCCCTCTCTGCCACACTGCTCTCCGGCCACTCGTCCCCTAGTCTGTATTTAGCACCAGGGTTGCCGTGCCCCAGGTGCAGAATCCGGCGCTTGTTCGTGTTAAATTCCACGCGGCTGGTGATCGCCCATCTCTCTAACTTGCCGAGGTCTCTCTGCAGGCCCTTCCTGCCCTCGAGGCAGTCAACAGCACCTCCCAGTTTTGATTCGTCGGCAAACTTGCTTAGAATTCCTTCGAGCCCTGAGCCCAAGTCATTGATGAGGATGTTGAAGAGGACAGGGTCAAGGATGGAGCCCTGTAGGACTCCACTAGTGACCGGTCGCCAGCCTGATGTCACCCCATCCCTCCTTGTGCTCGACCTGTGAGCCAGTTGCTCACCCATCGTATAACACGGTTGTCCAGATGCAGACTGGACATTTTCTCCAGGAGGATACTGGGAGAGACGGTATCAAAAGCCTTGCTGAAGTCCACAAATACTACACTCACTGCCTTTCCTTGATCAGCTAGGTGGGTTACCTTGGCATAAAAGGATATCAAGTTTGACAAGCAGGACTTGCCCCTCACGAAGCCGCGCTGCCTACGACCAACGACTGCGGTCGTGGGAAAGGTCCCGTGCTCAGAAAGGGGTTTGAGCGTCGCCCGAGGGCTGCACCCCGGTGCTGGTGAGAGGTGACCGTGCAGCCACCCACAGGGCTGCTGCTACAGCTGCTTCTCTGGAGAGGACCGTTGGGTTGGACTTCACGGCGCTTTTAAAACCAAGCGTGTGCTTCTCTTTTGCGTGGCTGAAACACGGGATCCCTGCCCTAAAGAACAAACTCCACCTGTCGGCCTCCCTCCTGCACCTTCGCGAGGTGAGACGGACGTAGCCAACGCCGGGGCGGCCCCTGACACATCCTCGAGGCCCTTGCCAGACGCTAACCCCCACCTCTTGAGGTGCTTTGCTGCTCATACTCCTCCCCAGAACCCCATCCCCCTGCCAGGAGCGACAGGAGCACCTTCAGAGGCGAGAAGAAAACCACGGCGCCTTCGCCCGCTCGCCGACCGCCAAACGGAAAGGCGCGCTCTACGCTCACCCAAGGCGTCAAAGAGGTTGCCGAGTTATTCAGCCTCTCGAATAATTCTTCTTTATGGGATAGGACTGCGTTAGGATTGCGGAAATTCAAGTTCAAACAGAGATAAGGAACAGAGGGAGAACTTTATTGGATTCCAGCTTAACCAGGTGGCAGCTGGGTTACAGGAGAGCAGAACTGGTGGTCGTAGAAAAAAAACCCAACAAAACAAAACAAAAAAAAATCAACAGGGGAAAAAAACCCAAACCAAACCAAACCAAAGTCAACTCCGAAAACCTGCAGCACTCCTCAGGGAAGGGACAGACTGCACGAGGAGGAACACAGAGGGATGGAAGGCAAGCTAGTGTAGTCTCTGCCCAATGCTTCTCTGTGCTGGCCGCTCAGGGGATGGAGTTCAAAAGGTCCTTGAGGAAGCTGTCGGGATCGTTGATTTCTGATAAGAGTCCTTGAAAGAAAAGAAGGCGACAAGAGAATAATTAGCCCCGCAAAGCGGCTCCTCCTGCCCACGGGAGGGGTTTGCGCTACGTCCATCTGAAGGATGACAGCTGCAATCTTATTTTAAATACGGACAAGACGAAGATAAACCCTCGCTGGGCGCGTGCGCAGAAGGGACCAACGCGCGTGCGTGAAATCCACACAGCTCTCACATGCCAGAGGGATCCCGCTCGGCAGCTCCACGCACTTGGACCGCGAGAGGCCAGCCTGGGGCACAACTGACCGGCAGCAGAAGTAAGAGCAGCTTCTCTGCACGGTAATTTTCAGCCTCTCCTGAGGACGGCAAAACCCCTAGGGCAGGAACGCTGGCTGCGGGGAGCTGCTGCCGCTGGGACGTGGTCCCAGCCGCTTATCAGCCTCCGAACCGCAGCCGCCCAAACCCACCCTCACGCCGCGACGGTTTAAGAGAGCTGGAGGAGGAGCCACAGGATCAGGGCAGAGAAATTTTCCTGTCTGGGGACGCTCAAAGCCTGTCTCCCAACCGTTTCTGAAACGGCTCGGGCGCCAGCCGGAGCGCGGCGGCCTGCTGACGGAAACAAGCCGCCGCGGCGGTGGCAGGAACACTGCCGTCTCGAGCGAGCGAGCGGCGCTCACCAGGCGAGCGAAGACGGCCTATAAAAGGGAAAGCGCGCGCTTACCGGCCACGTCCAAAAACTCGGAAAACGTTTCGACCGGCATGAACTCCTCCTGGAAAGTTTTCAGGGCCTTGTCTGCAGCCTCGTGGATTGGCATGTCGTTGTGTCGGATGAATTCGGCAAGAGAGTAGGACCAGCCTCCCTCTGTGTTACTGGTAGGCACCTTCTACGAGAGAGGGAAAATGGGACCGAATCAGTTAAAAAAATGACTCTTCAGAAGAATAACTGCAAACCCTGATGGTTTCTCCTGTGCTTGTAAACAAGCCACACAGAGAAAACTCCCCCGTGTGTGACTTGATAATTTTCTTGCAGTGTAAACGAGGCCGCAGGCATTTTCTCACCCCAATGATTTAACCCTCTCTGGAAGCTGCAAAGTTTCTTTCTTTCTTTTCTTTTATTACCTCCTACCTTACCCTGCTGCTCCCCAGTGCAGCTCAGAATGTCCCTTGCTTGAGTGAACCTCAAACAGGAAAAAAAAAAGACAAATACAGAGCACAGGAGGAGAGCTGCAACCTGGGAAAGTCTCTCCATCCTTCGGATACCAGATTACAAGAGGTACAACGAGCACAGGCTGTCTCTTGTGGCCTTTCTGATCAGACAAGATGGAAGTTTTTCAAGGATCTTGGAAAAAAGGGGCTTCAGCCTCTGCCTTCTACCTCAATTGCTTGTAGCTGCTCAGGTTAGAAAGCTGATACAGATCATAGCNACCTCCCTTGACCTGCTGGACACAGTTTTCCTAATGGACTTCAACGTTTCTTCTTACCTTGAACATGTTGTAAATGAGATCTACTAGGGCCCAGAAGAGAAGGCTGGAGCGGTACGTCGCGTATTCCTTCACCGCCTTATCTGTCAGTCTAGGAAGATAATAAAATCAATCTTGGAGTTAGTCACTTTGCTAGGCTGTGGTGGTTTGGTGAATAGCAGGAAAGCTGAAACGGCCCCAGAGCCCATCGCTGATACACGTGGGGAAGGGCTCTGAGTACAAACACCGGGCATCCGCGATTTCTACGCAACGATTCCTACGGCCGGGAAGCTGCTCTACCAACCGTGCCTGGGGAAGGTGAGCCGATAAAACCTTATTTCACAGGGAGAAAAACAAGCACAGAGGGAAGTGGATCACTCAGACTGGAGGAAGTCAGCGGCAAAGTCGGAAAAAGCACGGCACGGCCGCCGTGCGTACGCTCGCTGCCGGGAGCACGGCAGGCTCCTGGAGAAATGACCGAATCTCGGTGTCGGCCGCCGCCTGTACCGACGGCAGGGAACATATTTTTGCTTCTAATTGTCAAAAGCATTTCTGAAAGACTCCGAGGGAAGTATCTTGGCCTTGAAGAAACGGAGGGATATCCATTTAATATCTTCTTGACTATTCTACGGCTGTGCAAGGCCTTCCGGTGGAAATTCAGCACCCGGCTGAAGAAATGCTCTAAAAGGTGCAGAGTTGTCCTGGGATAAGAGCTCCCAAAGTTTGCAGGATTAATCACAAACAGGTTCTGGCAAGGTGGAACCTCCTGCCAGCAACTCTAATGGGTTTGGAATTTTCTTGCATGCGTTTCTCAGGTACATCTGCCTCCATCACATGCCGCTTCCTGCTCACCACTTAAAAGCTTTGGGAAAAATAAGCTCTTTTTTTTCTGCACCTAGAACTAGAGCTCAGCTGATGTCAGTCAGCAAGAGAAAAGGGGCCAAGACCGTGGGTCCAGCTTCCATAAAGTTGGGGTTTTTTGGGAGGGAGAAATGAACATTTTGCTGCTCTTATTTTAAAAGACTACATTTGCGCGTCGGCCCTTGAACAGGCAGCTTGGTAGGTGGCAGCCTGCTCGGGCAGCCAGGCTTAATTATTTAAAGGAAAACCAATTAGTAAAGGTGACTAAATTTCCACGGGAAGAACAGCAACTCAGAGAGCGAGGCTAATTCTAGACTCCCAAATACTGCGAGACAGAGCTTCTTTTCATGTGAATGGTTTTGATCTAATTGGAGTCTGCTCCTTTAATTGAAAACTAAAAGGCCCTTGTGGGTTAAGTCTGGTAGCTACCACCTTCTGGAACAGCTACTTCACAGGACAGCTGCCGCGTTTTCATTAACGTAAGCTGGGTCAGGCTCATCGGCTCTGCCTGGATTGCCAGCAGAAAGTTAGATATTAATATTTTGGGAGCCTCACTTCGTTCGTCCATATTTTAGGAAGGTCACAGTCAAGGAGCAAAGCGGAGAAAAATCCAAAGGATTTTTAAATAAAAGCTACTGAGAGGTATCAATAGGATTTTTCTAGCCAGAGTTCTTGGTTCAACGACAACAAGCAGGTAATGGGCCACTCCATTCAGTTCTTTGGAATTTGTCAATGATATTTACTAACAAAAGAACAAACCCAGAAGTCCCTTCCATTCTGGTAATTTCACCTCTGGGTTTAATGACAAAGCGTTTCTAAAACGCGGAAGGGTTGCAGAACCCGCGCTGTGGGTTCCTCTAGCAGCTTCTCTCCATCTCTCCAAGTAAAGGCAGCAGCAAATCCTTGTGTCTCCCTAACCTCCGGCCCACTCCCGCAGCGTACTCCGCTGGTGGTGTCCCAGAAAACCTCCCTGTCCGGTCTCCACCCCGGAATGCCGATTTGGATCTTTTGTGCGCTGACACGTGGCTCTGGTGTTACAGGCGCTGGCTTCCTCTGCGCCTTCTCCTACCAATCCAAGGGTCTGGGGCTCTTATCCACTGTGCGTTTCGCCCTCTTCCTGATTTTCCACAAGAATAAATGAAATAAGGATTGTCGGTTTTCTATTTCTGAGCGGTATGATCAGGGGAAGGCTTTGTGCTCTCTTCGTGTGCGGGGATGAAAGAAAGCCCTTGAATAAACCTTGACATAATTCCTGAGAACTATTTCTGAGCGTTTTCCCTTGAAAGTCCCAGAGATTGGATGGTTTAGCTGGAAGTTTCTTGCCACGTCCGTTTCAAGAGGCTTTTATTTCATCTCCAAGTTGGCAAAGAAACAGAATCATTTACTGGTTTGAAAACCCACCAAACGCCCGCAGCAAACCCACCCGGGGGCTTTGCTTTACCGCTCTCCTCCGCGGGCCCTTGAGTCGGAGAAAACAACCCTCCAGGAGAGCACCTCCTGGGATGTTCAACCTCCTTTCCCAGAACTCGGGCAGGGTGGTGGAAACAGGAGCCATGAAGATGAACGGGCTGAGCTTGAGCAGCAGAAGCGAGCGCAGCAATCGATAGAGGAGCCCTTTTCAGGGCTCCCTCCCTTTTGATGTCTCTAACAGCAGTGGTGCACGCTGCGTTCGGCGCTACCACAATGGCCTGACTTTATCAAACACATAATTAACGTCATCAGAGGAAGAATGCCCTTTAAAGCGACTTAGAATAATAATGAAGTTATTCCTAATTATGACAGCTATTTAAAATCATCTTTTCAGAAACTGGAGTTCCCCTTCCTTCTCTGGGAAGACGTGCTTTTGTCAGGCACAGCCATTTATTCTGGTACCTCAAGTGCTTGACAGCTGCTATTGATTTTTTTTTTTTTTTTCTTTCCCCTTTTCTAAAAAGCAATGGCATTTGATTTCTATTTCTATTTCTCTATTTAAGGAAGCTGGTGCACTGGATCAAAAGAGCACAGAAAGAGCTTCTCTCGTAAGAAAAGCAGCGAGCACGCTAACAGCTCTGGAGCAGCACACCACAGGAAACGCTGCAGGTCAGGGGGAAAAAAAGCATTTTCCCATTTTTCCTACTTTAGCTACACTTAGGAAAAGCACCATTTCTACAAGTCAATTGATCAATCCCTGCCAAAAACCACCCAGAATTGAAGGCTCCTGCTCATAGCTCTGCAGCGCTGAGTACAAAGCTACTCAGAAGGGTTAATCTCTGCTACTCTAACACAGGATTGCTCCTTTCCTCAGCTCTGGCCCTGGCTGTGACTCCAGTGACACCACCAGGAAGGTGGCAGCGGGGCGGTGACTGACCTGCTGGCTCCCCCTGGTGACACCACTCGTGCGTGGGAGGTGATCAGGAGCCTCTTGAGGATCTCCACTCGCATGGCTTTCCACTTCTCCGGGGGCGAGATGTGCAGCGCCAGCACCGTGTAGTAGTGGGGCCCATCCACCTCGTAGGCACTCTCCACCCATTTCTCTTTGGGGTGCTCCATGAAACTCTGGAGGTTTTTCTCCTCCCTCGAAGTCGCTCGTGTTCTGAAACAGAAGAAAAGCTTCAGCAGCTGCTCTGGCTCTTCCACGTGAATTTGCCGCTTGTCGGGAGCTCTGGGTCCGGCATCCCGGCAGTCCTGCACTCGCACACGCAGCGCTAGCCTGGCACGGGTGGGATTTACCCCAGTTTTCCCTCCGTGGTTGAGCGTTTGCTCCCAGTCAGGCACACGAGCCTGGCAAAACCACCTTTCCTCGGAGCCGGGCATGGCACCGGAGAGCTTTGCAAGGCAGCTGGCACTGCCCCGATAGAGGGTAATGTTACTGGAGAGCTATTTTTCCTTCTTTTTCCAGAGAAAAGAAGAGAGTCAGGCCAGCGAGTCCACACGTTCCGGTTGCACCCCCTCCCATCTGACACCACGCAGGTGACTGCAGCTCCTACGGCCAGACCTCGGAATCAATTTCTATTACTCATCGACCACAAAAGCGGGATCACCGAGAGGATACAGGCCAAGTTCAAAACCAAAACGATATGTGTATTTACTGTAAGCTTATACTTTTGTTTTTTCCTTTCCCTGATCTCTAATCCCTCCAGAAGTCCTAACAGCCCAGAGCTGCCTGTCCAAACTTTGTCACAGCAGCCCCTGAGAAGATGTGTCACGCTTTTACCACAGTTTATTGCTCCATTTCCTCGGGGAGGGGCTGCCAGCCGGGCAGGTCCCTTAATTTTCAAGTTAGACATCCTGTCCTCAGCAGGAAGGTATAAAGCAGCAGATAAAGCTGTGGCTGGTGTCAGTGTTGTGTGACCTTTTCACTTGCTACATGATGCAGCTGGTAGCCAACTAGTAGCTCTTCATTTTCTCCAGGTAGTATCGATATGGCTTAAAAAAAAAAATAAATAAAAAATGTCTGGAAAGTACATAATGCATTTTTTAGACAAGAGCCGCACAGCGGGTTCGGGGCTCTCTGGTGCCAGTAAGCAGACTAACGGCACGAAAAGAACAATTCATTTCTTTGCCTCCCAAGGGACTGAGAAAACAATAGCACAGGGATCTGGAGACAGATATTAAAAACAACAGACAAATTGTATTAGGGCCAAATCGTTGATTAGTTCCAGGAGGGAAAGGGTGAGAGATTTCCCCGTGACCTTGACTGAAGAGGTGTGTATTGGAACATTTACACCCTCAGCTCATTAGCATTACCTTCTAGTAGCTCATTACACAAATAAAAGGCAGTGTCGCGTGGGGTCCTACGGAATCAGGACCGGCTCACGCGTTCCGAAAGGTTTAGGTGCCTATGGATTTGAACGCTTGGACGCGGCGTTGAGCCAAAGCTCGTCCTTCTCAGGATGTCTTTGGTTGGAAAACACCTTCAAGATCATCTAGTCCTTGTCTTTCTACACTTTGCATAAACAAGATCTGACCGAAATGTTTCAGCAGAGGTGTTCCCATGCTGCTGTTCATTAGTGAAAAAAAATAATAAGTAAAAATATCTTTAAAATGTCAGGAAAAACCTGATGGAGTTGAAGACTACAGGAGAATCCCAGTAGGTCAAAACTGGAAACAAACCGGATTGTGTCATTTTAATATCGCATCAAACGATACCGGGGTAAAGTTTTCAACTAGCAACAATTACTTCATCCTAGTGCCTCTCTTCTGGCTGTTCCAAGGAAAATGAAGCTGGCAGTGTTTCTTTCATCTAATAACCCCGTCGCTGAGCCCAGAGGTAATAATTACATCTAGGTTGGAAAGAGAAGCTAATTCCCAATTGCTTTTACTCAATCGGCTCTTCCCTGTTATCCTGCGTGTTCGGGCGGCAACGCTTCACTCCAACCAACATAAACCTGTAACAGGCTGCCTAAAATGTCCAACTGAGTTCCTCCTAAAACTCTGATTTCCCACCACTCTTGCCCCAGACTTCAAAGCCCAGACTTCAGCCCTTCTAGACCTTTCGGAGACTACGAGCGGCAGGCAGAAGCTGTTGCTAAGAGGAAGGTACTGACGTGTTGAGGACGTAGAGCACCGTGTGGATTATGTACGGAATGAGGTGGATGTTGCTCTCCCTTCCTCCCCCTCCGGTGTCGACGCTGAACGATTGTTCCATCGCAAAACGGAGGAACAGCAGCTTAATGTCGTGGACGTTGAGCTGGTAGGTGGGTTCCCGCTGCCCTGTGCATTCCTGGAGGTACGTGTTGTGTCTGGAAAACAGCAGGAAGCGTTACTTTACTAAAAACCCTTTCAGAATTTTAATACAGTTTCTCCTTCCACACCACAGCTCAGAATCTGAGCAAGTATCTCAACGAAAAGCTTTAAAGAATGAACGGGATATAAAATCCGCAGGCGCTGCCACCTTCACTTAACCTCCCCCAAGGGAGGCTCCCGGCTTCCTCTGGCAGATCCAATTCCATCTGCACGCACACATGCACACATCGATGCGATTTTCCCATGCCCAGGGTTTGGGATACAGTTCCCACAAGGCTGAAAGCCACGACGGATGTTACGCTCCTGATTTCGGATGCGACCAGACAAATCCAGCGCAAGGTGGACCGGGATGGTGACACCAGGATCAACCATCTCCATCTGCTTCAGGTAAAGGGGCAGGCACTGGTCACTCCCTACCATTCCACAGAGGTTTGGAAATCCACACATGGGAATCCACTGGTGCCAGACAGGATTCTTTTGTAAAGCAGGGGGTTACTGGGCCGCGAATGAATCAGCACTGTTGGGGAGCGACTGGGGGCTACACAGGTAAGGAATTTATTTATTTATAGGAAGCCAAGAAGCAAAACAGACACCTGCACTTTGTCAGGCTGATGACAGAACCTGAAATGGCTCAGATTTACTCAGATTTAGCTGCCATCACCTTTGATTCTCGTGGTTTGAAGCCAGCAGGCCTCTGTGGTAACCTACTGACTCACCCACCCAAATGTAAACCAGCTCGAGAAGCAGCTTTTCCTACTCACCGTGCTAAGCAGGTGGCAAAAGCAGACTCTGGCACATGAGGTCCCCAGACTGGCAGGAGCCCATTACACTTGGTGTTGGCATTTTGTAGGGCTGCGCTCTCCCATTCTTCGCGGCCGCGAGCAAGTCTGCATTGGGAAAGCAAGCCACACCCAGGCAAGTGAGAAGTACGTAAGTTTTTATCTAAGAAACCATAAAAAAAAATGGATAATTCTGCTGCTGCTTTAAATTACAGGTTTCTTTTTGCAGTGTCCAGGCCTGACCTCTGCTTGGCACATTAAAAAGAGAGAAGCCCCCCCTGTCTCCAGGCTGTGAAGCAATCAACTCACAAGCAAACCCAGCCTGAGTTACAAGGCCTAGTGTCATGCTCACAAATCACCTTGGAAAATACCACCAGCTTGTGATCAGAACGTACCTTACAGCGGCCAGGTGACAATCGTAGTGGACAATGTTGAAGTGAGAGACTGTGCTGTACCCCTGTTGTTTTCTGGGCTTGTTCTCAAACTCCTCGAGCGCAACGCGCTTGGTGAAAGTATAAATCCCAAGGACTTTCGTAGGCTGCGACGACACAACAGCTACGTTAAAAATCACTCCCTTCTCTAACAACTGCCGCTCTGTGCTATTCTGACACCTCACCGAATTTCACCTCTCCCGGTCCCCACCTCAAAATTACACTGAGCACCATCCAGCTTTCACTGGAAACGCACTTCCACTTCCCAACCCGCTCTGGAATTACTGATCCCAAGAACCAAACCTGCGATTTCCCGCTCTCCCAGAGCCAACGCATCAACCTTTGTGCAGCAGGACGCCGGCAAATCCCCTCAGCTGGTGAGAGAGAGCTCTGCAAACGTGTCTCACTTCACCTGAAACTTGTAGCCCTCCCGGCAGATGCAGCACGTCAGCCCCGGCTCTTCGATGAGCTCCTCCATCTGTTTGAGCAGCGCGGTCTTGGTCACTACCTGACCCTTCTCGTTCGTCTGAAAGAGAGAAGAGCTCAAGCGGGTTAAAAAGACAACGCCGACCACCAAGCATCCCCACCGCTGCCAGAGGAATGCCCAACCCACTTCCCAGCCTGCTGTTGGCAACCGTGTTTACTCTCCCAGCAGCACCAGGCAAACCGTGGGCCTCAGCTCCGCGACATTTGTCAATGAATCATTTCACACAATTCCTCGTGCGGCAGTTTGAGCAGGGCAGAACTGAAAGATGGTTAGCTCACTCGTCTCCCGTTAGCGCAAACAGACGTTACCGTCATCCCCAGAGTGCCCAAGGCCTTCTGCCTCATTGCCATGGCCATGCGCTTCTTCTCGGCGCGCGTCTCCTTCCGGGCAGCGTCGATCTTCTTATTCACCTCCGGGTGTTCCCTCAGTGCCTCCAGAAGATTCTCCGCTAACGTCCCGATCCCTTCGTCGCTAGACACCTGCTCCAGCTTGTGCAGGTTGGTAATCGAGTCCGTACCTATTAGCACCTAAGAGGGATTGAAACTTTCTTCAGAAAAAAAGGTGCAGGTGACAGTAACAGTTCCCTCTAACCCCACCAGGGCAGCTGAGCAGAAGCGCTGAACTGCAGCAGGGTTTGCCAAGTGTCTTGTCTTTCTTCTTTGATGCTCCTACGTTACCGACCCTGGACCTTACAATTGTGTATGAGATGAGGCAATCTGCCTCACCAAGAGTTCAGAGGTGGGTGTTGGATAAAGTGCATTTTTAAATCAACAATCAGGCCCCAAGAAACCTATCATGGAATCCTAGAGTGGCTTGAGTTGGAAGGGACCTTAAAGACCATCTTGTTCCAACCCCCCTGCCATGGGCAGGGACACCTCCCACTAGAGCAGGTTGCTCAGTCTCATCCAGCCTGGTCACAAATTACCTTCTCTTCACTTTGGCGTGTAAATCTCACACCATACAGAAAGAGAAGATATTTAAGTCAAAAATCTCTACCCCTCAGCCTTTTCCAGACTAGAAGACAACACCTGAAGCTGGTGGGTCTCTCCAAGCCCAATAAAACCAGCGTAGAATTAACCCCTATAGAAATAACTGTGGATCTACAGACACAAAAAACAGCGTAACAAGCCGGCCGTGTCCTGCTTGGCTTCCAGGACGGTCTCCTCACCTGGGTGGCGGGGTGTTGCGTGGCAAGCCCTCGGAGCAGGCGCAGGATAAAAGGAAGGGCAGGTCGAGATAAGAATTTCTTCCATATGTCCGCGTCCAAACTGCACAGAGAACAAGAGGCAGCAGCTGAAGGGCACTCGCCCGTTCCGAAAAGGCGCTCGGCGGTCAGCCAGCAGCACAGCTCGCAGAGAGCCCAGGCAGGACAAGCACCCTTCCCCTCAGCGTCCCTCCTCCGTTAATTAACGAAGTGACGTTCGCACTCCCACTTCCACGGTGCGCACGCTAATCGCCGCAGCGTCCCCTCCCAGCCCTGGGCTTTGGTTTGTGTTCCTGAGCTGGTCATCAAGAGCAAGAGCTGTTACAGTGCAATAGGTAAGGGACAGGCAGGAGACAAAAGCATCCTGAGATCCAAGCCAGCAGCTCAGCTGGGTATCAAAGGTGAAGATGACCGGCTTTTTAGCCCATCCCTCTCTCAGAGCCGTCTCACCGGACCCTCGGCACCGCGGCCGTACCAAGTGTTTTTGAACATTGCGGTGATGAAATGAGAGAAGGATGTTCAGGATTATCACACGCATTAAGCAACGGCTCTTACTTCTTTGCGCTGGGAATGTGCTTTTTCATGTAGTCAAGGGCGTTCTGCGTAATTCCCTTCTGAAGGATGAGATCTTTGAGCTGATGGCCGTTGCTGTTGTTCTTTATTCCTGCTGCTATTTTACAGAAGCAGTCTAGGAAAACTTTATCGTCTCCGCTGTGCTCCTCATCATACCTGAGCGAAGAGAAGAAACGATAAATCGGAGGCTCTCTAATTCTCCATTGTAGCATCCCTGAATGCACGTACCTACTCCAGCTCACAGACTCAGAAAAGCTACTCAGACCCTTGTCACCTCAGAGCACACTCTAAAGCTCTATTTCTCAAGCTACACGCTCACACACTTCTTTTCAAACTGGCTTAGAAGTGAAATAGAAAATTAAGCTTATGCACCAGGAATCTCTGAGGCTTTGCATTACATTGAAGTCAGCATCGATGAGTTAAAAAAAAAAAAAAAGAAAAAGGTATAGACTTGTCAGTACAAGGGATATCACGTGCTTTTAGCAGAAATATGACAACATACTTATCAAAGTTACAGTAGGGCTTGAATCGATCAACCAGAATCTGCATTTTCTCCATTTCCCCGAAGGACAGGTACGGGATGATGCGTAAGAGGCCTTGCAAGACGCTGAGGTTGGAACGGACAAAAGTGCTGTTAATCTGATCGAGCAGCATCACCAGCTGATCTTTGTCACCGGTTAGCAGGAGGTTACCCTGCAGAGGAAGGAGAGCACGATTTATGTTCAGCAATAAATAAATCTACAACGAACAAGAAAACCCTCACTCTAGTAGCGGGTAGACTACTGCAGTCTAGCCCCTGGTAAGACAGCCCGATGAAGAACAAAACCCCACCTCGTTCCCAAATGCCTCGTGGAACGACTGTAACAACTCCTCTGACAAAACTGACTTCTTTCCCTGACTATGAAATGATTGTCCAGTCAAAAAAGTCTACTAATTCTAGCCCAAAGGACGTCGGATTCCTACACACCAACAGTTGCAAAAGATGACCAGGAACTCTTCTCGTTCTCAGTGTAGTTGAGATATTGTTTTCAACCTCAATTATCTGGAAAAATCAATCATGCACGAAAATACTGACAAAAACAAGGCAGAGCCGTGTCTTTTCTTGTCTCTCCCTGGCCTGTGGCCCAAAGCAGCGAGGAAGAGATCCAAGCACTGCCTAATAACCCCCACCCCAACGGTGCAAGAATCATCCCAAAGAAGCCTGGCAGTGCTTTTGGTTCCAGACACTCCTCCTGCCCTACCTCCCCAGCTTGCTAAGACACGCCAGCAAGCGTAACAAGGGTTAGACTCCTGTCCAGCACCTTTACCCAGCTCCTGAAGATCAGCATCGCTGTAAGAAGGTATTTGCAAGCCTGGAATCTTGGTCAACGTTTCCATTTGCGCACCGAGCCCCAGGCACTCACCTTGTCCTCGCTCAGAGGTTCCGCGTTGGATTCATCCAGTATGATCTCCATTATACTAAGCACTTGTTCTGCCACAGCCGCTCCTCCGCTGTCCTTACTCTCCTGCTCAGCCACCAGCGCCTGGAGAAGACGGCAGCAGTTATTCTAACACCGACAGTAACCTGGTTTAACTGACATCCCTCCCCTCTCTGACTCCCACTACCTAACAGATAATTTGCAGTGCAAATTCAGCAGTAGTTCAGATCTCTGGTAGCTGTCACAAGGCAGCACGACAGTCAGAGGTAGTTCAAATGCCTCAGAGTCCGTGGAAAACCCTTTGCGCAAGTCCAGGCTGTCCTTACCAAGTTAAGAGTTCCCAGCATGACATTCAAAGTGTTCATCTCCGGCTTGACCAGCTGCTGACGATTTATTTTCACCTTCACGCAGTAACTGAACAGTTTGAGCAGCACCTACAAAAGACAGAGAATGCGTTCTCTACGGTACTTTCAAGATGCATAGGAGGACTCTGCTACCATAGCTTCTTTCCAGACTTCTGGGGTAAAATACAAGCCAGATTTTTAAACCAATGTTAACCTGAGGACAGGTCTGATTTTCAAGTAAAGCCAAGGCAGAAAACATTGCTTCAGCAAGACAGGGTTTAGTCTCTTACCAACTTCTCAGCTTCTGCATACTTCTAAGTCTTTGTAAAGAATTGTTAACCGTGAAGAACGGGAGAGGGAAAGAAGAAACTCCTTAGGTTTTCATGGATCAGTGAACCAAAACTTCTGCTCCAACAACTAAACGGCACCACAAGGCAGACAACTAAATTTCATTAACGTTTGTGGTGTTTTCCACCACGTAACTCCTGACCCCAAAGAACAGAGGCTGAGACTCACAGTTAAGAGGTGCCGGCCTTGTTTGAAGTCCTTGATCCCAGTCAGTCTGTTGAGCATGCACTCCAAGCCTCCGCACTGGGCCATGACACCTGCCATCTTGTAAACTTCTTCCTCATCCTCCTCTTCATCTACAGGACAGACACAGATTGTGAAGAGAGGAAGCAGCTACAATATGGCCCACAGGGGACAAACCAGGGAAGCAGAAATGGAGAGTAGGACACCTTTACCAGCAGTTTAAGTCACTTAGACTGTACCAAATTTGAAAAGAATTGAGCAGGAATACGAAGAAGGGCCAAGCAGAATGGTCCCTGTGCAATGTAAGTGTTCACATCTAAAGTACAGACTTAAAGGGTTGTTAAAATCCTCCTCCACTTCAGGTGAAGCAGGGAAATGCAGCCACAGTCCATCAACTTTAAGCTCACTGCTGTCAGGATAACAGTGTCACCGCTCTGCGGCGAACCTCAGATTCCAAATCTAATCCCAGCTCTCAGGAGACAAACGTGTTACCCGTAGTGGAGTCGAGAGACTCGATGAATTCCTCAGTGGCATCTCCCAGTAACCCTCGCATGCGGTAAATGATCCTCATCGGCTCCCCCTGCAAGAGAGGAGAGCTTTAGATTAACTATACCTCTAAAAGCAGATGCTTTTAGACGAGCCCGGTCCTCGTTACGGCGCCTAACGGGTGCCCCAGCCTCAGTTCTCCTTCCTGCTGTTTTGGCTGCAGGTGGCAACACCCAGAAATCTTCCACTCCCTTTTTCTCCCCTTACTGAGATGAATTAAAAACAGTAAAGCCACCACCTGCAACAACATCACTAACTCATCCGTTGGTCCGTCCAGCTTTTTATGACCAATTAAATGGACAGGGCCGATAATAAACAACCTCTTCCTCCTTACATCTCCTTCAACAGTTTCCTTTAGCACCAGTGAAAGATCTAGCCAAGCAAAAGGTGTCTGTCTATAGAGAAACGCCTGCTTTCCACGGCGACCTGTCCCTCCGACGGCGTCGCCCAGCGTACCTGGGAAACGCAGGGATCAGGCACAGCCCAGGAAAAGAAGCAGGAGAGGCTAATTGGATGAGTGCTTTCAACCAGATAAGATCTGCAGTGATGGAAAATGAGGAGTAAAAGGCAATTTAACAAGCTTTCAGTAAGACAGAACATTATTAAAACGATCCAGCCAAAGCCACTGAAGCACAAGCTGGGACACAAGGGCTAGTGTCCTGGTCTGAGGTAGAAGAGAACAATTCTGTCCAGTGATTTTTACTTTTCAGCTCAGTTCCTTTCTGAAGTTAGCAGCCTGCTTTCACCAGCAATGGCTGCTCCTGGCACGGATAACGCTCCGTGGTTAGAGTTAGTACCAGGGACTGGGGTGCAGACCAAGGCCACTGCTGGATCTTGTGCACCATGTTGGGGGTGCAGAAAGTAAAAAGCTGCACCTGCAGGAGGAGCAGACAGATGGGTGCCCTTAAACTGAGCAGCGGGGTGTTCCATCCCATAGACGCCATATTCGGCCGCTGGGGGCCCTGGCTCGGTTGTTCTCAGCTCAGGGGCTCTTGCCCTAGGCCCTTGCTCAGATTCTTCCTTGTTCCTTCAACGGCTGGAATCCAACGAGGACTCTGTTTGTTCTGCCTTCGATCCTGGTCGGAGTGTTCCTGAATCCAGCACCAGAATCCAGCTCCTGAACACGGCTCCCATCTGCTGCTGGGCCCTGCCTGGGACTTTTCTGGTGCCTGCTCCCCAGGATCAGTGGTGATGGTGACATAACGGTCATCAAGGGGGTTTGGATTCAATGCTGGTGTTGTATATACCCCATTTTATTCCTCTTATTTTCCTATTTTCATTAAAACTAGTCTAGTTTCTTTTTCTAATCGCTAAGTCTCTCTCCCTTATTCCTTTCCTCTTCCCCTTTGGGGAGGGAGAGGGGTTAACAGAGAGCGTCTGGTAGAGGTTTGAGGGCTGCCCCGACCCTAAACCACGACAGCTAGTTTTCCAGATGCGTTCCCAGCTGGAAATACTGACAGCGTATCACTAAACTTTCCATTTTAATCCATAGGTTTGAATAAAAAGCCGAAAAGAAAAATCCCAGATTTGGGAGCAGGAGACCTTGCGAGAGAAAACCTGTCAGAGAGCTCGCTAAGCCTAATGTGGAATAAGCAGCGCTTAATGTCACAGCAAATACATAAGCAGAGGGAAAGCCCCGGGGGGAAGATCTGCTCAAAGGCCACGCTAGAGACCAGCAATTAACACCACAGGGGCCCTGGTAAAATGGCAGATGAACAAAAAAACAAGCCAGTGAGAGACAAGGGAAACAAAAAGGGGCCTGAGGTTGCGTTCTTGTGCTCCCGTCTATTTCCTAGGGAACGTGAAGCCGCGGCTCTAGAAGCGCTTTGCGGAGGCGCACACAAAGGGAGACGGATGAAAGCCGTTCAGCGACGGGAACGCTGAGCAAATTCTGCCTTTCAACGCCAGCGCTGCATCCTGGGAGAGCCGCACGCCGGCTCTGGCTCGGCAGCTCACAGCAAGGGCAGGCAAGGCCGGGGCACCACCGGCCGTCCTTTCCCTCAGTAGCCTCGTTAGAGCTCAAATTAGAACTCTCAGATGAAGACCAGCACCTCACACCTCTATCCAGGTTGGCACCTGACTAAAAAACTGTCGCTGTCACCGAGCTTTGGGTTTGATTTTGCAGTACAGAAGGCTTTGTCACTTAAATAAAGCTTGAGGAGAACCATTCCCCAAATCATAATTCAATGAAAACGGGTGTTTTGTTCGAATTCTTCCCCACAAACAACTGCTTTTAGGAAATGGAGGTTTTGGTCAAATAGTAGGATGTTTAACAAGGCCAAGTGCAGGGTCCTACACTTTGGCCACAATAACCCCAGGCAGCGCTACAGCCTGGGGGAGGAGGGGCTGGAGAGCGGCCCGGCAGAGAGGGACCTGGCAGCACTGGGTGACAACCGGCTGAACAGGAGCCAGCGGTGTGCCCAGGGGGCATGGAAGGCCAATGGTATCCTGGCCTGGATCAGGAATAGTGTGGCCAGCAGGAGGAGGGATGGAATTCTAACCCTGTATTGGGCACTGGGGAGGCCTCACCTCGAGTCCTGGGGGCGGTTCTGGGCCCCTCACTTCAAGAAAGATCTTGAGGGGCTGGAGCGGGTCCAGAGGAGAGCGATGGGGCTGGGGAAGGGACTGGAGGGAAAGTCTTCTGAGGAGAGGCTGAGGGAGCTGGGGGTGTTCAGCCTGGAGAAGAGGAGACTCAGGGGGGACCTTCTCACTCTCTACAACGACCTGACGGGAGGTTGTAGTCAGGTGGGGGTCAGGCTCTTCTCCCAGGCAAGGATAGGATGAAAGGGGCACGGCCTGAAGCTGCGCCAGGGGAGGTTTAGGTTGGATATTAGGAAGCCCTTCCTCACAGAAAGGGGGATTAAACACTGGAATGGACTGCCCAGGGAAGTGGTGGAGTCGCCATCCCTGGAGGTGTTTAAGGAAAGGTTGGCCATGACGCTTAGTGCCATGGTCTAGTTGATGTTGTGGTGTTAGGTCATAGGCTGGACTTGATGATCTCAGAGGCCTATTCCAGTCTCAAGAATTCTGGGATTCTGTGACTGCAACTCAAGAGTAAATGAGGAATGCACAAGAAATGCTGAGCAAATGAGTCTTTTATGATCCCAAGCGCTACCTGCAGTGCCTTTAAAGAACATACTTGTAATGGGCATGATTTAGCCTGATGGATTCCTTCTCAATGGGATTTTATTCTAGCAGCTACAAGAAAAGGAAGGGAAGAGCTTGTTCTGGACCACATCCAGCTCTGGAGTTGACTGTGATATGGTGGACTAGTCCCTTAAGGCTGTTGGGTCTGTTTCTTCATCTGAAAAAAACGGCAATACACACTACTCAGAGTAAACTGGGAGGATGAAATCTGTCAAGCTCTTGAGATCCCTACATCAAAAGCACAAGAGCAGAAGTGTAAAGTAACACGGAGAAACGTTGGATGCTCTCTCCGCACGAATAACGCGGGTTGGCCTCTGAAGTGCAGATTGATGGAGCAATCTGCTGTCCCTCTCTGCACCATCACGTGTGGCCGGAGTGTGAAATGGGCTTTGAAAGGCAGTGACACAAAGCTCAGCTCTTTCCCCAAAGCAATGTCAGAAAGTCTGTCACTCAAGAAGACTGTTCAGATACCTGATAACCACACAGCTAAGTTCAACACACTCACCCAGGTCAGCACTACGTGCTTCTAAACCACTTACATCACAGAACTGAGCAACCCTAAGAGAGCACAAAGAGGTGCTGAGCAATTTTATGCCAGAAAATAAATCCTGACTTGTGTAATTTCTTTTTTATTATTATATTTTTTTTGTTTTGTTGCTATCAAGGACAGGTGCTTTGTGCTGCTAAGGTAGATGAAGATAACACATACCTCATTCGTGGGACACCACACCTTCTTGTAGACCTCAGCCACAGGCAGATCCAAACTGATGATCTTATTGTTCACCAGAAGCTGAAAGGGAGAAAAGGAAAGGTCAAGAAGCAGCTCCCCTTTTATCACCATCCTAGCAACCACCAGCTGCCTGAACACGGCGTCTTCACACAGCGGCGCAAGAAATCCACGCGTGTGCGTTCTCACCTCCATTCCACTGTCATCCTCCAGCAGAGCTACCAGGTCACAGTCCTGACAGATTTTGTTCTTGATGTCCCTCATGAGCGGCCCGATGCCAGGCTCATTACTGCTGTAGGGATTTCCTGGCATCCTGCCCTGTAAGAAGTCTTCCTGCTGGGGATCTTTCTCCAGAGTTACAAAGAACTCGGTCACTTCATTCTCTTCCTAAACAACAGCAGCAGAGACAGAGTGAGTAAGTCTTCCCCTACCCACGCTCCCATTCCTGTATTTTCACGGTAGCACGAGCGACAGGACGTCCCTAAACCTCCAGTCCTTTGGTCACTGGTGCATCCTGCCGTGCGCTGCCACGCACAGGGCATCCAGAGGATGTCCGGTGTCAGTTCGTCAGCAAATTCCTCAGCGTGGGACGATACTACCAGGGCTGCTTTTGTACACAGCACGTGCCACAGCAGGGAACCTGGACACTAAAACCCTAGAATAGGCTCCCATATTACTCCACTGCTACACTGGCTGATATTAAATCATCAGTGTAGACACTATTGGGGTATTTTTCATAGAATCCTAGAATGGTAGGGGTTGGAAGGGACCTCTGGAGACCACTGAGTTCAACTCCCCTGCCAGAGCAGGATCACCCAGGGCAGGACACACAGGAACAGATCCAGAGGGGGCTGGAAAGTCTCCAGAGAAGGAGACTCCACCACCTCTCTGGGCAGCCTGGTACAGGCTCCATCACCCTGAAAGGAAAGACGTTTTTCCTCCTGTTGAGGTGGAACTCCCTGGGTTCCAGTTCATGTCCATTGGCCCTCATCCTATCCCAGGGCATCAATGAAAAGAGTCTGGCCCTTTCTACTTGAATCCCATCCTTCAGAGATTTGTAAACATGAATCAGATCCCCTCTCAGCCTTCTCTTCGCCAGACCAAACAGCCCCAGAGCTCTCAGCCTTTCCTCAGGAGATGTTCCATCATCTCTGTTGCTTCCATTGGACTCTCTCCAGTATCTCCCTGTCTCTCTTGAACTGGGGAGCCCAGAACTAGGCACAATACTCCAGATGTGGTCTCCCCAGGGCAGAGTAGAGGGAGAGGAGAAACTCCCTCAACCTGCTGGACATACTCTCCTTAATGCACCCCAGGAGATCATTGGCCTTCTTGGCCACAGGGGCCCATTGTTGTTCTGTGGATAACTTATTGTCCACCAGCACTCCCAAGTCCTTCTCTGCAGAGCTGCCTTCCAGCAGGATAACCCCTGATCTGTCCTGGTGTAGGGGGTTATTCCTCCCCAGGTGTAGGACTCTACACTTGCCCTTGTTGAACTTCATGAGGTTCCCCTTCACCAGGGACTCCAGTCTGTCCAGATCTTGCTGAATGGCAGCACAAAACACAAGCAACTGCATCTATTCAGGAAGTTTAACTTGACAAGCGGTGCTACCACCTCAGTACTTACAGGATAGATGATACTGCAGAGCCTCTCGAAGATGAAGACTGGAGTCCTGTAGTCATCCAGGCTGTAGCGCTTCGCGGTCTCTATACACACTGCCATAAACGCTTTGGTTTCCGATTCTGTGCCTGCCAAGAAAAGGAAGTATTAAAAACGACACAGGAGTCAATTTTACAGGTTCCATTTGAACTCAGGACAGACAATAAATCCGTCTGCAATAAGCACCGTACTGTGGTGCCCTCTTCTTTTGCATATCCACTACTTAAAGATGAAAAGCTATTTATTGGGACGTTTACCAGGAAAACCCTTTGCATGCTTGGGTTGCAGTAAAGCAATCCCATAAAACAGAAGAGGTTTAAATTCCAGTCAAATAAGAGATGACTCCAGGAATGTCATCTTCAGCACCTCTTCCGTGCTGAAAGGAAATATTGGAAGGCCCAAGTCATAAAAAAAAACCCCTGACTTCTCTGAAAGAAGTTCTTTGTGAAGCTGTAATTATCTGCTTTGTCATCTTGGTTGATCCAGACTCGGGATTTAGGGAACTGAGGTGGTTTTACCTGTTGTCATATCCTCCAGCATCTCCAGCAGCATGTCCTGGGTTTCATCAATCAGCTTTGTCCTCTGTACCACCAGCTTCCTCAAACACAGATAACCGTTGAGGACCGTGCCCACCAGGCGGCTTTTGAAGTGCCGTTTGATGGACTCCACCTCCACGAAGGAAGAGAGGAGACCTAGGAAGCAATTCAAGAAAGAGAAGAGTTTATTAGCTCTAAATTTCAGGTGGCAAACAAACAGGGCACGGTATCATAAAAGCAGCCCAGTGAAACGGTTTGTTACAACTCCTCTTGTCAGTCTGTGGCTTGAAGCTCACTGAACCGAATGGTTGGAGGCAAAAACCCTGGTCTGAAAGAGTTGCCTCGTGATTTACACCATAGGAGACCACGGTGAGGGAATGAGGAAAAGGGGAGAAGGAGCTTTCCAAGCGCTTGGTACAAAATTCTGCACTTTTAGACATTTTTCTGTCAGAAGATATTTCAAAAGCTGCTCCTCTTCTCAATATTTACGCTGGGTCTGGTGCTGTGACAGCAAGTGGGGTACGGGACTTATCAATTACGTCACCAAATTGGTCACTCCCATAACAGAACAAGAACTGGTGGGTTTAAGTTAGAACCCAGGAGGTTCCACCTCAACACGAGGAGAAACTTCTTTGGTGTGAGGGTGATGGAGCCTGGCCCAGGCTGTCCAGAGAGGTGGTGGAGTCTCCTTCTCTCGAGACTTTCCAACCCCCCCTGGATCTGTTCCTGTGTGGCCTGCCCTGGGTGATCCTGCTCTGGCAGGGGGGTTGGACTGGATGATCTCTAGAGGTCACTTCCAACTCCTAACATTCTATGATTTCTGTGATAAAAAGAATCAGCAAACACTGGAATTCTTTCCCATGGTGTATTTACTAATATCAAGATGTCAGGTTTTATGAATTTCTGCAGAACATGGAAGAGGATCCTGAAAAGAATGACCACCTAGCTAACATTATTTCCATTTTCAGCAACTTTTTGAAAAATACCTAACCTAAAAGATTCAAAAAAAGGGAGAAAAGCTACCATAGAGGAAGGAACCGAGGTCGGAATAAATCAGCAGTGTTTGCAACGGTCCTAGGAATTATACTGTGCAATAAAAGTCATTAAGCGAAGCGAGATGACAAAGTTTGCTCGTGATACTCACCACAGTTCAAGTCGCTAAAAACACAAACCGACCGCAAAAAAAAAAAAAAAAAAAAAAAAAGAGGGAAAGATCCATTTAGGGGTTAAGGGCTCAAAATCCAACGCTGACAATTGCAAACCACTGAATCCCATCTCTCTGAAATTCTGCTCCGTGCTCTTACAGAGCAATGACGGCCCCCGTCACTAACCCTCCTACAGGACTCGCGGTGAAGCCGCCCAATACCTGTGAGACTCTTCAAGGCGTATCCCTGCTGCAGATCAGTGCTGAGTGTTGCTTCCTCCAAGGCAAGTAAACGAGCTATCTCCTGAAAATAATTAACAAGCCTGTTAGGCCGAGAGACTGCAGTACCAACCATGACAAACTGGAAAGTGTCTAACTCGAGGTGCGAAGGAATCCAGCAAGAAACAGAGCCAGGCACGGAGAGAGCACAAGTGCGACACAGCAGCGGGGAGGGAAGGGGAAGAGGAGACAGAAACTATCCCAAATATCCTCCTGGTTTTCTCCCTCTACCTACCTATGACCACTGCTTTGCTCTGGTGGCCCTGCACGACGGACTCGAGGCCATCAGTAATACAGAGGGTGGCATCTGCATCTTTGGAGCGTGCCAGGGCTGGCCATCAAAAACTCCTGAGACCTAACAGTCTGAAGACCGCAACTTAAACGTGGTGCTTCTCCAGCAGGCTGAGGTTGGCACCGGGGGAACGGCAGCACACCTAATCCTCCCCTGTCATTAAGGGCTTTGGGAGTCCAGCCTGGCAGCTAAAACAGCTTCCAGCTTGGACCTGGTGCCAAGTCAGTGTAATAATATTTATACCCCTGAGCATAGCTGCCCCCAGAGCACTTAATTAATGTGTAGCAGGCAGTGTGTGCTGAGGAACGGACAGCTGGGGCTCAACCCACGGCAGCTCTTTCGGTGCAGAGATGACAGCACAGAACTATGAACTTTATAGAATCATCGAATTGATTTGGCTGGAAAAGACCTTTCAGATCTTGGAGTCCAAGCGTTGCCCCATCCCGGCCAGGGCACCACTAACCCCTGTCCCTCAGCACCACATCTCCACGCCTTGGAAACCCCTCCAGGGATCAGGGGGACTCCAGCCCTGCCCTGGGCAGCCTAGGCCAGGCCTGGATGACCCTGCAGGGCAACAAATTGTTCCTCAGCTCCAACCTAAACCTCCCCTGGGGAAACTTGAGGACAGTTCTTCTTGTGCTGTCCCTTGTTCCTTGGGAGCAGAGCCGAATCCCTCCTGGCTCCAAGCTCCTGTCAGGGAGTTGTGGAGAGCCAGAAGGTCTCCCCTGAGCCTCCTTTGCTCCAGGCTGAACAAGCCCAGCTCCCTCAGCCACTCCTCCCCACACTCCTGCTCCAGACCCTTCCCCAGCTCCGTTGCCCTTCTCTGGCCACACTCCAGCCTCCCCAGGTCCTTCTGGGAGTGAGGGGCCCAAAACTGACCCCAGGATTCAAAGTGTGGCCTCCCCAGTGCCCAGTCCAGGGGGATGATCCCTTCCCTAGTCCTGCTGGCCACACTACGGCTGATACAAGCCTGGCAAGGGTCAGTAACAGGGCACAGAATGAAGGGATGAAGATTTCAAAGCAGAAAATCTTTGACAGGTCAGGGAGAAGGCTTCTGTTGCTCCCTAGTTCCTCCATACAAGTCCATACCTTAGTGATGAGGCTGCCAATATGGGGTAGAACGCCCCGGGCTGCCAGGTAGACCTTCCAGTGGGCCGGTTTGATGAGTTTCTGATAGAGCGCCAGGTACTCGGCGGCACATTCGCCAGCAACGCTGAGCTCATCCAGGTAGCTAGTGAAGAGAAACACAAGCTGACAACCACTCCACAGTAACTAGAGCTATTCACAGCTTAAGGACACCATGGAAGGAAAGGAAAAGTCTCCAGAAACTCGTCCTCCCTGTTGTCCTCCTAGCTGACTCCATAACTGGTACTTAGCATTATTCGATAGCTAAAGCGGTATTTTGTCCCCAGCTGTCCTACAAGTGCCAGTTGGGGTAAGTTATGTCACAGATGCTGGGAGAGATTTCACCTGATTATTTTGCTGTCTAAGAGGCAGGGGAAATGTCCACACAGCTGAACACCACCTGCTTACCCCTGGGAAAAGCAGAGAACTGCAGCAGTTTATTGTCAAGCAGTAAAAAAAGATTTTCCCTAAATCTGTACCATCCCAGCTCATTAAGTTTTAGAATCCAGTCCCAAAAGACCTGAGAACCAGAGGTACACGAGGGAGTGGTGTGAGAAAAGCTGGAAGAAGGGAGAGGTTCTCATAGGAATTAAAGAAGAATAATCCTGGAGCTGCCAAGTGTGGCGACACGGAAATACCTGGTGAGGAGATCGAGGATCTGCTGTTTGCGGCTGGGGAAGGTGGCCAGAGCTTCCACAATGGTGCAGGTAGCCTGCCTGGCAGCTTGAGTGGCAGGAGTGAAGAGCACCTGAGGGAAGAGCATTGAAAGCTGGTGTCACCTGACGTGCACAGATACCCCAGGGACATTTGAGGAGGGTGCAGGGACTTGCTGGCCGCGGTCTCATTCTGCCAAAGATCGGGTTTTGTGCGAATTCCTACTTTGCTCACCCCCAAAATGTTGCAAAAGGGTGCTGTGTAGGTGACATACTAATCTCCACGCAGGAAAACAAAACTTTCACCCAGGACTTGTGAAAACTCCCTGGTGCAAACACAGCTAAGAGGACTCTATCCAGTTAGATGTAATATTTTTAAGGCAATGAGATGCAGCCGGCGACAGCCTCTGCTATCACCGCTCGTAGCACCGGCAAAGCGCGTAAAACGTGGCAAACTACCAATGATCTGCTAACTCTGCCCAGTGCATCCCCCTGGAGTTTTCGCCCACGCGTACCTGTCGCAGCCAATTGTTGTGTCCCAGCTTGAGATCCAGAGGGCAAGTCCTCTTCCCACGGCGACTCATGAACTGTTTCCATTTCCAGACGTATTTTTCCGCCAAGTAGAGCTGGTGAAGCTCAGCTTTGCTGGGTGATTTCCCATTGGCATCTATACCTGCAACATCGAACGCGGCTCACGAGAACAGTCAGCAGCTATAAACCGCAAACTGCCATTTTATTATTTTGCTTCAGACTGGAACTCTCCAAACTCCAGCTGAGAAGCTGAGCAGCTTCTCATTCCTTTCTGCTGCCGTTTTCACTTCCGCGCGGAGCTACGCTCACTTCCAAGCCAGCTGCAAATCCCAAAGCCTCTCAGGGAATTCAATCAGCTTTTCAGTTGGCTGCTATCATTTTAAATAAGAGACAAGTTTTATTTTTTACATTCCCCTGATTATCTTCAGGCACAGCACATTTTCTGCTCAGGTTTTAGGCAACACAGCCTAGAGAAGTCAGTGCTACGATGTCCAAGGGCTACACAGCAAAGTGTGAAGATGTTACGGGACAGAAGGCAACACAACCCCACAGAAGTACATTCCTTATTAAACCTGGAGGGACAACACATCTTCCCTCACCAAATTGCACCGAGTTAAAAGCACAGGGCTACCTCTGGCAGGGAGACACTTTTTCCAAGCTTCATACGATGCTTTGGGGTCCCTCTTGAGCCACAGCTGAGCTTGTGCATGGATTTCGTTGCTGTAAGGCTTCACAGTGGTGAGAGCATCCACAGGCACATCCTAACAAACAAGAAAGTTCTGTGATTCCTCAGGAAGCTGCAGCCTGTTCCCTGAAGAATAACTCCTGTAGGTGAATCAACTGGCAGCATCTGCTCTGTGAAGGACTTGAACAAGAGCAGGGGGGGACAGTTGTTGTTAATGATGAACTAAGAGAGACGCCTCATTCCGCTAACTACTGAAATATCAGTAAATTCATCTTTGACAGCCCTCTGTGGTCATCAGATAGCTAGATCAAAGCAGAAAAGTACCTTCTGCCTGGCAAATGTTCTCCTAAATTACAACCAGTATCATTTTAAACAGAATTGTAGCTCAGAATTTAAAAATCTGAATCAAAAGTTCTTGATTCTGCCGTGTTTAGGTACTTGATGCTACAAAGCTGATGAAAGCACCAAAAACCCTCCCAAAATAACCAAGCTGTAGTTTTCAAGAATGTC
Organism: Baryphthengus martii; assembly: GCA_013396935.1. NCBI lineage: Eukaryota > Metazoa > Chordata > Aves > Coraciiformes > Momotidae > Baryphthengus > Baryphthengus martii. Next base: position 131,778 of record VWZK01006477.1, on the reverse strand, counting down.
TTTCCCCATGCCTTGAGTGGGAAAAAGCAGAGCCCTGTTTTGAATAGTAGTGTCACCAAAGCCACCAAAGAACAGGAAAAAAAAAAATGAAGGCGGTGACCTGTAATTGGCAGTTTCCAAAGCCAAGAGTCACAGGACTTGTGCTTCCCTAGTGACTGTGACCAGGAAAAGCCAGCCCTGGCTCCCTCACAGAGTTATGAATCACTGAGATCAACGTGCCAGACTTTAAGCAGTCGACTTTCCGATGCTTTACTCGGCATCTACGGCAGTACCTTGTTTTTCTTGCTGGTTGGAGCAGGCGGTTTGATCAGCTTCTGAAGAATGCGCAGGCACATGAGGGTGATGTTTTCAACAACCACTGGAGTCTTAATGTTCACTGCCATCAAAAAGAGGCTGAGAGCTGAAAGACAGACACAAATTCTTCATCTGCTGTAAGATCTGCAGACAGGACATCTCCACAGCTCTTCTACAGCACGTCAGAAGCGGTTAAGAGTTAGGTAAACAGCTCCTATCCTCAAGCAAAACCATCGTGTTCTCACACGGCCGTGGAGGGAAACCAATTATCTTCTCTGACAGCAAGAGAGCGTTGCCATCCTTCCCTTCACACCTCCGCCTATTCCTCCACGCTCCTCTTTCCAGAAACACACTACCCCAAGACAAAACTATCGGGTGCTAACTCCACTTCTTAATCCTAATCAGAAATTGAGTCCCTGTCAGTTCAGTTCTAAAGTTTCACTGTGCACGGACCCGGGCAGAGCGTTTTCAAACAAAGCTCTCACACTTGTCGTCCGAACTCACCGCATCGTAGCCGGAGCTCCCAGCAGCTGTCTTCCCTCGAGATGGAATCTGTCAGCAGCAACATTTCATACTGGAGGCTGCTGGCCTGGAACAAAGACACAGGTTGAAAGGCCTGAGAAGCGGTGGTGACGCAGCAGGCCTTTTTGCCTTCTGGTAGTTCAAAGATACAGGTTGAAAACACATCGATCGAAGTCCATTTAATCCCGTGCCCATTTGGGACAATTGGCAACTCGTCTGAGAGAGCTGCAAGAGACAGCCCAGACAGGCAGAACTGCCTGAGGAAATTTAGGCAGCTACCTAATCGCATAATTTTGTGGTTTAACGTTTATCTCGATTCCTATCAAGACACAAACACCTTCCGCAGTCCAAACGGACCCCGACACCAGAGAAGACGCAATGATTACGATACACCAGCAGCTGCAGAGGGGCAGAAAAAAGAAATAGGAAAACACTGGAGCCTCTCACCAAGTCTGGATTTGCCCAGTGTCCCTTCAGAGCGGCAGAAACCTTCCCAATGATTAAGTCATTCATTTGCTGTGTGGCCTCTGGATTGTCCCTAATTCCAGGAGGGAAGAGAGAACACTGTTACGCTGTGCTCGCGCTAAATACCAAAAGCTCCCGGGGTTCCAGCTTAGCTGATAACAAACGTACAAGCAGTTACAGCCCACGGATCGCTGATGTAAGACACCTCCCCTCCTCCTGCCTGGCTCTGGGTTACACGCACGCCGCTCTCCAGAGCTCCCTGGGAGTCTGAGGGCTGCAAACGCCGCCTGGGCCCTCACCTGGTCAGAAGGCACATGAGCTGACGGACCTCCTCCCGCATGGTGGCCGCGCCCCGGCGCAAGTTGTAGTCAAAGAGCTCTCGGATGAGGCCCTGGGACACGAGGATGTGCCTGATGGCAGAGTTGGTCGCCAAAGCCCGGAGCAGGGTGATGCAGTGCTCGGTGACGGCGGAGGCGCAGCCGTAGCATTTAGTTGACGAGGTGTGGCCGCAGCCTAAGACAGACAAGGCACGATACTGGCTGGCAGTAAACGTGGGCTGGACGGTGGTTCGCGAGGACTTCGTCGCTGCCTCCCTCTGTTGGAGGTCGTATTCCAGGAGTTCCTTTCGAGAGGCAAACACTTTCTGCAAACACAGAAAAGGAGAAATTAAAGTTGTGGGGCTGAGAGGCAGCGCGTAACTGTTAATGCCATTCACAGGTTATCTGCACTGCATATTTTGTGGAGAAACATTTTAAATCGAGTATCTCAAAGCCTAAAATCCTTCACGTCAATGGCAGACTTGGGAAAGCCTTTCGAAACCGCAGCCTAACTCCCAGGTATCCGCCCTGTTTCAAGGTTTGCTGTCTACATCATATGTAACATAACACTGGACATGGGACAAATCCACGGTATTAACGGCAAACAAATATAGCTTTTAGAAATGGTTATTCCCTGAAAATAGGCAGCTGATCACCGGTTGTTAAGGATATCATTAAATACAGAACGGTAACATCTCAACTTTCCATTTCCGATAGGGACCCCATCAAACCCACGACCCAAATTCAAACCAAAGCACTTCATACCTGGATGATTTTGGAAAGTTCATCGAAAGAGTTCTTGCAGTCACCACAATACTCCTGGGCTAACTGGAGGATGTATCTATTCACACTAGCTGAGGTAGAACTGATCCCTCCGCTACTGCCAGATTCATCCTGGAACAGAGGGGAAAACAAAACGGAATCATTTCTGGTCGCTACCCACAAAACGAACTACTGCAGGAGAGCACCTGAGGCAAGGCCCTGCAGTTGCTCTGGGAGGTATAAAGGTCGGGGTCTCCCCAGCCTGGGGTTCTGTGCAAGATCCACCTGCCCCTTGGTACCTGAGGCTTCTCAGGAGCCGCCTCGTTCACTTTACACAGCAGGTTTTCCAGCTGCGGTCGGTGTCCCATCAGCTGGTGATACACTCTGTCAGCCTTGTCCAGGAGAGTGTTGATATTTGTCACTGCCTAAGAAGAAAAAGGAAAGGAAACTCTCATTTGATGTTCGGATGCAATTTTTAACTCTACAACCACCAACTTTCAAGTCTTTCATCTCTTTCGTCAAACACCGAATCGCATCTTTTGGAGAATTACGTATTTGGTGGAGGAAGACAGAGAACAAGGAATGCACGAGTCAGTGAGAAGCCTTGAAGGAACGTGGCTTTTCACATTACTCCCAGGAGGAAAGGACCTGTGATGTCCCTACACTGTTGACCTGGCCAAGAGACACAGTGTTTCACTCACGAATCGGCGGTTGGTCTCACCTTCTTTCGATCCTCTTCGTTTTCGATGGGATCCACCGCGCAGCAAGGCTTGGCGTACAACATGAAGTCGAAGCGAGCGTATTTACAGAACCCGCAGGCGTTGCAGAGGAAGGGATCTTTCTCGTCGTAATTAATGGATCTGAAAGGCAAGCCAGAAAGGACAAAGGCGGCAGCTGAGCTTTAGCAAGGGAACTGAGGCTGTGAACGGACTCAGTAGGTAAAGAAAAAGGATGACCCATAAAACGTCTCACCCATCACACCACCCTGGGGAAGGCACAAGTGAAATACAGGAGAATCAAAGCCTACAGATCAGGCAACCAAAAAAAGTCCTTGCAGAAGCGGTGCCACAATTTGGCTGGAAAAAGCAGGAACAGACGTGAGTTTGTTCCTAACAATTCTACTTTAACTACACTAATTCCCAGTACAACGTCAGACTAGGGCACTGCGCCCTTTACCGGAACACAGATAAAAGGAAAACAGTTTGGTTTGTGAGGTCCAGGCTTTCAAAAGCTTTCCCTCTTTCTCCATTTGCAGCGGCACCAGCTACAGCAGACTTCTTATCCCAGCGCGGACCAGAGCCACACGACACCAACTGATTTAGAGCTCCCAGAATTCAAGAAGGGAAGTGGAAACCTTTCAAAACACCTGATCTAGGGAAAGAATCTGCGCAACATCTCGATTCCCCAAAGGATTAGAAAGGAATATTGGACGACAATAAGGGGAGAAGTGACATCAGATAAGGAGACAAAACTCCCAAAAGAGAAGGATTTACAGCACTGTAGCAAAAGCTTGACTAGCACACAGTAAATTACGCCCTGAGCCCTGCTCTGAATGAGGAGAGCACAACAAAAGCTCTGAACAGACCAGCGAGCGCTGTCCGTCCGGCGCTAAGGCAGAGATCCTGCGGGGAATCCCCCCCTGCCATCGGAAAATTGCACTCCAGCCTCACACCCTCCAACAGGCAGGCCAAAAATAACCTCCTCTTGGGAATTTTTTCTTTTTTTTAACTTAAGAGAGAGAGCTGGATCCAAAACTTCTGCGTTCTTTCAGCACCGTCGGAGCGGGTTTCCTTTGTTAGGCTGCATCGACATTAAATCCCCGTAAGCCTGTTTTATACTTCCCGACTAATTTGATTGTGCGGTTGTATTAATGGGAATTGAGCATTTCATCATCCCCCGACCCGGGGAACACCGCAAGGGCTCCGTAACCTCCTCCATGGGAAGGACCAAGGACAACCTACCTGCACTTGTGACACTGATAGACGTTTTCACCGCAGTTCCCACACACCCCCGGGTTGGCCGGGACGGAGGCGCTACACCGGGGGCACTGCAGGGTCTCAGTGGAAGCCTGGTAATTCTCATAGAAATCTGCAAATTCGATCATCAGGTTGGAAGCCACGATGGGCAGCGGCAAATCGATCTTCACCTCCGTCTGGCCGGGGGTCAGCTGGACTTTTTTCGCTTTGTGCCACCGAGCCGGCCTGGGAAGAGGAAAAGAAGTGGCGCGGTTTTGTCAGTGGCGGCGGGGGGAAGCGCCCTCCCTGCCCACGTAGGAAGAGAAGCCAAACGCGACCGTCTCGGCTCCAAATCGACTTTAAATGGGATGAATGGAGAGCAGTTCTAGGATTCCTTTCCTTAGCTTCTGTATTGACATGATATGGAGCCAGAAATACATTTTAAGCCTTTATCCTCTTCATAGAGAAGACTGTTTAGGATTAAAGAGCTGTTGATGCCTCATGGAAAAACTTTAATTCTACAGACATTTTCTAGGGATTTTCACCTCCATTTTTTTTATTAGTAAGGACATTTGCATGAAAACAGGATATTTACTTCTAAAGATCTCATCTGCTCCCACTGCTTATTCTCAACCTGAAGTCAGAATCCTCTCTTTGTGACATCATAATCCTCTCCACAGCAGCCACTTGTGATGTCACTGAAGATTAAGACTTCAAATAAGCAATAAGCGGCAGGCACAGATTAATCCCTAAGCCAAAGAGATCTGATTTTGGTGAGAACATCTCAAGAAGTAAGAAGGGAAAGCATATAAGCAGAACTGGCTCCAGACTGAGCAACGTATTAAAAAAGAGCTATTTTTTGTAGGTAAAGCAGCAGCCAAGAGCTGGGCCTTCCAACTTCTAGTTTTCCTTCTGCTCTACGGCTTCAAATCAGTAACACGAACGCTTCCTGCAGTTCTGGACATGCTGCAAGGTGCAAATCCCTTTCTGAGTCAAACTTTCCAGGAGGTGCTCTTGGTATTAATACTGGTTTCCACACAATTAAGTCACGTGCTTAAAACCGAGTCTGTAGAAAGTTTGCACGCACACATTTTTTTACAGGCAGATTTCAAGGTGAAATCTGGATCTTTTCTTCATCGGTTTCTTGTAGGAGATCCAGAACAATCCCACCCAGTGTGAGCTGGCAGCGATGAGTGAGAGTCTAAGAAGGAACATCAGCTAAAACAAGAAGCCAGGCACCTCAGCAGAAATTGTCCTGTCAAAATTCAGAGACACAAAACCCACGGATGAACACGTACTTGTTTTTCAGCTCCACTATGGCTTGCACTGTCCTGTTGTTGTAGTAGAGGTTGATGGTTCGGACCATTTTGGTCCGTTTCAGGTCTCCTATCTTCACTGTCACTTTGCTAATGGTGTGGCTGCCGATGAGCTTCACCACTTGCTGGGTGGTAGTGTACCGCGTGTCCACTTTAATGGAGGAGAGCTTGATGTACTGAGGAGACAAAACAAGAAGACGGTCTCTATATGATCACACCCCTGTGGTGAGTTGACCTTGGCTGAGCGCCAGGTACCCACCAAGTCGCTCTATCGCTCCCCCACTACTTCCCTCAGCACGAAGAGGGGAGAGAGAACGAGATGGGAAGAGCCCGTGGGGTACGACAAAGGCAGTTTAACAGAAAAAAGCAGAAAAGCAAGGCTGCGTGTGTGAAGCAAAGCAAAACAAGATTTTATTCTCCATGTCCCATCAGCAGGCCATGTCTGGCCTTTCCCGGGAAGCAGGGCTCCAGTGCGCGTAGCGGTTGCTCGGAAGACAAGCGTCTTCTCCAACAGATGCCCCCCACTCCTCCTCCTTTTCTCCCCTTTTACACTTGAGCTGACATCATATGGTGTGGAATATCTCTTGGGTCAGGTTGGGTCAGCTGTCCTGACTGTGTCCCCTCCCAAGATCTTGCCCGCCCCATCCCACTAGGAGGGAAGATGTTGGAAAGAGCTTTGGTGCTGTGTGAGCGCCGCTCAGCAGCTGCCACAACGTGGGTGTCTCATCAACGACCTTCTACCTCCCAATACACACCCTAAGAGCTGCTCTGGAGAACATCAACTCCATCTCAGCCAAACCCAACACAACCCCCCAGACCTCAGAGAGACAGCAAATCACGCTGCTGTAGCCAGCTGGGATCCCTGGAGTTGGAAAGGGTTTGAGGAGAGCAGTTACTTACACAGAAGGGCACCTCCGGATTGTTACAGACGAGACAAGGATCGCTCTCCAGGTAATAGCCGTCAAATTCCACCAGTCCCGACAGTGTGCTGGAACGAGGGGAACAACACCGGCATATGTCATTTGGCATTCACTGCTAATTCTCCAAGTCTGTTCTCCAACAGGTTCTAAGCTTTCGTAACGTTTAGCAAAAATGAAAGCAAAAAAAACCCCTAAAGCCAAATTGCTAGGACAAAGAACGGCACATTTTTCGGATGGCAGAAAGGAATCTGCTGCTCCTAGAGCAGCTGCAGCAAGTGGGCAAGCTCAGCAGGGGACCTTCTTCCACCATCGTTTTACTGGAAGGATTGTGCATTCCCTTGGGGATGGCAGCTGAGAAAGCTCATCAGTGAAATGGATCAAAGTCAGAAGTAACTCACTTGTAAATGTTGGAGTTAGGGTGGTTGGTAAGAATGTGGTTTTGGGTCCTGAGGATCTCCACGGCCTTTTGGGAGTATTCCTTCAACTGAAACACAATTAGGAAAATAGTCTTTTCAACACTGTTGGGTTTTTTTTATTGCAACAAAGACAAAGATTTCTCATCTTGTGGAGCTCCAGGTCCCCCCGATGATGCACGCACCGCACCCACAGGAATTGATGTGGCTTAATCATTACCCAGGAATGCAAAAGATCCTACAATTAGACCTTTACCACAATAACAGTGCTATTTGTCAGCCAATCACTGCCAAAATTCATAAAGCATTCCCAGCTCTTCAAACACACAGATTCAAGTATCAGTGCATCTAAATTATTTGTAGTCAAGCCCACTGGTTCCCTAAGAAATCCTACCCCTGCCTTTGTTCAAAAGTTGTGGTTGCAAAAGGCTTCTAGGAGCTGAAACATCAAAAATCTGCAGATTAGAGCTAGCAGATAAATGTGTTTTCACACAAAGGCTTCCTGTGGGAAAGAAGTTTTTCTTCTAAATTAAAACAAAACCATCAAAACACCACCATCCTCCTCCAGAAAAACACCCAAAACGATAAAAGACATTCCCCAGTTTTTTAAAGAACCGTCTCTTTTTTAACACTAAAATTTGGGGAACAAACCCAATTTCCACTAGAAGCTCTTCGGACGGAAAATCTGTCCCAGATGTATCCTAAATGAGCATTTAGAGAACTGAGAGGAAGCAGCAGGACCTGGGATGCTGCAGCTCCCTTTCAGAATGACATGGTACCTTCTTCTCAGTCTGCTGTGTTTTCAGAGAGAAGTATCCCAGCAGATCCACAAACTGGGCGGCCTTTCTTCCATAGGCTGGAAGTTCTGGCCAGATTGACCACATGAGATCCAACAGTAATTCCTGCTGAGACTTGTTAGAGTTCCTGTTGAATTGATTACAGAAGCACAGAGTGGTTGGTTGGAAGGGACCTCTGGGGATCATCTGGTGCCACCCCCCTACTCCAGCAGGGTCACCCAGAGCAGGGGGCCCAGCAGCGCAGGGTCCAGGTGCCTTTGGAATCTCTCCAGACAAGGAGACTCCCCAGGCTCTCTGGGCAGCCTGGGCCAGGCTCCAACCCCCTCCCACCAAAGAAGTTTCTCCTCCCGCTCCCAGGGAACCTCCTGGGTTCCAGTTGGTGCCCGGTGCCCCTTGTCCTGGCGCTGGGCACCCCTGAGCAGAGTCTGGCCCCAGCCTCTTGCCCCCCGGGGTCTCTTGAGCTCTTGCTCAGCCTTGCTCAGCTCCCCTCTGGGGCTGTTCTTCTCCAGCTGAACAGCCCCAGGGCTCTCAGCCTTCCCTGGCCACACAGATGCTCCAGGCCCCTCAATATCTTCCCAGTCTCCACTGGAGTCTCTCCAGTAGTTCCCTGTCTCGAACTGGGGAGCCCAGAACCGGACCCCTTACTCCAGATGTACAGTTCACCTGTAGATGTGGAGCGTGAGGCAGTGGGCCTGCCACCTCACGGAGGACGAGTTGGACTCCAGCAAGAAGCAACGCAGGAACTGAATGAGGGTCTCCTTGTCAGCAAACTTGTTCAGCTGGTTGACCAGAGCTGTACACAGCTGATCTTCCTGACTGCCTGAACTCTCACCTAGGGGACACCGAGTGGTGGAAGACAGATTTGAGAAAGCAGAAATGAAGGAACTCACAAGCAGGCCAGGTTCCTATTTTATAGATCACAGAGCGAGGATAACGGGACAAATGACTGTGTTTCAGGTGACAAGCAACTGTAACATTCCTCTCTTTTTCCCAAAGTATAACCTCATACTCCTGACTAACACAGGAGAAAATTGCTGGAAAGCTTGCTGGACACGAGAAATGTGCTACACATTCTGATAAAAAGAAAGGGCCCAACCATGAGGCAGTGAAAAGACTCAAAGAGAATCATCTGATAGAGAAAGCCAAAAAAGTTCCTTGAAGAAAAGCCAAGAGAGAATTTATGCCCACGACTTTTATAGGAAAGCTTAATTACTTTCCCAGGACTTTGGATACCCATTAAGCAGCAGCCCTGGCTCCGGCACAGCTCACAAGTCAGACAGAGGAAACAAGTCTGAACAGAATCACCGAAGAGCAGAGCTAACTGGGTGTGCATCTCCAGCACTTGTCCAATGTCCATAAACATTTTGACCTCCTATAACCTAAGATGGGCAAGTTAGGTGGAAGCTACTTCATCACTAGACTAGGTGCCTTCCATCAACTTAAAGCCCACTCACAGTGGGTCTGGGATATATTGAGCATTTAATTTTAGCCTCAGCTCTCAGGACACACCGCTGCTTCTTTGCCTCTCTCCAATCTACAGACAGAAAAGCTCTCCTCTCCTAATTGCTGCTGAAGTCTGGAAGTGCCCTTCCCACCATCCACGACCCTTTCACAACAGTGGTATTTACAACAAGGAGTTATCTCTAAGTAGAATACGAAAGGCTGAGAGGAGCAGATTCCATCCCTAAAACCAGGACAGAACAGGGCACAGCTGCAGCTCACCCTCTCGCTCCTTTTCCTTTTCTTCTTTCTTGCTCTTTTTAGTGGAAGATTTGCCCTGTGCGGCTGGCTGCCCGGAGCCCGACGCTGCAGGAGCAGAGGTGGAAGAGGTGCTCGATGAGCCGGAGGATGAAGCCACAGACAGCACTTTACTGCCACACAGAGCACAAGAGAGCAGCTGCAGGAGAACTGGTGACACTCCTTCATCCACCAGGAAGCTGACTTGAAGGAGGAAATAGAGAACTGCTGCAGAGAGAAGAAAATAATAATCTTTGAAGCCTGAATTTAAAAAAAAACAACCAACAAAACAAGCGAAAAAAACCCCAAACCAAATCAAAAAGCCCTTTGAACATGTCAAGGATCATCCCACAAACTCACAGAACCTTCCTGGCCCTACCCTACAGAAGCATAACATTCAGGTACACCAAGGGAAAGGGTTTCATCCCAAATTACACACGGGAACAGCAGCAGCACAAGCAAAAGAACACAGCTCTCCTACTGCTGCTCGGGTTAAGTTTTCCAGTACATCACGTCGTGTCCTTCGCTAAGGGACAGATGCAATTAGAGCATTGTGATAATTAGTACTGGAAACCTATTCAAACCTTGAGTAGGACCTGAGTCCTACTCAAAACTCTCAGCTGTGTTCCCCTTTCTTCTCCTCTGCTCAGTTTTCCCATCGGAGGAGCCTCGACTCCGGCCACGACACCCCCCCCTCCCGCTCTGCTCCCGCAAATACTCTCGGAGAAAGAACTCACAGTCGTCTTTAATGCAGAATTTCTGCCAGTTTACTGTTCGCTGCGTGGCGATCTCTGCACAAGCCTTCAAATGTTCCATCTGCAAGGCACGAAGGGACAGGATTAAACACCGCCTCGGTATTTCCGACACCTCACATAAAAATCCTTTTTCCAAGGACAGCAGCACGTTCTTCCTTACCAAGCTGATCAAGGTATCGTACTGCAGGGCAGAGCCGGAGCTCGCTGTCACTACACTGGCACGAAGGAAAATGCCTTGCTCTTCTAAGAGCTTTTTGATTCCACGAACGTGAGAGTCCAGCGTGTGAAGGTCTCGGAGCTGGCGGTATTTGTCCTTGGATCCACAGATAAAGAGCAAAAGCTTGCGGACTTGGCGGCGCACGAACGGAGTCTGCTGGATCATCAGGTACTAGACAAAGAAAAGCCGACAACGTCAGCACTGGGAGCTCACCAGCGGGCAAACGGGGCCGACAAAAATACCATGTCTGTTCTCACAGAGAAGAAAAGACAGGGGAGACACATTCAGGACGTGCTGGAACGTGGCCAGAGAAGGGCCACGAGGACGATCCGAGGGCTGGAGCACCTCTGCTATGGAGACAGGCTGAGAGAGTTGGGGTTGTTCAGCCTGGAGAAGAGAAGGCTGACAGGAGACCTTCTGGTGGCCTTCCAGGACCTGAAGGGGGCTACAAGAAAGCTGGGGAGGGACTTTTTTGGGATGTTGGGTAGTGACAGGAAAAGGGGGAACAGATCCAAACTAGAGAAGGGGAGATTTAGATTGGATGTCATGAAGAAGTTCTTCCTCATGAAGGTGGTGAGACCATGCAACAGGTTGCCCAGAGAGGTGGTGGAAGCCCCATCCCTGGAAGTTTTGAAGGCCAGGCTGGATAGGGGTCTGGGCAACGTGGTCTAGTGGGAGGTGCCCCTGCCCATGGCAGTGGGGTCAGAACTCGACGATCTTTAAGGTCCCTTCCAGCCCTGATGATTCTATGATTCTATGAATCTGTCAGCTTTGAGGTACTGTAGAGTCACCCATAAGTCAGAGGCTGAAGAAACACCGCACAACAACAACACTGCAGCACCTTGAGCTGTGCTACGGTGAAACCGCTTCTGAAACGCTTCTTTGTCATCTGTGACCTCAAATAAAAAGCCAGTCAAGCCTAATTACGAAATCCTAGCCTGTACTTGTGCAAATAGAAGATAACTTGTTATCTCAAGTAGGAAGCTACACGATCAAAGGAACTGAAAAGATACACTCAAATATCTTACTGGTTTCTTTTTTAAGGATTCAATTAAGTACCAACAGCGTCGGAGGATGTTACATCGTCCCATCTCAGAGAGGGTTTTCTATTTGGGTTTTCTGGCAGCAAACACTGAGTTACAGCAAACAACAGCAATCTTATTTTTTATATATGCTTTCCTATGGATTCCTGTTCAACGGGAATAAAACAAAGCCAAGTTTGTCTTTTTTCAAGGGGGTTTGAAAACCAGAGACGGATCCGAGATCAGTTCTGCAAAAGCTCCTCTCTCCCATGAAATTTTGTTGTTGAAATCCACAGGGCTATCGCGATCTCGCTCACCTCAGACAAAAAGTAGAACCAGGAGTGATCGAAGATGGGGGGTGGGATGCGGGAGTTTGTGTCTGCAATCTTCTTGATCTGGTAGGGCAGCCGCAGCACCATCTCTGTCAGGAGCTGAGTGTAGGCCTCGAAAACATCGGCAGCGTGACCCTGCAGGCAAGAGCAACCCGTCAGGCTCCGGCACTGAGCACTCCTGCTGGGGGTGAGCACATCAAGCTACAAGGTGCATTTATTGATTTTGTAAAACCAAAGCTTTTCCGCACCTTTGCAGCCAGAAGAAATGAAACACTCCCAGCTGATAAATAAAACCAAGCCAACTTTAACTAGATGGCAACTATTAGGATGCAGCAAGCTAGCCTGTAGTAAAGAAGGCAGTTTAAGACACGAGCATTCCATTTAGGAGATGGTCTTACATTTACCTAGGCTTCTTTTTTCCACTGCCCCTGTACACAGATCAAAGCCCCCCACCTCCACAGCAGCATCCGAGCACAAAGGCACCATGGTGGTGGTGCAAGTGGAGGATTTAGCGGGAAAATCCCCATCAACTGCCCGGTTCCCTTGCCTCAGAAAGTAGTAGTGGTTCAGAAATTCTGCCTGCCAAGCAAAAGGAGTCGGGTAACGGAGTAGCTTCCCTTTGGGAAGATGAACACTCCAACCAGAAAGAGTGAGAGCAGCTCCACGGAACGGCCTGGCTTAGGATGCAGCGATGGACACAGCTCCGAGTTCTGCCAGAGCAATCCCAGCCGTAATTACAGGTTAAGGGAACGAGCTTTGATAACACGACTAAGGGAAAGCCAGTTCTGCAGGGATGCTTTTCCTGGCTTCTGTGCAGCAGCCTTTTAGTGCAGGTCATGCAAAGCTAACCCAGAAACTCACCTTCACATACTGGCGGAGGAAAAAAGGGCTCATGTCAGGTGGAGAGGAAGTAGTGTGAGGTTTCAGGAGCTGGCTGGTGGCCACAGGCTCCTCATCATTCTGCTGGCTTTTCCAGTACTCCAGCAAAGACTTCAGCACGTGCAGACAGTAGTCAACAGCACCAGAGCTCAACAACGCAGCGGCAGTGGCACTAGAGATGAGGGAGGAAGACTGGAGGAGAGAAGAAGAGGAGGACGAGGAGGAGATGGGTTACTAAAGCACCTGGGAACCACCACATCGAAGAGCAGGAGAAGCTGCGACAGCAGTTGCTGACAGTACGGATAAGAGAGCAGGTTTTTATGAAACTTTACAGGCAGCTTTTAAGTTTGGAGTTTGTTTGAGGTTGGGGTTTTTGGGTTTTTTTTGTGTTTATGAAAAGCAACTCAAATATTTACAGAGACTCTTTTGAACAAGCGCTTAGTAAAGGAAAACAAATAAAATCTCCTCTTAAGTCTAATCTCCCCTCGACACATGTGCCAGAGGCCACTCTGCTATGGATTAGACGACTGGGGCTTTTTTTTTTACTTCCTTCCCCCCCCCTCAATATTTTTTTTTTTTTTTAAGTTGGGATTTCTATTTTTTTATCTGGGATTTGGCCAGCTGGGTGTGAATCCTGGTAGAGAAAGAGTCCCTGTTGCAGATGCCGCTCAGAGGCTCTGCTCCACCCAGGTATTGCTCCACCTGCATTCTGCAAGACGATGAGCTTTGATTTCTGTGGGAAGCTCAAGTGGAATAACAAAGGCTGGAGAAAAAGCTACTGTAAATAAAACTATTAAAGCAGCCCTGTAAATCCAAACAAACCCCACAGCTCATAAGCTCATTAAAATTTGATGCAGTTCAGACTAAATTTTTTAACCTCTATGCTTTTTTATTAATCTCCTTCCCACCACACATACTGCTTTTTATGCCTTATTACTGTACCTTTTAGCAACAAATATCTAAGGAATCCTCTTAGCGACTTTTACGTTGACACAGCAGCATATTGCTTTCCAATAATCACATTACAAATCCTCTTTAACCCCTTCAGCACCACCAAGATGCAAGGGAAAAAAAAAAAAAATCTACGAGACTGGTTCAAATAACATCATTAATGTACTGCCCTTAGCTCAGTCAGAAACCGTGCACAAAACAAGTGAATCCAGTTGTCTTCACATGTTGGTTTTCTCCACTCTGAGTTTCAGCAAAGATCTTTTTTTTCATAAGACTCAAGGAACACTATAGATCCCTCACGATTTTTTTCCAAAGCACTTCTGGTTTTCAATTGTAGACCAGCTATTCCAGCGAGTAGCTTCTGAGGAACAAAAGCCCCCTCAACCACATCATCCCCCTGGACAGAGCAATTTGAAGAAGGTACCTCACAAATGGAAGACTTGGATCCTGATTTAGTTCTGGACATGAACACACTGAGTAGCCTCATGACCACCAAGTGCACTTCGTTCACAGGAGAGCGTTCGTTTTTCTTAGACACGTCCTGCAAGGAGAGAGTTTGCTTACTTAGAGCTGAGCACAATGTCCTAAGCGTCTAATTTCAGTGCTCTGATCCTCATGAAGCATTTCTAATTTAAGCTCAAGCAGTAATATTGAAAAAGCAGCAGAAATTCCTCAATATAAGGACAGATAGTGGCCTGGATGCCAAAGAAAGGCATCACACCAGTGAAAAGCTACATATGTCAGTTATGATCATGCTTGTATTAAGAGTTTAACTTGAGTGAAACAAATTTCATGTGGATGCTGGAACCAGTGAGTGACACTCATGTCACTGGGGGGTTGGTCTGTTGGTTTGGGTCGGGCTCTGCTCCCAAGGAACAAGAACAGGACAAGAGGAACCAGACTCAAGTTGCCCCAGGGGAGGTTTAGGTTGGAGCTGAGGAACAATTTCTCCCCCTCCAGGGTTGTCCAGGCCTGTGCCAGGCTGCCCAGGGCAGGGCTGGAGTCCCCCTGATCCCTGGAGGGGTTTCCAAGGCGTGGAGCTGTGGTGCTAAGGGACAGGGGTTAGTGGTGCCCGGGCAGGGATGGGGGAATGGTTGGATTCAATGATGTTTTGGTCTCTTCTAACCAAAACAATTCCCTGATTCTATGATTTTCTACCTTACATGAAGTGAGCCAAGAGAAATCATCTGCCTGAACACACACATACAGCAACATGGTTTTGTGACTCCCATGCACCCAATTCCTCCAGGAAAGAAACCCTGTCTACAAGCAGTAAATCCAAAGCACGTGCACATACTACAGCTCACCTTTTTCTCCATGCACAGCTCTGCAATCAGCTGGGACAGAAGGTTATCTAAAGCTCCCTTATCTTTCTCATCATCTCCATCCAGGTCTGTTGTGAGCATCAGAATAACCTGGGAATAGAAGTCAGAGAATTAACAGAAGGCAAGTTCCACATTTTCAAGATAAATACAGATTATTTTTCACAATTGGTCCTGATTAATCTACGTTCTTTCCCAAACTCTGCCTGCGTTATCACATCCTAATATTCAGTATAAATCCAAAAGACTCTCCCAAATATGTCAGAGTTTAAGGACTTTAGCCCTTTGGCTCAACAGCCAGCTGTAAATCCACACTGAGAGAGGGTACATGTCTAGGAAAACCTTGTGGGTATGGAATGCTGCACAACAAATCCAACACTTGGAGATGGCCCCACATACTGTGACTGGGCAGGAAAGAGCAAAAGAAAAGTGTGTGCAAACAAAGGCTGCAGCAGTAGCAGGGATTAACTGCTTGATTACAGCCTAACTCCTGAGCCTTCCTCACTTACCTGCATATAAGGAATGGCCCGGACTCCTCCAACATTCCTCAGCTGAGGGAGGTTTTGCAGCAGTCTCTCCAGCAACATCAGCCGGACCATGTGCAGCCTGGGAAGTCAGAAGCCAGGAATCAGACAAGAAGCACTTCAGACACATAACAAGAAACCTTAGAGCCCGCAGGATCACTAGCAGAGCACTGCAAAGTATCACAGAAATTCTGAGCAAGAGGAAATCCTAATGAGGTCATCAAATCCAGACAGACAGGGGTGGACTCCCTCAGACTTCACAGAGCAAACCTGACATTGGATGTAGCTACTCCCTTCAGAACTACACCTGCCAGTTCAACTGTCTAGAAGCAGCTACTACACATCACTTCCAAACCGCACTTCGAAGTGACTGTTTGTTCCCACAGAATGAAAACCTGCAGATTTTCCCCAAAGCTCTTAGCCCTCTTGCACAGACTTTTTTCCTAACACTGAATTTCACAAGCTGCTGATCTAGCGATTCCTGTTTACTAGACTCACACAGGATTCTTTCACCACTCTGCACAGGCAGCGGTTTTGTGGGACACACATTAGGTATGAGCAACGAGTTGCAAGGTGAACACTCAGAGGGAAGCATTTTGCAAAGGCAGTTTGCTCTGTTCTATGTTTCTGACTTCCATTTTTTTATTATCCAGAGTCACAACTCATACTCCCCGAATTTCAGCACTTACAGTCCAACTCCATTACAAAACCTGCGGAGCAGATGTGCTATTCTGGAAGAGGAAAACCTGCCTGTTGCTGGTGTGGACATCTCCTTCTGCCTCCCCTTCTCCTTCTGAACCATCTCCCTCTTGCTGGCCTGTAGTAGTGCTGATGGCACCCGTGCTTGAGCTGACGCTGCCTGGGCCGGCAGGGTGGCCCTCGGCGGTCGTGTCTCCGTAGGCGCTACTACGACCAGACACTGAAAAATTGAAAAAAACAAAAAAATAGAGAGAGGCAACATCAGCACAACTGAACGTGCGTCTTACCTACTGCAGAGCAACCGACACGGCTGAGCTATACTTGGGCACTGGGGGTTTAAAGAGGTGGTGTCTTTGGTTATCTTCATAAAGCTAAAAAGGAGTCATTTCTACCGCTGGACCTTAACGTCCCCAGCATTCTTTTGGTCTCCAGTTTCATTTTTGTGCATCAGAGAGAATTGGTTCTACAGCGGTCGTTTAAACGGAGCCAGAAGAGGTGTGGATGTGCAGCACAGGCATCATTTTTATTCTTACTTTTTCACAAAAGTCTGTGGTTATTTTAGCTGGGTATCAGCCTCAAGCACAAAAGAGAGAAATTAATTCTATCCCATCCAAACTTATCGAGCAGTACAGTCAATTCTTTCGATCTGGCTACTGCATCTGGTTATTACAGGCCAACAAATGCTACTGCAGGTTCCACACTCCTAGAGAGCTACAAAAAGCCAGCAAACATTCAGCCTGCACGGCACTTCGGCAGCAACCGTCACATGCTGCCTGACGCCATCGCTTTGAAACTGAGACTCCTTCTTTGCCAGGGATTTCCCAGCCCCTCTCACTCTGGTGAAGTCTTAGAGCAGAAGCCAGACGTAGGGACACGGGTGCAGCAAGAGACACTTACCACTGTGCTCGCCAGCGACAGAGTCCACGGCGCTGCCGCCGCTCTCCGAGCCCACGCTCCCACCGTGGTCCGCAGGGGAAGTCCGGAGAGTTGAGCCGTCTGTCGCAGCCGTGCTGCCTTCGTCGTCAGACGCTGGAGCTAAGAGAATGAAGAGAGCTGTTACAAGTAAAAACACTGCCTGGAGAGAACTGCAAAAAGAAGCACATGCTATGAAAGAAATGCCACTGAATATTTCTTTCTTAAATGCTTTTCTTTTTTTTTTTCTGTCCATTTTAAACTACAGATCAAAAAGGAACACAAAAGTGTCCATCAGTATATCTAAGGCTGCTAAAAGCAGTGGATTTGAGACACCCAGAGAAGGAAACCTTCTCAGCACCAAACAGACAAATCATGCAAGATACCTGAAGAACAACGTTTGGTTGTTTATAAATACAAAGAAGTACAGTACATGGTTTATTTCGTCTGCTTTGTTTTAAGGAGAGGAAATAACCTCCTCAGAATCCTACAGTGAAAGTCCATCAAAGCAGGAAATGGCCATGAATACGCTACCAAAAACACGTGAAGTAATAATTGGTTCTTTAAAACCAGATTTACAAATAAACATTAAATCATTATTTAGGTCAAAATCAAAAAAGCTTGATTCCTCGCAGTGAACAGTTACCTGATGCCGTTGTATCCGAGAGCGTTCCGGCATCAAGAGAAGAGGAGCTGGGTGCCTGGCCAGAGAGTCCTAAGCTCTGCAATCCAAGCGCACTACTGCTGCTCCCTGCAAGAAGAAAATAAATTATAAGTATCTGTCTCTGAGAGAATTAGGTTAACTCTGGCCTTCTCTGTGCATTCCATAGTTCTCTTATCTTGGCTTTGGTGGTGGTGGTGGTGACATCAACAGCTTCTGCTCTGTTTCTTTCCCAGTTCCCTTATATTCATAGAATGTTACGGGTTGGAAGGGACCTCTGGAGACCATCGAGTCCAACCGCCCTGCCAGAGCAGGAGCACCCAGGGCAGATCCAAGGAGGGCTGGAAAGTCTCCAGAGAAGGAGACTCCACCACCTCTCTGGGCAGCCTGGGCCAGGCTCCGTCACCTTCACAGCAAAGAAGTTTCTCCTCCTGTTGAGGTGGAACTTCCTGGGTTCTAACTTAACCCCATTATTTCTTGTTCTATTGCTGGGCACCACTGAAAAGAGATTGTCCCCTTCCTCGTGACCCCCACCCCTCAGACATTTATAGACATGAATAAGATCCCCTCTCGGCCATCTCCTTTCAAGGCTAAACAGCCCCAGTTCACTCAGTCTCTCTTCATAGGAGAGATATTCAAGTCCCTTCACCATCCTCGCAGCCTCCGTTGGACTCTCTCCAGTAGATCCCTGTCTCTCTTGAATTGAGGAGCCCAAAACTGGACACAGTATTCCACACAGCATTCCAGGTGTGGTCTCACTCGTTACCTTTCTGACTGCCAGTAACGCCGACATCTCACCTTGCTGATCTTGCTGCAGGCTCAGGGCAATAGCCAATTCCACCATTGTTTCATCATCTGCATCCGGAGGAATATCCAGCATAGGAGGGAATCCCTCTGCTCCAGCCAGAAGAGCCTCCAGGGGAGAAGGGTTCCCATTATTCACATTTTCAGAAGTCTCCAGAACCATAGATTCAGACTATGGAGAGGAAACACAGTGAGAACTTTCACCAAACCACCACCAGCTAATGGAGTCACCAGAACTATATTAAAACTCAAGCATTTAACAAATGGAAAAGGCTCCAAAGAGAAGCACTCTGGACTCACCACCATCTCGAAGTCCCCGTGATCCACTTCGCTTTGCTCCTGGCTCTCTTGTCGGATGTGCTCGCCATTGGCTATCCCCGAGCTCTGCAGCTTGTCTTCTGCGTCGTCGTCGTCGTCATCGTCCTTATCTCCTGAGTTACAAAGGATTTGCTCACAAACACTCTTCCCTCACAAAGTAATTAGCGCTGGAAAAAAGCTTCAGCTGGCCTCAGTTTATCCCTCAGTCGCTAAGAGATTCCATGAGAACTACAATTCGCTCCAGTGCTGAAGTAGCAGCTCTCAGACCGGGATTGGATACCTTGCTTTTGGTCTGCACACATCTTTGTGACTGATTTATAAAGACTTGTAAATAGGCAGAGAAATACTAAGATAGCCTGGATTACTAGCCCCTAGACAATCAGATTTCCCTGTCACTGAAAGGGGAATATCTCAGAGATTTCTCTTCTTTGAATCCCAAAGCAACAAAGAAGAGGTGAATGTTTATCAAGAAATTTAAAAAAGGTTTTTAGGGGCCAAGAGAAAGCCAAAGAAAGGAGAAAGCTTGGGTTTGGTCTTTTTCAGTCCCTATTTATAAAACTACTTTATTTTCTTGGCTCTCCTGACAAATCAAGTGGGTCATGCTCATCTAAAGGCAAAGCTGAATGGATCCTGCATACCCATAGGAGTATTGCTGCGAGGGGAGGAGGGCAAGGTGACGTGTCTCCGCTTGTTCCTTGGTCTCAGCACTCTGATCAGGGCTTGCTTGCAAGAAAAGCTCACTGCAGGATCCTAGAGGGTTAACAGTTAACCATTAGACTTCTTAATTCACAACGTTTGAGAAGATAGCTAAGAATACAGTTGGGCCTCTCTGTTGGTCATGATTTAAGTAAGCCATATGTCACTGCCCAACTTCTGAAGTCCCTGGTGTCCCCAGCAGCCATAAAGCAATAGTGACCGATCCACACGCAGCGTCACCACCACCATTAATGAAACACAGGGAGAGAAACTTCTCCTTCACTCACTTCTGGCTGTATGGTTTTGGCTGCATTCCTTCTACTTCAACTCTGTACTATGTATTATCATTCTATCTGTATTTCATTCTCTTCATATTATAAATCACTGAATTATTTAGGTTGGAAAAAGTCTTGAGGATCGTGAAGTCTAATCATAAACCTAACTCTGCCACATCCCACTAACCCCTGGCCCTCGGCACCACATCGCCACGACTTTGACACCCCTCCAGGAATGAGGACTCCACCCTGGGTAGCCTGGGCCAGGCCTGGACAACCCTTTTCTCAACCTAAACCTCCCCCAGAGCAGTGTTAAAGGTCAAAGCAGAGCAGAGCAAGATTACATACCGGGCAAAGTAACATCTGCATGTAGATCTTGGATGCTGTGTGGATACAATCCAGCTCACACGTGCAGTATCCATGGATAATATCCACCAAGGCGTTGACTGTGGCTTCAACGTGAGTGAGACCTAAGGAGGAAGAAAAGCGGGCCTGTAATCAACCATCTTTCCATCTCAGCACATAGAACAAGACACTGAAGGAAGCTTCTTTTGTTTGTAGACCTCAAGGCACAACGTTAGCATCACAGATATCCTGAAGTTTCAATTCAAAAGGAGCTTGCACCCCAGTCTTATCTGTCTAATGGAATACTTTGCACACCACAGACCAGGACCACCCGTGAAGTCAAAGGTGAATAAATCGATCATCGGTCCCCTGTTACTAGCACAAAATTCATACCCCTCAACACATGAATTAGAGCAGAATTGGCAGATATACCTTAGAAAGCACACATTGCGTCGTCAGCATCTTAAATCTATTTTGAAACAAGTCATTTTTGCAGTTTACAAGCTTAAAATAAGATCCTTCACAACACACGAGTGAAGCACTAGCACACCTGGCAGGCAGGCCGGGGCAAGGAAGGCATTTTTGGGTTTTGACGCGTGTAGCTTCCAGAAGTGGTTAACCAGCTGGGTGATAAACGTGCAGCCCTCGCCTTCCGCGGGTTTCTGGGCCTCTTGTCCTTCTTCACTCTCTGTACAGGTCAAAAAAACCCCAGTTGTCAGATATGTGTAGGAAAAAGAAGTACCAAGTAGGGTAACGCCACGCGGAGCTAAGCGGCTTTTGTCAGTGGCTTTGATGTCCTCATCACAAGGACTATCGCACAAACGTGCCCAACGCAGTCCCTGTCACACCGAACCAGGTATCCCAAGAATTCTTCAATTATCACAAGAGAAAGCTGAAGAAAAGTACAGACTTATCTACCTGTTTCCAACTGTGGCAGCTTTGATTCTGTGTAGTGGACCAGATTGTTGGGTCTCATAATAGCAATGGACCGAGCAGTGATGACCAGCCTCTGAAACACTTCGGGATCAAGGTCCTTTCCTTCTTTGGTGGAGGAACTCAAATACTGAATGGCTTTACTTAGCAATGCTTGATCCTGCAAAGTGAAAGATAACATAGGCAAAGAAAAACAACAGACAGCAGCACAACAGAGCGACTGAAATACAACGGCAGGAGAGATCCCGGGGAGACGCGGCACTCGCTGCTTTAAATCTTGGCCAATGCCATCTCGGAAGGACAGCCAATGTTAAAAAGTCACCCTGGCTCAAGAACTGATTTTCACCTTTCCTTCCCCTCAGGCTTCAATGTGGATGGAAAAACCAGTGTAGAAAGGTAATTGCTGGAGCGGTTAGCAAAGGTTACGTGCAGGCACCTGTGCATCTGCTGCCATTATGGCAGCACTGAGGCTAACCACTACTCACCCCAGTCTTTTCCTACCACCCTAAGCCACAGAAACCGAAACCAGAGCTACAAAGTCTGCAAACAAACCTCATGTGTTTCAAGATCCTGATTAATTGACTTTATTTCCCCTCACCTCCCCAAAAAAAAAAATCTTCAAGAAGCATTTTAAGGAGCAAAGTTCTGGTGAAACACAAAAGCCAGCGAGGCAGGCGGCGGGAGCTAAAGGAAAATCAGCCGGCAGGTTTATGCTGCCTGGAGGAAGGGCTTTTCTAGGGGTGTGCTGCACCTCAACCAGAAGCTGGCAAGCTCCAGGAGACACTGATCCTCGCAGGCTGTTACCTTGTGGTTATGGTACGCCGAGCGGCTGGTGTGCAAGCTGGCCAGGAGGCTCTTGGTTTGCTGCTGGACGCTGGAAGGAGCCGGCATGGACAGCAGCATAGTAGCCAGTTCCTGAGCTGCCACCTTATTCTTCTCCTGCGCCCGAGAAGAGACAAAACCAAACCATTTTTCAGCACGTTTACTATTAAGGTGACGCCCAAGTCTGATTTCTTGGTGTACCTGCAGCTCCCTCCCCTCCCAGCACTGCGCACGCAAGCTCCTGCCTTCCCCCAGGAGTTTCTGCCTTCCCCCAGTACCGTTTTGACAGCCTCCTCCATGTATCATCTGACATTTAAGGAACATTTCACATGTCTACAGAAGAAAAGTCCTTTTGAGATTTATGGGCTTCTTCCACCCTGCTGTTTTTATAAACGAGGTCACTCCACAGCACAAAAATCCCACCAGCGAGAAATGCAAATGCCAATTGTCATTCTAAACTAGTTGCAAATGCTTTTGGCTAAGTCAACTTTCGGATCAGCGCGCTCTGAGCAAAAGGGATGCGGCTCTCTTCCCGTCCGTATCAGGCCCCCGGGGCTGCAGGAGGTGCTGCTGATCTGGCCCCTCCTCCCCCATCTCCTCGGAAAGCTCAAGAACGTATTCAGAAAGTTACTTGCCTTCTCGTTGACTGGTCCTACAGCAAAGCAGCTTTCCAGCGCTTCTAAAGAACTCACTACTAGCCTGGAGGGAGAAAGGAAAGCAGGCTTGAGTACAGCAACCCCTTCTCTCTCCTTAGCACTTTGCTTTATGCAGGCTACAGTCATGAGTAGCTCAGAGACAGCTAACGAATGCCAAGTACAGAATCAAAGCACGATAAAACCTGCCACAGGCACCATGCATATCATTTCATTGTGTTACAGACCAGAGTTAAACCTGGCTCACGCTCACAGACAAACTTAGGACTGCTTTAATAATCCACAGCTGAAAGACAGGGGCTTTTCTCTACCAAAGAGGATAAAACATTTCCTTACGCAGCCTGCAGCAGGGATAACTTGGATTGTCTTGACAGTACCAATTCACCATGGCCCGCAGACGTACATATGACTGCAGATCAAGGCTCGGGATGACACATGGGAAAAAGCGTAACCGACTTTTCTAAGGGAGCAAGATTCTACTCGCTTGCTATTTTCACACAGGTTGCTCTTTCCAATTTGGGAGTTTCAGCGCTAAATATTCCAGAAGAAAACTGAACTTGGAGCACTGGGCATGACCCGAGTGAGAGATGCTGAGGTGCAAACTTTTGGCAGCGGCGAGGCAGGCTCGGAAAATGCTCGCCCCGAGGGAAAACTTTATTTACAAGGTGCGGGGAAGCGCAAGAGTCTCCCTTGCAGCACCCACTTGGTGCCTCGAGGTAGAACTCCCTGAAATGCCACCTGACACGACAGGCAGTGCGAGAGTACAGGGAAAAGGAGGGAAGAGAGAGCGTTAAGGGGAGAAGTAACACCGTAGGATTGGCTACGAGGTAGAAGAAACGACAATTGTCTGCTCAGCCACCCTTCACAAAGCTAGCAGGGGGATCTAAGCGGGACCAAGAGACGCAAGGAGAGAACAAAGTGAAAAGGGGAGTCTGTCAGACAAGCAACAGTCAGGCTGGGAACAGCGGGAACCCGCAAACCACCTCGTCTTTACATTTCTCTAAACCATCTGCCATGCAATGACCAGAATGTAAAGAAGCAAATGTCACTTGGAAAACAAAAGAAAAACAGTCAACAAGAGGCACACCACGCGGTCGGTCTCTCTGACACACACTCATTCGTGCAGAGAAAAGGATGGCATACTAACCGGTCCAGGGTGGTTAGGGACTCAGTGTCAGAACTTTAGGGGAGCAAAGAAAAAGGAAAAAAAAATAAATAAAAAAAAATAAAAATGTGTAAAGCTCACAGAAAAACTCCCTAGAACACATTCTAAGCAAAAGGCAAATTAAATGGGGAAACCAGGAAGCCGGGAGAGCGCAATAGGCAGTAAATCTACGCACGGTTCTTTCTACCTGGGCAACAGAGACTTGCCTAAGAGCCAAAGAAAGGAAGGAGATCTAGGCCACCTAGCCCAGAGAAGCTTAAAGCACCACTGAAGGTTAAATCTGAAGTGCAGACACCCCACTTCTGAGAGAAAAGCTGCCTCCTGCCTGTTATTAGTTGTTTCTACCCAAGAGCCCTTTCTGAGGTAACCACGCTGCGTTCTGGAACACGTAAGTAAAAATAAAAAGAGTCATTTTCTCGGTTCTGAGTTTTTCGAATAGAATCCCGCTGGTCTGGAAAACCAGCGACCATGTCTGTGCAGAGAGGGACATCTTGTGGAGATGCCACAGCAGAGGAGGGGAGAGAAGAGC
This sequence comes from Baryphthengus martii, assembly GCA_013396935.1. Taxonomy (NCBI): domain Eukaryota; kingdom Metazoa; phylum Chordata; class Aves; order Coraciiformes; family Momotidae; genus Baryphthengus; species Baryphthengus martii. The sequence continues at coordinate 107,466 of VWZK01006477.1, read as the reverse complement.
AAATAAGCACAGGAAAAAAATCCCATGAACTAGTAGACAAAATATTAAAGAACAGTCAAATAGGTCTTTCAACTGGACACAATTGTCACTTCAAGCCCTGAATCCTCAGCTGGGAATTTCAGTAAGACAAAATTAACCATCGTTTATTCACAGTCAAGCAACATATCCCTTAAATGCTCATTTTTTTAGCAGTGCTAAGTCCCCTTTGATCTGTTTCTACCCTTGCTGGCTTGCCAGGCTTTCTACAACCCTTCTGGTACAGACTGTACGAGCTCAAAGAAAGAACACGAGGTGGATATAAAAACAAACAAAAAAAGGTGTTTCTTCTGCTACGTACACACCCAGCTCACCCTCCTGGTTTGACTCCCAGTAGGGATACGGGGAGGAGGAAAGCCAATACTTTCTCCACCACAGTAGAGAAGCCTGAACCACAGGGGCTTACCAAGGCAAGGCAGCCCTCCTCAAAACTGAACTTAACTTCAGAGCAGCTTGACCTTTGTGAGCTCTAGAGGATGAAAAAGGGCTGGCTTGAAATGAGAAAGCGTGCCAAGAAAGCAGAAATCTCTTAGCTCAAGACCGTTGGAAGAAATGAACTTAGCAACACGAAGCACGCACGCAGATCCACCCATCTACTCCACCAGATAAATCAAGAGCGAACACAAAGCCCTCCTTGGACGAGACCCCGTTGACTTTTCAGTTGTTGTTTTGCGTGGCAGTGAGAAGAAGTCGCTAACTCCCGTCAGTTCTCCCAGTTAAAAAAGGCACACGAGTGTACCTAAGTCCCCTCTACGGCAACTACCCCTTTTTGAGAAGAAATAAAAGCAAGGCTGCAGAAATACCTCTCCAGGACAGTGCCGCTGGCAGCAGCAGGGGTAGCTGACTCCGTGTCTCCGGTGCCATTCCCTTGGTTCAGGTTTGGGGGGCAAACGTTGCTGACCGAAGCGGAGGGGAAGTCCTCGGGGGGCTCGTCAGGCCATCCAAACTGCTCTTTGGTTTTGCCGTAAATTTTTATGGAATCCATCATTGTCACTCCAGCAGGATCCACAGAAGCCCCGACTGCAGCGACGAGAGAAATTTAGTTAAAATTAACACAGCAGCTTCATTTGCATTCAAACAAGCACAGCCTCATAAAGTCAGGAGAGCGATTACACTGTCTCGTTAAGATCCAGCCACTCTGACAGTTTCACCTCCTTTCCAAGGCCACCTTCCTTCTCAAGACAAAATTATTGAGCTGCACCGACCTACTGCACGTTCATGCACTGCAGCGAGGAATGGGGCCAGAAATCAAGTTATTAAATATCCACGATCCAACCCTCAGACTGTTTCCGGTGGAAACTCTCCCTACTACGTGAGGCACTGGAACAGGCTGACCCGGGAGGTCATGGAGACACCAACCCTGGAGGTGTTCAAAATAAGGTGTAGATGTAGCACTACAGGCCATGGTTTACCAGTCATGATAACGTTGGGTTGATAGTTGGACTTCATGATCTGAGAGGTCTTTTGCAACCTTTATGATTCTATGAGGTGAAGCACAGTAGCAGCACTGGAACAGGCTGCCCAGAGAGATTGTGGAGTCTCCTTCTCTAGAGAAATTCAAAACCCCTCTAGATACGTTCCTGTGTGATCTACTCTAGGTTCCTGCTCTGGCAGGGGGGTTGGACTAGATGATCTTTCCAGGTTCCTTCCAACTCTTAACATCCTTTCAACTCTGTGATTCAACCGACTCAAGCAAAACCAACAGGTAGTCAAAGCAAACAAATTAAAAAAGACTCACTGAAGATGGTTAGTTTCTTGTCAGCCTGCAAAGCTTCCTCCCTAGTGAAAGGGAAATCAAACCAACGAGCCCTGGTCATGTTCAGCTGCATGGTGCGGCCAAAGATCTCCAGGTAGGAGGGCGCTCGCTCGATGGCTTGCGTGCCAATCTGGATCCGCATGCCCGTCATCACCATCGTGCTGTTGTTGTTCGTCACTTCGATGGTGAAACCCCCAGGCTGTAGAAGACAAATCACACCTCAGAAAGGTGAAGTCAAAAATTTACTCCTAAGGTAAGAACCTGAAGTCTACACAAAGGTGCTTCCATTGCTCATCTGACAGGATCGGGGGATTTGTGCAGGGTCGTTTGAACAAAGCAGACTGGTAAGAAAAGGCCAAGTTATCGATCCAGACAATGATGTCACCCAGAAGCCCAGCAGAATCTCTCGGTTGCCCCATTTACCTTTGTGTTGGCCACATACATGCCAGTGGAATTGAGCCGGTGCTTTATCTGCTGAGCATTGTAAACCTGCAGCAGGTCGTTGCCTCCAAACTCCACATCGGTGAGCTGCTGGTTGTGTTCAAAGAAGTCGATAGGGAAGTTCACTTGGCTGGACGTGCGAGTTGCTACAAGAGCAGAGAGAGATGTTCTTGACTAAATACATTCTAAACAGGCAAAGCTAAGGTAAAAAAGCTGTCAGAACGAGTTGGCCTCCTTTGGAAACGCCCGTGTGAGATAGGTGGCTGTGTGGGTTTTGTATTTTCATATACACCCGTGGAAACATCTCAGCCGGCCTCANGAGGTTGGTGCTGGTCTCTTCTCACAGGTAATTAGTGATAGAACAAGAGGGAGTGCCTTCAAACTGCAACAGGGGAGGTTTAGATTGCACATTAGCAGAAAAATTTTCACTGGAAGAGTAGTCAGACATTGGAATGGGCTGCCCAGGGAGGTGGTTGAGTCCCCATCCCAGGCTGTGTTTAAAGGTCGCTTAGATGTGGTGTTGGGGAATCTGGTTTAGGGGTGAGCTCTGTGGAGTAGGGTTAATGGTTGGACTCGATGATCCCAAGGGTCTTTTTCAACCTGAATGATTCTATGATCCCGTACTTAGCCCTGAGGTTAACTGGCAATTGTCAGAAGCAAACACCTTAAGTATCTACACGAAGCTGACCGGTCTTTGCACCGATGTTTCCCACCAGCACCTTGCACCAGACACGTATGAGAAGCCCCTTACTAATAGCTGCCGCCTTGCGCTTGCGAACGGGCTTCATGATGCTGATGACGCTGCTCGGCTGGAGCGAGGGCTGAAGCCAGTAGGAGGTGTTCTCCACGTTGGCCATGTAGATCCTCAGGCTGCCGTCTTCGCACAGGAGGATCATCGTGGTCCTCTGCTGCTCGTTGCAGGCTGTGTGCCGGATGGCCACCATGTCCTGGATCTGCAGAGGCAAGCGTTGCAAGTCAAGGAACGAACCTGGCAACTGCCGCTTCACGAAACAAACCCCTTTGCATTAGAAAAGCTGTGAAGACTAAAGATCTTGCTGATGGAACGACAAGAAACCACACTTTAAGGCCCAAAAAACTACAGGGAACAATTACCAACCTTTGCTTTGGCTGGCAAGGTTTTAATCTCCTGGATGAGAAAGGTGTCTGGCTTCACCATCACCACCAGTGGGACCCCTGTGGTTTGCTGAACACAGCACACCAAGCCAGGATGGTTCATCACCTCAGACCACTGACAGAGGGCCGGTGAAGTCTTACTCCCGCCATTTGAACTGCAAGAGATGAAGGGTAGAATGACATTGATTTAAGAATCGATGCGAGTGTAACCCCACCGAAGTCATCACCGTTCCAATGAGGTAGAGTTTGCTCCTCGACAGGAATTCAAAGCACTACATCAATGAGTAGCTAGTTCAGTGCCTAGTTTACAGATGAGAAACCCGTGAGTGGGCAGAAGGCACGAGCATTCCAACTCACAGCCCCCCAAACTCGAGGAAAGACAGTAACATTCTACGGTCCAAACCAAGGAATTAACTTCAAATTGGCTTTCAGCTTTCATTTTATCCGATGAGATGTGCAGCTTCACGTTTCAACACGCTCAGCAGCACCAAGCAAAGGCCAACGCCGGAGAATCTGTGTGACTCTACTCACCGGAAACAAAACCGAATGGCGAAAAGACAAAGCCAAACTGAACTGAGGAGCTCCTGGAACCTGACTCTTCTACAGAGCCTACTGGTGACAGTGGCTTTGTGTCAGGCCAGTGAAGAATCTCTGGCCTAAACATCCAGCACTGCTTGTCAGAAGAGATGACAGAAGAGCTTGTTTCTTGCCACATTCCTAGCATAAGAGATGGGTTTCCCCTCAAGGGAGTCTGAAAATAAGCCTTAATATGCACAATACACGAGGTCCACTGCAGTACTGGTGCCGAAAGGAAACAAAAGCTTTCCTGCTCTGCAGCCTCCGCGAGGGTTGGTAATCCCATCGGTTCCAGCTGCTGCACCAGTAGCAGCTCGGCACTGTGCGGTGAGGCTGCTCTGAAGCCACCTTTCTGCTCTGAAATCCTAGTGGGAATTAAAGATGCACACGTGCCCCGCTACCAAACCAGCCACTTTTGGTTCGAAATCCATCTGCAATTCGGGCAGAAGCATCTTGAAAAGTGGCAAGAAACCATCAAGTCGGAAGGTCAAAAATGATCACCGCGAGCTCTGCCCGTTCAAAGCTGAGATGTCAAGAATAATTAGTAATATTAATAATAAGCAGAAATAAAAACTTCAGGGGACTCTTTCACACGAGCCTCACCTCTTTATGTTAATTGGGAATAGCCGCTGCACTTCCAGATTGGCCCGGCTGATGGTGGCTGCAAAGGATTTGCCTTGACAGTAACTGAAGAACAACATCTGCAGCACATGGGAGTAATACACGGACACACCGCCTCCTGCCACCTGGCCATTGCTGTCCTGTAGGAGCAAGAAAAACAACGGCATTTAAGACAAACACATTCTGGATCGATGGGCTGAGGTCAATGGGATGAGGGTCACCAAGGCCAAGAGCCGGGTCCTGCCCTCGGGTCACACCATCCCCTTGCACCGCTCCAGGCGCGGGCAGCGCGGCCAGAAAGTGCCTGGCAGGAAAGGACCTGGGGGCGCTGGTTGACAGGCGGCTGGAGATGCACCAGAGAATGCGCAGGGGGACAAGAAGTCACCAGCATCCTGGCTGGGTCAACACTGGGGGGGTAGCAGGGCCAGGGCAGGGATAGTCCCCCTGCACTGAGCACTGGGGAGGCTGCCCCTGGAATTCTGGGGTCAGTTTTGGGCCCCTCCTTCCCAGANAGTTTTGGGCCCCTCCCTCCCAGAAGGACCTGGAGAGGATGCAGCGTGGCCAGAGAAGGGCAACGGAGCTGGGGAAGGGTCTGGAGCAGGCGGCTGGTGAGGAGCGGCTGAGGGAGCTGGGCTTGTTCAGCCTGGAGCAAAGGAGGCTCAGGGGAGACCTTCTGGCTCTCCACAACTCCCTGACAGGAGCTTGGAGCCAGGGACGGTCAGGCTCTGCTCTCAAGGAACAAGCGACAGGGCAAGAGGAACCAGACTCAGGTTGCCCCAGGGGAGGTTCAGGTTGGAGCTGAGGAACAATTTCTTGCCCTGCAGGGTTGTCCAGGCCTGGCCCAGGCTGCCCAGGGCAGGGCTGGAGTCCCCCTGATCTCTGGAGAGGTTTCCAAGCCCTGGAGCTGTGGTGCTGAGGGACAGGGGTTAGTGGTGCCCTGGCAGGGATGGGGGAACAGTTGGACTTGATGATCTGAAAGGTCTTTCCCAAACAGAACCATTCTACGATTCTATGATTCTCCAAAACACTCTGTCAGGTTTTTACATTTCTCATGACGGAATTATTCCAAAAGTCTGTCCCGCATCCCCTCCCCACCAGTGAGAGAATGCAGCCCTAAGCTGGACTCCTTGTTGAACTCATCCATCAGCTATTTCAAAGGCTTTTGATGAGAATACTAAGATCAGGCACCCATAGGCTGTTGGTAGTGCCCTCAGCTACCACACCTGGGTGTTTGACTGCTGTATGACAATCTCACATGGAGCATTTCCCATGTTCTAGAAGAGTTTTCCTGAGGGCTGTCTTCTCATCTATTCCGCTATTTCGGAGCAAGGTGAGGTAGAAATACTGAGTGAAATGTGGATAGATTTTAAAAGCCACCCTTAAGACTACAGAGCTGCTATTGACCAGAGATCAAGGCTCACTCCACCTCTGCAGCCCCAGCAACAGTCAGGAACTTCATCCATTCTTGTCCCTGGACCTTTGGAGTGCCTGGCTCTGAGCACAGCACGGCTCTGAAGCCATCTCCCCGCTGAGAACTCCCGCTGGGCATGGCTTCAGAGCCCAGCACAGAAAAACACGCTCCATTTTCTAGATGAAAGGACCAAGGGGTTTCATTTTCACCCCCATCTCGTTTCACCGCGAGGTTGTTTCTCTCTTTAGAGGAACAGCAAACTCATTGATCCAGATCAGAGAGCTTGAAAGGCAGGAAGGGGGAGAAGGAAAAAAGAAAATTTCCACCTTTAAATGTAGGACACAAAGAGAAGAGAGAAGCCAGTGCAGCCACGCTACAAGAAAGGGAAGTCACCAGTACCTTTAGGTCCTCGTGGTTGACTTCGAGCACGTTGGTGACATAGAACGGTCCGTGCTGGGCGCTGCTGGCCTCCTCCATCAGCTGCGTGTAGATGTACCCAGCGGAGGACATGATCACTATGATGTTCTTCCCCTCCTCGTTGAAAAGGAAAGTGACATCCCTGATTTTGGAACTCGGTAGAAGGAAATAGAAAGTTGGACTCAAGGCATCGACAGACAGGTCGTAAATCTGTGGGGAGAATCAACGAAATAATTAATCGCTACGATACAAAGCAGCGCAAAAGGACGGGAGTTGAGGGAAGTGAATACCTATTAAATGGTACAGTTGATTTTTTTTTTTTTCTCTTTTGGTTCTTTGGGTTTGCTTTTTCTTACAACAACAGTAGCCAAACACCACAAACTTATAGTTCCAATTTATTTCTAGCTAGGATTATCATCACATTTTTCTACAAGCAATTCCCCAAAGATCTAGACTCCACTGTCTGAAAGAAGACCTCTCATCACTAGCTCAGGACCAAACATACCTTCACAAAGTCCGCAGTGACAATAGCGAGCTCAGTTTGAGATCCTGGCAGCCAAACAGCTTTAATGATGAAATTTCCAGTGGCCAGTTGGGGATGAAGTACCAAATGATCAGAGACTGAGCCAGAGCTGCTGAACGTTAACACGTGGCAGTCCTGGAGTAACAAAAAAAAAATAAAAAAAATTGGCTAAATATTAGAACAACATGTTTATAAACATTTCCAGCCAAGAACAGAGTTCAAATCCAGCATTCCTCTTAGTGTCAATAACGATTCACAGGGTGAGAATTCCTAAAACTTCCTAAAATTCCTACATTTGAGATGAATGATGTGAAAGTTTGTAAAGCAATGAAAAAAAAACCAAAACAAATCCCAAACCACAACCACAGAGTCCAGCTGGGTTTTAGTTAAATAATAAGATGTGTGGAATCTGCACTGTGAAAGCTGGAACTAAATTTGGGAGAATACAAAAAATAGGAGTCCTTGCTACAAAAGACCAATTGTTACAGACTAGTTCTACCACACCAAGTTACCCAGGACTAAACCTTTACTCCTGCCTTAAAGCAAAATTGGCCTAAATAAAGCAAGAAGTGCTATTTCCAGGCACTGTCTCATTTATTATATTATTCCTACAGGTCCTGCTTCTTTTCCTTCAGCCATCCAGCAGGGAAGTGATTCATGAGCTAAAATTAGCCACAGGTCTTTGGAGCCAGCTCTGCTCTAGCTCCTCAGAGGAAAGACCTGGAGCTGGCTTGGAGTTGATGCTTCCAACTGCCTAGACAAGGGTTGGCCCAGTACTTACTTTCAGTCCACACACAGCCAGGTAGTCCTCCTTGCAGGGATTTCCAGTGAGGCTCAGTACTGTAAACGGAACGGGGGCGGATGCAAGGCGAGTGAGGGTCAGTTTTCTTTTGCTGGAGTCCGCTTGTTTGAGCAGCGCTGAGAGCTGAAGGACTGTAATCTGCAGAGTAAAACGAACTGAAGTTACCCAGCCTTACTATTGAGGGGAAAAAAGCATTTTGATTTCAGCTCTATGACAGTGTCCTCACAGTCTTCACTGTTTCTGCTGCAAGAACTCTGTTCTCTGAAGAATGAAGTTTTTTTTTAAGCTATGCAATACTTTAGTCTGGAGAAGAGAAGCCTGAGAGGGAATCTGATTCCTGGCTAGAAATCTCTGAGGGGTGGGGGTCAAGTGGAAGGGGCCAGGCTCCTTTCTGGGGTGCCCAGTAATAAGACAAGGAATAACGGGGACAAGCTGGAACCCAGGAGGTTCCACCTCAACAGGAGGAGAAACTTCTTTGGTGTGAGGGTGACGAAGCCTGGCCCAGGCTGCCCAGAGAGGTGGTGGAGTCTCCTTCTCTGGAGACTTTCCAGCCCCCGTGGATGTGTTCCTGTGTGGCCTGCCCTGGGTGCTCCTGCTCTGGCAGGGGGGTTGGACTCGATCTCCAGAGGTCCCTTCCAATCCCTACCATTCTAGGATTCTGTGATTTATAGAAGATCCAGAGCTCGGGACAGGCAGAACAAACCATATTCTGCTTGCTGTACAAACGCTCTAAAGCTGTTTCGTTTTCCTTTACAGTCCAACACCCTCTGCAGAGCTAAAGAACTCACCTTGCCCTTCTCGTGACTCACAGCCAGGTGCTGCCGGCGCCCGTGCGGGGACGACAGGACACACATGGCCACCCGCCTCAGGACATGAGCGCTGATCAGCTGCCGGATCGTCTGGCCCTGGTCACCGCTGTAGTTCATGCGGACGTTCTCAAAAGCACCTTCTTGAGAGCCAAGAGTCGGGACCTGGGGCGTTAGTGGAAGAGTGCAAAAGTACTTCACTGACATTTTTCTGTTTAAACATGATCTCTCCTCGCCCATAATCTAATCACTCCTTTAGGATCGTACCATCAACTGATCCGTCATTTCGACCGACTTGTCCAAAGTGTGCAGCTCGTTGAGAGCTTGCTGCGCACGACTGCTGCTGCCCATGGCTGAAGCCTGCTGGAAGTTTATCTGAATGGCGTCCATCAGGAAATTCAGCATCTCCAACACCAAAGGTGCAAAGGAGAAATTGGCCTAGAGGAAAAAGATATGGCGAGTGAGGCACGAGATGCTCCTGCTGGGAGACTCCACAAGAACCGCTTTTTAAAGCCGGTCATCTGGCTTTTTAAGATTCCCTCTTATCACAAAGAGGAGCATGAAACTTAAGCAACTTGGCTGATAACCAACAGTCTGAGATCCTCATCCCAAACCACCCTCTTTGAACAGCCAACTGATCATTCTACCTGGGACTGCAACTCCTCTCGACAGCCCTCAACGTTTCTGCACAGGCTGCTCTTCTTGGGTTTTTCTTCGTCAGGGCCCTTCCCCTCACTGATGGTGACCTTGGCTTTTTCGGCAGGAGAGGTGCTCGCGTGGCGGATGACGCTCTCGGGCACTCTGGGCTCGCTCTGGAAGGCGGATTCTTTCATGGTAGAGCTCATGCCGCTGCTGGGAGTTCTCTTCACCAAAGCCTGGGAAAGACAGAGTAACGCTGAAAGCCCAAACCAGTCTCCGTTTTCCCCATTGCTGAAATGAATACAGACTGTAACAGCAGCAAGGCGAACATCATTTTAAAGAAATAAGAATCCAGCTCTTTTACACCACAATTTTAAAGAAATAACACAACAGAATCCTGTGTGCTACTCTCCACTCAAGTATTAACTTTGTCTTTAAGATAAAATCATTTTGCTGCTACTGGAAAAGGTGGGAAAAGGTGGTATCTGACTGCCTGGAGCTGAAGTTAACTTGCAAATTCGGTACAGTCAGGTGGAATTCCAGCAGTCACTAGGACAGGGATTTGCCAACGTTCTTATGTGGTGCAAAAATGACATTGCCAGGCAAACTGTGAATTAAGAGGCTTCATCATAAAGCCGAGGCCTTCAAGTCTAAGGACTCTGACGGATCCCTATCATGATGTAACTTCTTGCAGAGCAGAAACCTCTGCAAAAAACATTTAAAATCTGAAGAAATTGCAGCTTCTATGTTGACATGAAGACACTTTACCAGGCAACTGCCGTCTTCTTTGGCTCCACAGTCGCAGAAGAACGATCCGTATTTGGCATAAGAAATTTCATGATCCTTGTGACAAACTTTAGCACAAACCGTGCAGACGCCGACCCCGTCAACCATCTTGCAAGTGTGACAGTGATACCTGCACAAAATAAACCAGGGGGTTTATAAAAGACAGTGCCTTGGGAAGGCCCACAGAGCGCAGCTGATTCCTTCTCAAAGGCCAGAAGGATCAGGTTGAAATTCTGAACACAAGGAGTCTTACCAGTGCTGATTCATGAATTCTTTCTGCGTGATGGTGAAGGTACAGAGTTTATTACAAAGAGAATCTTCATCCTGGCAAAAACAAAGAAGGTTCCGAAAGGTCTTACAACTGCAGTGAAGGCACATGCGACAGAATATGGTTCACAGACACTAAATGTGCATTTTAATAGCAAGTTTGAGCATCACCAAGCTAAAAGGCGGCATCCAAGCACGTGAAAAGAGGAGACGGTGACATTTTAGAGCAGCTTGAAAGAGTGACTCAAGAAAAAGGAAACTAACAAAAAGAATGTATCAGGATGATGAATTTTAAAGAATGCATAATAACAGGGCTTTTTTCCACCTAACAGCACTTGATAGTTTAGTCTAAACTACTTGTTGATGTAACAGCTAATAACTGATGAACAAACCAGTAGGAACAAATCCACCTTACTCCAGTCCTTTCTTTTTCTAAAAAAACCCAACTTTTAACTTTTGTTGACATCACCAAGTCAACGTATCTACTTACGAATGACAGATACCCTCTTCCAGATCGGACAACGAAGGTTCTTCACTCAGTCCCACATTAGGAATAAAAAAAAATCAACAAAATCTTAATGTAGAACCTGAGTATTTCCGATTAGGAAGCCGGAAAATCAATCTTCACCTCATTCGCAGCACTAATCGTGCCTACTGCCTACCGAATCTTCAGCCTGAGAGTCCTCCTCCTCCACTGCCAACTCTTCCACCCAGTCTGAATCCACCTCAATGGCCCGTTCCTCTCCGTCGACGGAAAGGTGGCTCGGTCCTTGGCCACTGGTCTGGCTCAGCGCGTTGGTGACGTCGGCCAGGTACGAGACAATGTGGCACGTGCACTCCAGGATAGTCACGTGCTGTCAAGTAGAGGAACGAAAACAAGAGGCAATTCTCAGATGATGGAATGGCTGCTGCAAGGCAAGAAAACAGCACAGCCCCCCTGACCAAAGTGCTTTGAACCTCCCGCTATGCAACCCAAACAGGGCAGCTGACACAGCTCACGCCTCAGATTTCTTCCTGTCACACATCTTACCTTCCCTTGCATGACGTTCGCGTTCATCTTCTCTACCACATTCTTCTGAGACAGGTATTTCTTGCTGTAACACAAAGCAGTGGAGAAGATCACTACGGCCACCAAACCTCTGGGGAGTACGAACGCAGCTCTCACCGACAGCTTTGAGCGTTCGGTTTGCTTTAGATAAACAACAGCAAGTGTATAAAGGCAGGAACTAAACCATTGAGGGGAAACACACGGCTGTTCTTAACAGAGGGGACACAGATCAGCTTCTCTCAGACACTTTGTATTCCAACCAACCAACTGAAAAATCAGCAGGCATCAGCAGACACGAACTTGTCCCCAAATTAACCAAGAAATCAAAAAAATAATTAAAAAGCTTCAGTCTAAGTGACGTAAATGACCAAAGAGCAGCACACAGTTCGCTCTTACCATCTGCCCAGCCAATCAACAGCAGCGCCATGAAGCTGGAGGTGTCCTGCCCCCTGTCCCGCGCTAGCCAAAGTGGCCATCACCACCATCAGTTCCGGGAAGCCCGTGCCATCCCCGTTGGCCAACATTTCTGTTGCCATTGGTATCAGAGTGCTCAGCAGGACGGTGCACACGCCTTCTCCCACTTGGCTGATCAAAAAAGAAGAAAGTTTCAGACAGGGTACGACACCCGCTGAAATGCAGCAAAGCCCCCCACTCCAAGGGCATGGACATAGCAGCAACTTCAGGAGCAACAGTCGTGTCCCCACCACTTCAACTGGAAGCTGACAACCAGGAGCCATCAGCGACTCACAAGGAATTTGCACGCCTAGAGAATAAAAGGAATGAAGAGCACCCAGTCAAAATGCCAAAGGCCGTGCTTTACCTGTTTTCCCGAACGATGTAAGTTGTCAGGAGCTGCAGCAGCTGCCTGTTCTCTTGCACGATGTCCAGTTGATCTGAATCTTTGGGCGGGGACATGGTCATCCTGGTTAACCAGGCCTGGAGCCGTACAGGCTCCACACAAGCCAGTTGAGCCAAAGAGCCACAAAGTTGCAGGAGGCTGGGGTTGGGACTCTTCTCAGCTGGTGGAGAAAACATCAAGTGAGCGACAGATGCTACAACGACCGTGTCTGAAGATGGCTTTTCATGAAAAGCCTGAAGCTGTCGCTCCACTTCCTCTTACAGCTTTTCATAGGATCATAAAACGGAATCATAGAATCGTTAACGTTGGAAAAGACCTCCAAGGTCATCAGGTTCAATCTTCTATCCAGCAACTCCATGACCATTGGACCATGTGCCAAAGCACCACATCCATCCATTTTTTTGACCATCTCCAGGGATGGTGACTCCACCACTTCCCTGGGCAGCCTGTCCTAATGCCCTGAATTTTCTTTCATGCATCTTCATAACACAGTCTGATCCAAGTGGACAAAGGCAGGACAGAACAGATTCAAGCACCACTTACTTAGCTGGAAGAGCTTGGTGAAGAATTTCAGCACCCTGTTACAGAACTTCGCCGAGAGGTTTTCATTGGCTGTTGCCATCATGATCTGGACCAGTTCTCCGCTATAAGGAGAGGGGAAATAAAGTCACCTTTGTAAAGGTCAACCCATTATTCTTCTCACCTGCACTTAGGTCTGCCCTCATATTTACAGTCGGCAATAGTTTGCGTTAACGTTGCTCAGCAGCCACGCCACAGAACCTGTTTTCAGACAAACTGCAAACTCTTAGCTCAGGCTAAAGCTTGTAAATCCCACAAGCATCCCAGCAGCACATCAGCACTCTCCACAAGTCACAAAAGGGCCTCTACTCGTTTCCAAACCAAAATTCAAGATTTTCTTGACTATTTTTCCCTTCCATGTTAACAAAGCACAGCCACCAGACGGCTTCGATTTGGAACTGTTGTGCAAGTAGGGAGTAAAACAGACAATGGGCGGTTTTCTAACAGGGAAAAACTCTCCTCCACCCTTCTATCTCTTCAAAATGTTGTTGGGTCATACTGTTTCCATCACAATTTGTCATCAGAATTCTAAGTGAGGCAAACACCCCACCTCCACCCTTAAATTGATCAGCCTATCACCCCGAGGAAGCACTGAGAGAACCCGGAATTTTGCAGCTTGATCTGTAACTGCCTCACTGACCAGTTGAGACCTCTCAAAAACCTCCTTATAACACCTTTGACGGAACAATCATCCTGCAAGATTCCCCACTGATGATCACTGTGAGGACTCGCTGAATATTTTATTTAGAGCGACAAAGATCTAGGTCCTCTCCCACACAGCAAGTCTTCTCACGCTCTCCTGCACTGCTCGAAGGGTATCCAACGTTTCCAGGGTTCGGTATTTTCCTGCGCGATGGCATTAACATCCCGGAGCTGTCGACGCTGACAAGCCGAGAAAAAGAGGAAGAGAAATAAAGTTCTTAAAGCTACAACTCTGAGGGTGACTTCACCTTTCCGAAAAGAATTCCTCCATGGCTTTTCGGGCCTGGCTGCTCTCCAGCTGTTTCTCCAGATGCTGCAAACATTCCTCCAAGATGGACTCATCCAGGCCACTGGGGATCAAAAGACGTATATTAAATATGTAAGAGCAACTTTAACAATTCTGAGAGCCAAGAAGCGATCAATTTGCTAACACAATTCTAATAAACTTGCTGCTAGTTGAAAGCCGCTCTCCTTCCAGACAGGAGAAAAATAATTGATGAACAAACTCCAACAAATCCATCAAAACTTCAGATAAGACATCAACACTTGACGCCGTCGGTGAGTTACGCAGTCAGAAACCTCGAATAACCCAGACCTTTCAGACACCTCCCATTAAAAATTCCTCCAAAGAGCTGCTCTTCTTCCACTGTCTCTTTGAGTTTTACTCCTCCTCATTCTCTCCTGCGCTCACCCCCACTCCACAACGCACCCTGCAAGTAAAATCCAATTACGTTTACACTCTGTAGCAGGAGGCACAGGAGATCTCCCTCTGAATACCTTCCATCCAGAGAGGATCAGCGGTAAAAAGATGCAACGTCATCGTGCCTAATGGTTTTATGCTTCAGCTGAGTAGAATCAACATCTGCGCATCGAAATTATTCCCTCAACGCGCGCAGCGAGCAAGGGGTGGGAAGCACAAATCTGGCTAGTTTGTTACGATAAAGCAGGGATTAGCCACCCTCACAAAGAGCGAGAACAGAGACAAAGGAAGAGAGAGCAAGTTAGGTCAGCATCTTCAGCTTTGATTTTGAGCTTGTATTTACATAATTTTCTATTTGCTTCAGTAAAAAAACCACGCAGATCTATACGGGCTCACTCCAGAGTTACGAGAGACGATAAAAATCCTGAAACGCAGAGCTGGAAATTCTGGCAACGGAAATCAAATATCTTATATTTTTAGTGTGCAAGTACAGAAGGCTTCGACAGATCAAAATAAGTTGATTTTTTTTGCCTTTCTGTTGTGCTGTTCAAGAACTGACATCGATGTTTAAACATACTGTAGCCATTTGTACGCAGATTTTTTGGAGAAGAACCACAAGCCAACGGCTCGTTACCTGTTTGGGTCAGAGTGGTGGGCCAGGATGTTGTAGCAGCCCGTGATCAGCTTCTCATAAACACGGGCCAGGAATTCATCGGATTCTGCAGGGCCCAAGATCCTTTCTAGGGAGTTGCTGCTTATTTCTGCCACGCTCTCCGTGCTGGTCTCCAAAAGGAGCGGCAAGAGGGAATCAATCACCTCCGGTGGGTTCAAATTATATGACCAGCTGGAAAAGAAAAGCAAAAGAGGTTGATTCTCCACGTGATGTAGCAGAGAACGTCCATATTGGATAAAACAAAAGTCACACAAGTAAGGCACAAATCTGGATGGAATTCAGTGATTAAATTCTTTTTAGAAAGCTGGGATAAATACACTGGCCCAGTCATTTTTTCCTCAGAGAAAAATAGCTCTCGTTTGGAAAACTCTACACGTTACTTTTGCGTATACCCAGTTACAACCCTTTTCTAGACAGCCACACTATGGTGTAGTGCAGCTTTTGGACTTCTCTGCAGTGACAACTGTTCTTTTGTTTCAGAATCTCTTAGAGTAAGTGCCTGGAAAAAATCCCCAATAAATCTTTCGTTTCATTTTTTCCTTACGCTCTGAAATCATCCCACAAGTGAACGATAATAAAACACACAGGAATCGCATCAAGATTGTCTCAGTTTACATCCCAGTTTCTTCAAGACCCTATTTGACAAAAAGGGAGCCTGAGTTTTAGAGACACCAGCTCAAGTTTTAGAGACACCAGCTCAAGTTTTAGAGACACCAGCTCAAGTTTTAGAGACACCAGCTCAAGACAAATTCCGAACGACGGAACCATTTAGAATTTAGAACCGTAACGGGAATTGAACTCCGTTAAAGGCTTCGCAAAACCAGCACACAAAGCCCACCACTTACACAATGAGATCCCCGGTGAGTCTGACCAGGGAGAGAAGGGTGTGTTTTAGGGAAGCTGCAAGAGGTAGACTTTGGCTGCAGAGGGTACCGAGGTGGGCGGCCTGAACGGCACTGATGTAGCTTTCGGCGGGGATCGTGTCGTTGGCAAAGGCGTTGCGCTGAGGATTGAGAAGGTAAAATCAGAACCGTTTTCTCTTTCCCAGAAGGACACACCGCCTGCCGCTCCCAGCAAGCTGCGGAGTTGTGGTCACATCAGATCAACCCACTGGACTCACCCACGAGCCGATGTTTGGGAATTCATTTGTGTGGATGTTGTTCCATGATTCACATAAAGTCTGCACAGCTGATGGCAGGTTCTGAACGAGTGTTGGACCTGCAGTTAAGACAGGATCATGTCACTAATTTCCTGGGTTCCAGCGAAAACCAAAACACCTCTACAACATGTTTTCAAATGAGATCGTTATTTAAGACACAACTGTAGCTAAGCTGAGCCACGATCCTGCCGAGGGCGAGCTTCATGATTTTCAACAAGTCAAAATTATCCCTAAGTTTCCAGGTTCTTTCACTTCATTAAAACAACAGAAAGCACGGTGAAAATATTAATTTGCCGCAGACTTCAAGACATCAACGTTCCACAATTCCCCTGACTATGCCACGCCACCAGAGCACCAACACGGCTGTAAAATCCAATTTCAATAATCCAGAAGCTCGTATGATAGTTAAGTCTTCAAAGTTTGCCCAACTTTTCCAGTCGTTAGGATACTAAAGGACAAAACTTGGGAGCCTGCTGCAGATAGGGTAACTCGCTCTTTTGAACAAAGCGCTCGAGAACACACTCACCAGCACCGGGCTTTGAAATTCAACGTTGGCAGCATTTTTGAAAGCTTCACCCATCTAGAGGAAGAAATCTGAGCTATCCAGTGTCCTCACCTAGAGTGTTCGACTTGCACCGGCTGGATCCAATGGCCAGGACAGCAGCGTAACCTCGAAGCTTCTCTTCCGAGGGTTTGTTCTCAGTGGAGCCCTCTTCGGAGAGGCTCTGTAGCAAGTAAGATCTGCATTTGGGATGGAAAGGATTTATTTCAGGAAACAGCTCTGCATTTCAGAACCAAGCCTGGCCATATAGCGACAGATAAGAAAGCAAATTTCTGAAGTTCTGCCCCGTGCTTCGGGTTATACTACCGAGGGAGTTCTGGGTTTTTATCTCCTCTAAGCTACTGATCAGGAAAAGTGCCCACTCAAAAGAAAAAGCTGATTTATTTCCACTTTCTCCTATGTAGGTTCTAACGAGAGTTTAGAAGACTTCAAGCTCTTCATGTGAGAATTAAACCCCCTCTCTTTCTTGATGGCCTGACACACTCGGTATTATCTCAGTGAAATAACCTCAAGCAGCACTGCTCTGGAGTGTGGTGAGAGGAGGGTTCATCTTTGGAGGAGAAGCTGATTTTCCAAGCTTCCAAGAAAGCCTTGAAAGATCAGACAAGGAGGCTACTTAGAAACAACTTCACACTCATGGCTTGAGAAGCTATTTTTCCTTCTTTTCGAGCAACGGACACGCTAGAGGAGGTAAATTAGAGAAAACGCAAAGAGAGCCCTATGTGCAGAAGAAGACATTTGTATTCATAAAAGGGCTTGAATTGGAAGGAACCTTAAAGATCCTCTGGTTGCAACCCCCTGCCATGTGCAGGGACACCTCCCACTAGAGCAGGTTGCTCAGAGCCTCATCCAGCCTGGGCTTCAACACTTCCAAGGAGGAGGCTCCATAGCTTCTCTGGGCAATCCCTTCCAGTGTCTCGCCACCCTCAGAGTGAAGAACTTCTTCCTGATGTCCAATCTCAACCTCCCCTGCTCTAGTTTAAAACCACTGCCCCTTGTCCCATCCCCACAAGTCCTTATAAAAAGTCCTTCCCCAGGTTTCCTGTAGCCCCTTCAGATCCTGGAAGCCACTAAAAGGTCCCCCCCGAAGCCTTCTCTTCTCCAGGCTGAACAGCCCCAACTCCCTCAGCCTGGCCTCATAGAAGAGCTGCTCCAGCCTTTGGATCATCTTTGTGGCCTCCTCTGGACTCTCTCCAACAATCCTTAGGATTCTAAGGATTCCTACCAGGGATCTTATGGAATGTACCTGATGAAGGTAGCGTAAGTGTCGATGAGCTGCAGCGTGGCAGGCAGGAGGGTCATGGTTATCTCTGAAGACCTGCGTGGAACGGTTTCTGCAGCCAGCTTGGAAAAGTGTTCATCTAGAGAAACCTGAATCTTGGAAATCGCAGCATCCAGGGTGTAAATGGATTGTAAACTGGGAACTTCATGCAGTTGGAGAATAGTTGCGCAATCAACAATGCAGAAAGAAGTTATCTTAAAATACAAAGGGATGGAACAGTAAGTGCAGATCATTCCATGAGAACGGGAGCTCCACATAAACGACGGCATTAACCCCTCCTCACCTGCCGAGCAAAGCACTCCTCTGCTATCTCCACATCGTACTTCACTGAGCTGCACTTGCTGGAGGCCAGTTCAACGAGAGAAGCAGCATGGTCAGCTTTCATGCCCTGCTTGGTAAGGTGATCCTATAGATGCCAAAAAAACACCTGTCACATTTTTAACAGCAATATTATAATTTATAATGAACCACTCTCTCGATATCCAGGCTACAACTCTTCAAGAAAAGACAGATGCAAGCTCTCAGTTCTCACCTCCGTGCCCACACAACAAATCCCACGTGCAGTCAGCAGAGAAGAACAAGAGGTTGACATTCTCACAACCACCAGCATTACAAAACACCCCTCTAAAGCCGCGGCCGTACCTTGATCCACGTGACGTAAGACGCGATTCGCAGCCGGGAGGACCAGCGCAGCGTGTGCAAGATGTCACATTCACTCATCTCTGGTGTGTTTGTAGCCAACTGATTCATGTAGTTCTTGGACGGTGGTAAAATCCCCAGTATCCGCCACAGGATCAAGAAGTAGTACTGAAGTGCACAGGCTTCCTGCACAAAAACACAATCGGACAAACCAGTGAAGATAGATTGTAGTTTCTACTGAAACGAGCTCATCACAGACTCTAGACTCCTGTAGCTGTGCCAAATCAGATGAACACATCCTGGGCTGAGTTTCTGGCATATTATACAACAAATTATGCAACAAAGAGGAGTGAGAAAAGAAAAAGGAAAGAAAACACAGTTTTTTTCTGCTTCGTTATATTCTAGCTGGACCTCTTGGAATGACCAGGGACACAGGGTAAGTCCAGAAAATACTACGAACTAAAAATCCATGAGATACATCACCACTGTAAACACTACAGTTGTGGATCCCTCATTCCCAGAAAGACATTGAGGGGCTGGAGTGAGGCCAGAGAAGGGCAATGGAGTTGGGGAAGGGTCTGGAGCAGGAGTGTGGGGAGGAGCGGCTGAGGGAGCTGGGCTTGTGCAGCCTGGAGAAAAGGAGGCTCAGGGGAGACCTTCTGGCTCTCCACAACTCCCTGAAATTCAGGAGCTTGGAGCCAGGGCTGTTGGGCTGTGCTCCCAAGGAACAAGCAAACAAGAGGAATTGGCCTCAAGTTTCCCCAGGGGAGGTTCAGGTTGGAGCTGAGGAACAATTTGTTGCCCTGCAGGGTCATCCAGGCCTGGCCCAGGCTGCCCAGGGCAGGGCTGGAGTCCCCCTGATCCCTGGAGGGGTTTCCAAGGGGTGGAGATGTGGTGCTGAGGGACAGGGGTTAGTGGTGGGATGGGCAGTGTTGGGGGAACAGTTGGACTTGATGATCTTAAAGGTCTTTTCCAACTGAAATGATTCTGCGATTAGCGATGGGATTTTTAAGTTCCCCATTTCTCCAACCGCTGTCAAGAATATTTTGGTTAAATACTTTCCTTGAAAATCCCAAGTTTGAAAACTTGTTATTCCTCAACACAGACATTACAGCAGGAGCCTTACCAGTGCAGTGACATTTTTGTTCTCTTTCCTCCTGAGCGTATCAAACTGCGACCCAGCGGCAAGTAGAGAAGTCAGGGCGGCGTAAAGCTCGTCGTACTTCATAGTCCTCGAGAAAAGGACCTCGCAAACCTGCAAGAGACGACAAGTCAGGCTCATTGCTTTGCAAATCACACAGCTCTGCATTTATAGACAGTCAAGCTCTTAACTATTGAGAACACCCAGAGACCAAACTGTGCAAGTTAAAACTCCAGGAAGTTAACTTCTCTCGGGTATTTCTCGCCCCAGTCAGTCAGAGCATCAATGAACGGGTTATAAGGAAGCACGAAGCCAGCCCACGACAACAAATCTAGTGAGGAAACAAAACTCAGGAAGAATACGGAGCAAACTGATGAGAAAGCAACTCTAATGCCATGTGCCTTTGTCTCAGGTGTTCCAGCAGCATGGAAACTGAAGCGTGGATACGACAGGGCTCTCTCCCAGCACACCTCCTGGGATTACAAGCATCACTACACATGGCCCAACACCCCTTCACCGGCCTTGCACGGTGACCTCCCCGACACGTAACTTGGCACAAAAAGAAATCCCGCATTATCTTATTCGGCCACTGCTCTTATCTCTGCTTGGTGAAACACTTCTGCTCGAGCTGCTTCACCAAGTCTCTCCTTCTCATCTATTCTCCCTGGCACTTGTCGAACCAACGTGGCCCTCCAGGCTGACAGAAAGGTTTTTAAACCCCAAATCCCACTACCGTGCTATCGAGACGGTTCAGATCATCTTCAGAAGCTTCTGGAGATAGGATGCAATAGAACCTGGGCTGTGGAACTGCATCTGGAATGCAAGAACAGAAAAGAACGTTCAAAGCCACCATTGTACTTCGGTGGGATTGCGTTATCCTCTCTCCTCCATCCCCACAACCTTGCACCTTTTAAGACCAACACCAGATTCTGCCAAGTTAGCTCCGTCACATATTACACGTGCTTTTAACCTAGGGTATATGGAGCCAAGCTTTTCCTGCTCATACAATCCTGGGAAAATAAATGCACACTTATTTTGAATTACTTATAGCACGCTCCTAGACGGCAAGAAGTTTGTTTAATAAAGCTTTTCCTGCATTATATACATTTTTATCCATCTATCGTAACTATGCCCATTAAAGTAGGAAAAGTCACCCACGGCAATGCAAAGGAAGGGCCTTCATTTATTTGCAAAAGCAAATCTTGGAATAAAAAATTCCATACATTTTCTTTCTTACCTGAAGAACAGTGTTTGGACCAGTTTTCTTCCACTTCTTTAAACCCATGATAGAGGGGGACAGACGTTCGTCTGCTGCTGTCCTGGGATCCACTCACCCAACCAATGGGTGGAGTCAGCAAATTATATTGCACCTAAATTAAAAAAAAACAAACCCAAACAAACAAAGAATCACCCGTGGCAGCCTTGTCATTAAGGGGTAGTGGGGAAAATACCACTACCACCAGAAAAAGAACCAGAAAACACAAACAACCCTGTTGCTAAAATACAACTGTTCCCAGCTTCCGAGAAGCCCCGGACCCTACGTTGATGATTTTTGTTCTGGAGTGAGCAGCTTCAATCCAATGGTTGTATTTCCAGCAACTGAAAAAGCTTTGCTCATCCTGTCATTACCAGGATTTGTTAGGACAGTAGTTACAAAAGGAATTTGCACTCCGATTGAACCTGCTGCTAGGAATCAGCGATCGGAGCCAATCGCGCCGTGTAACTCCAAAGGCTGGGAACAACATCGACACCAACTTACTCGCAAAGGTCACGAAGAGACCAGAACACACCAAATGATTGCCTGTGGCAGATTTCTGCTGGGTGACTCATGAAATATCCAGAACATGCTCTCAAAATCTTACCTGTTCAAATAGGTACACGGGGGCCTTGGAATACTGATGGAGCAGGTAGTCAAACACCAAGAGTAGACGCGCCACGATAAGCGGCACGGAAGATTGCTGGGTCTCCATGTTCGCTGTCAGCTCCACAATGGTCTGGATGCAGAGCATCATGATAGATCTGCGGCCCCTCTCAGAGAAATTGTGAAAAATAAGCAGCAGTAGCTGGAGATGTTCAACATTCAGATCTTCCGTGTCGCTAGGAAGAGTCCCCTGCAAGGCGTTTTGCTTCAGCGTGCCCACAAACCTGGCAATAACAGAGGAAGTTTATGAAGTTTATTTTTCTCCATGTTCACACCCCTCTTTAAAATCTCTTCTGAAAGTCAGAGAAACATGTTCACAACTACATATTTCTGCTCATTCTTCTAATACTGGCAGTTTCACAAATTACTCACTACATTACGTATTGGAATGAGACCAAGGAAACCGTAAAACCTACATGAATTCGATGAGCAGCAAAAACATTTGATGGAAAATACAAACAATCGTTTAAAGGGAGAAAGAGAAATGCAGACTTGTTCCCATGGGAAACCTTTAAGGCACCTAAACAGAGACTTTCACCTTCAGATAATGGCACAGAGAAAGAAAATCTCAGCACCATCAGGACAGATCCTACCAGAAACCTGGTGAAATAAGACATTTGCCTTCTCCTTTTAAAACCAGCATTCCTGTAAATAATTCAGCCTCCACCCACTCAAATTCTGATCCAAGGTTTCCTTTCCTACGCTGCAGGTGAAGGACTCCAGCAACTCTGTTCCTCCAAGCTCAGAGAACACACACACACTTGGTGTGTGTGGTCCCAGAGAATTTTCACTTGGTAGAAGATCAGAGAGGTAAGAGATGCTTGACTTAGAGCTTAGCATAAAATTATCTCACCTTTCCCAAACTTTAAGGCATTCTGGAACGTCAGGATCTCCCTGGGCGGTGGCTTTATGCTGCCAAATCAGGAGCAGTCGTGAGAGCACCGACAAACTCTGAGGATGGATGTAGAGAGGCCACGGACCTTCCGAAAAAGGGGCAACTCCCAGCTGCTGAAGAAGGGTGTTCTGGAACAAAACAGAGGCTTGTTGAAAAGGGGCAAGTCCTGTCTGATGGTGTAATTAAAAGAATGATATGAAGAAACAGATTATAATAAATATCAGGGCTCTTGGAGCTTGTTCACACAGCAGTACGTCTCCTATCCCAAATATATGGCAGAGCTACTGAGGGACAGTTACACTGTCACTTTGCCACCTAAAACACAACGAACTTCCAAAGTCGACACCAATGTAGAAAAAAAACCAAATGTCATGAATGAGCTTGACTGGCCCAGGCTGCCCAGCGGGGTTGTGGAGTCTCCTTCTCTGGAGACATTCAAAACCTCCCTGGATGTGTTCCTGTGTGTCCTGCCCTGGGTGATCCTGCTCTGGCAGGGGGGTTGGACTCGAAGATCTCCAGAGGTCCCTTCCAACCCCTAATATTCTGGGATTCTGTGTGATTCTGTGACTCATTTGCTGCAATCTCACAGCAGAAGATGCTGCTGCTATGTTCAGTGCCTAAGCATGGGGAAGATGACCCCTGTGATCCCAGTTAACACTTGCTTCTTTTCATATCCAGCAAAAAGGCAGCTATCTGAAAAGTCTGACCGCTTTCTAAAAAAAACCAGAGTATCTTAAATATAGTAGAAAGCAGTCAACAGAAAATACAGGAATTGAATTCAGTGATTGGTAAGCAGATTTACAACCCCTACTTGCGGTGTTAAGTCAGGTCAGCTCCTGACCTAGCACAGAAACCTAGAGGCTACCAAGTTAGCACATGAAAGCAAAAGGATTAATTTGATTCTCTCCTGAGAGAATTCCAAGGCCTTTTGGCATCAGTCCTGACGGCAACGCAAATCTGCAGGAGCGCCTCGTGATAAACGCGTGGATAAAGGCCGCTCTCCAAACCAAAATATACAGCCTCGTTTCCTTCTCAGCTTTCACCACCTTCAAAATTCGGTGGATTAATTCGATCTCTAGATGTTAAGCTTACACTCCACAGGATGTTTTGTACTGGATGACTGCAAAGGTCGTCCAGCTTATTGGATTCAACATACTTCAAGCTCTGTTTGCAAAAGAATGTACTCTAAGCTCAAAGGGAATCACCCACACACAACTCTGGGTGCGGAGAGTCCACGCAGACATTAACGGGCACCAACACTTCTTCATTTGATTTAGATATCCAAACACAGACACACCTGCAAGGCAGGGGACTGAAGATCTGAGGTCACCAAGGAATGGTTGAAGTGATAGAGGGCAGCAGCAAACTCCTCATCCGACGTGCCTGTAAGACAGGGATCAAGTCATTTGCTACCGCTGCTCTTATATTTAACATGTCCACACGGAGCTTAGAAAGCATACACCAGTAAATCACACAGTTTGTGTTCTCTAACAGAGGGATTCTGCTCACTCACCCTTAAGCCCATCTTTATCCACTTCTTTGATGATGCTGGCCAGCGTAGCCATGTGCTGCTCCGAGAGAGACACGCTCAGGTAGTTGCGGATGAAGTTGTTCCTGGAGTTCAGCATAGAAGAGGTGATAAAGTTCAAGATGTTTGAAGCGAGGCTCAGAAACTGAAAAGAAAAGAGAAACACTCTGGAGAAGCAACGAAAGCAGAGGGACTGTAAGGCAATGTTAAAGAAAACCAAAACCACCAGTAAAATAAATCAAGTCCCCCGACTCCACCCCTGGCCAAGAAGAACAGGTTTGCTCATCGTGTTCTGTATCAGGACTGATTTCAGAATTCTCTGAAAAGGCTGCAAGTCTCTAACTTCTTGACTGCAGAATTTATTTTTGTCTTTACCCAACGGAGCTGGAGCTAAAAGCACTCCATCAGCAAATCATTTCGCTGCCCTCCTTTTCCTTCTCCCTCCGTAACCCAACGAGACGCCAGCCTCAGTCTTTGCTTCCCCGGCACTAACAAACACCGTGACTTTTCCACCTGACCGAAGAGCAGAGAAAACACCTTTGTCCAAAGCCAAGACGGTCACTGATTCCTCCACCAGCAATTTACTTAAACTACCTGCCGTTTATCACGTCGTCTGTCGACGTGGCCGCTGCCAAGTAAACCACGCAACAGCCCATCGGTTCTTTCAGGAAGCCTGAAAACCTCCCCGTACCAGTTCGGGATCTTTGCGGCTGGCCAGGATGTTCCCGTTCTCCCCAGCGGTCTGTTTGTTGGGGCTTTTCACTCTGGGGGAGCTCTCCAAAGGCGGTGGGGGCGGGGGTGGCGGTGGGGCCACCTTCTCTTTGCTTGGAGAGATTGTCTCTTCAAACCATTGCCCCAGGATCGGTTCGCTGTCGTCATCTACCACAGGAAGCAGGAAAAACAAAAGCATAATATTACAAGCAACTCCCTTATGCAAACTACTCGGCTTAGAAAAGGCCTGAAAAAGAGGTTCTGTGAGCAGAGTTAAGGCGTCTGCATCTTCCTTTTCCCTTTCACATCACAAGGCTAAGCACTTTTACACCAGTCCAGCAGGAATTTACAAGAAGAAATTATTTCCACTCTCCTCTTAAGCAAACGCTGCCAAATCCCAGCCGCTCAGGTTTCAGCTGACATAGAAGAGCAGAGTCGGCATTGCTGCTGCCAAAGGGATCTCACAAACTCTCTCGTATTTTCAGCGCGACGCGTCATTCCAGCGCAAGAAGGCAAGAGCCCAGCAGCCAGGTTCCCACTAAATCTGCAAGGCGGCGTCAAATCCTGACTTAAGTTGCCTGCTGCAGGCTCCATTACCTTGGCTGCTGTCCTCCTCGGTGCTGCTGAAGTCATCCTCGTAGTAAGTGTTGGAATCAGTGGAGGCGCTGGCGTCGCTGCTCACGGAGCCCTTCCTCTGACGCTGCAAGACGCAGGCCTTCCAAGAACAGCAGGACACGTTCGATTTTAGGATTAAGAAAGGTAAGAATTGGAAAATAAGAGTAACTTTCTACTGCATTTTCCTTTTCTTCCAGCAACTTTGTCTCAACTCATTTATCAATCGTTTTTCAAGGCTTGTCACCCTTAGGCTGTCTGAAAAATGACGCAGGGTGGTTGACAACAAAAAATCTACGCCAAGTTTGTAAGCAACACTTCAAGAAACAGCTCTAACACAAAAGCCTTTTCATCTTCTCCCTAAACTCCCAAATACCACTGAGCTTATAGAAAAAAATGATTACAGGTTTGTCAAACAAACGGTTTCTGAAAAGAGGAAAGAGAGAGGCCTCGACTGACAGCTCCTGAGAGAATTTGGAATTCTCCTGAGCACAGTCACGGTTTGTAAGGTGAGAATTTCCCAGGCAGATGACACTTAGGAGGAGCGGTTCAGCCGCGGGAGCTCTCCGGCTGCGTGCCCGTGCCTACCTTTCTGTAGGAAGTAGAGAGCAAAGTCAGCAGCAGATTGGTGAGTGGGACAGAATCGATCAGCCGCTGAATTCTCTGGATGGACGTGCTTTGAGCCATGACATCCAGCACCGCCGGCGGCCCGTCGCTCTCCCAGCCCTGGAGGACAGCGTCAAAAAGAGCGTTTAAAGTGTGTTTCAGAGGAGAAGGCAAAACGTTTCACGGGACCGTACAGGCTGCCCCCCTACCTTGTGCAAAGCCTCCACTTGCAGATCTTGAAAGAGTGATGACAGCAGTTTGATAGCGTGATTTGCCAGCACCACTGACAGAACACCGAACCCCTGATGCCTGCAGAAACATGAAGGATATAGTGTCACTTCAGGGCGGGGAAATAATAGATATAATATACATTTTATATATATATATACACTGTCCTAGTGGATAGGAAGTTCTCCAGGGGACAGCAATGGGCCCTGGTGGCCAAGAGGCCAAGGGGCTCCTGGGGGGCATTAAGAAAACTGTGGCCAGCAGGTTGAGGGAGGTNATCTCCAGAGGTCCCTTCCAACCCCTACCATTCTAGGATTCTATGATTAAACTGTGTGAAAGGACTCCTTTCCTAAACAGAAGATGACAACTTCTTTTCAAGAATCAAGACATAAATTACAAGTGGCAAATAAAACTTGCCCCGGGCACGGTCAGAGGTGTGGACAATGACTATTTCAGGGGGTATTCACACTATCGACATACCCTTTCCCAGGTCCTAGTTTGGGGGATCCAACGCCCTCCTTAGTACGAGCAATAATGTCTCTGACGCGTAGAGCAGCCAGTGGATCTTTCTCCTTCCCCTTATCAGCCAAGGCCGTGGGGCTGAGGTTCAAGATGAGGAAGAGGCTGTTTAGCAAACACCAAGCCCCGAGCAGCTGGAAGTTCTGATAATGCTATCGGCCCAAAAGTGAAGGAAGGGGAGAAAAAAAGCACCAAAAAAGACAAAGTAATGTCAATCCAAATGCCAAAACATATCATACCGGCGCAAAAAGCTTCCCAAGGCGCAAATCTTACCTCACCCCCTGCACGGCGGGAATTGCTGATGGCTTGTCCGATCATTTCATAGATTTCAAGCTGCAAAGAAATCCAAAGCCACGGGAACGGTTAAGCACTGCAATGGGCAAGAATTAAAACAAAATCTTCAAAACCAACTGCATTTTGGCCTCTAGTCAGCCACCCCACGACCTCCTTTACCAGCAAGTCTAACGCCTAGAAACAATCCAAATACATGGAAATTTTAGGGGCTTCGCTCGCCGGGCGCGGAAACAAGCAGCGCGTTTTCTCGTTCACTTACACATTTCTGTACAATAGTAGCAGCATCATTTTCATAATCTTCTTCTTTGGAACTTGTTGACCCAGTTCGTACCTGTTGGGTGCTACCCACGTGCAGGATGGCCATGCAAGTCGCCACGCTCACACCTGGTCGGAACCAAGCAGAGGGAATGTTCCTCTTAAGAGCCAGTCTCGGGATTCGATGCTCCTACTCAGCACATTACACCAAGTGGTATCAAACAGGCCCAGGAACTTGATGGAGCTGGGAATACTCAGTGTTGCAGCTGACAGACTTATAAAACCCAATCTTTTTCAAGTTTTGTCCTACAAAAACATGTGAGAACAATTCAAGGAGGAAATGTTTTACCATGTGATTCAATACCGTTTTTAAGACATTTTTCATACTTGGCTGCTCGACCTCTAGGATCTTACCTGTACCAATTCAACATTGAGGACTGTGGTGTACTTAAACCACTCCTGGGGAAAAAAAGGTTGATTTGGAACTATAACCAATTAAACTGAAGCCGTAAGCACTGCAAAAATATATTAAGCTCTGAATTTCAAAAAAAAAAAAGAGCAGAAATGACAGGCTATTAAGAAGGCATGGAGTCACTCAGCCTTTCTCTCGGATCCTGACAAGAACATTTGCAGAATACACCAGAATTTCCACGTCGCTATAATCCTTTTCCTACTCCCCCAGATGCAGACGATGCAGCAGGCTGCCCAGCTTTCAAACTCACCAGAAATAAAGGTGACTTGTGGGCAGGTAACAAAGCCAAGCAAAAGCAAGAACAACTTAAAGCTCCCAAGAAAACACAGGAAATCCGTTCACCTGCGTAGAGACAGCTGAGGGCGAGAACGGTCACGTCCTGGAGACGCGTGGGTGTCAGGGGCTCCAGCACAGGCAGGGACAGGGTATCCAGTGCCATGGTCACATCTATCACCAGCGAATGAAATCTGTAGGAACGACAGGCGTCAAGATTCAGCAACACCCAGGGAGAGCCCTGAGAGCTGCCGGGAGCAGCCAGCGCAGTTATTTGCCCTCACGCAGCATCTCCCAGAGAAGAGCGACGAGAGACTCTCACCCGTTGCGAACAGCGGTGGCATCTGCCACCGTGGCTGGCATGATGAAAAACGAGTTGGCCGACACCGCGTCCTGAAATCGATTTATGTATCGCAAAAAGTACGGGAGGTTCAGGCACACTCTCAGCAGTTTTTCGGAGNCTGGATCCAGTATTCCAGGTGTGGTCTCCCCAGGGCAGAGTAGAGGGGGAGGAGAACTTCCCTAGACCCACTGGACACAGTTTTGTTAATGCTGGACGCAGTTTTCTGCGTTTTTTACCGTTCCATGGGATCTCTGCTAAGCAGCACAGAACTAACGGTCATCAATAATTGACTTAATTATTCCTTGTGGTGAGAAAATATCACCAGAGATGAGGCAACAGGATAAAGCCCGGCTTACAACACCTAAACCAGCCGGTGGAGTTTTCAGCCAGTCCTTGTAATGAGTGTCACAAAGCTCTGTGTACATGTCACATGACAAGCCGACTCTAATTCCCACCCGCTCAGGAATCCATCCCATGGGATATTTCATACCATCCACCTTATTTAGCTCCCAAAACCCAGGGACTACATAAAAATATACTGAGCTCATCTCCTGTGCAACAAAGAAAACTACAACACAGCCACAACTTCTGGCAACAGCACCATCCAACCGAGTGAACCCTTCAGGTGGGAAAGTCTTTTCCCATTCCGAGCTCTGAGGTGTAACACTGGAGAGACATTTGCTCCAGCACTTTTTTCCCCCACCTCTGACACTAGAAAGCTGATTCTCACCAAGTTCTTGCAGGCTGGCCACGTTCTGAGCGATGAATATGCTTTTTGTCTTTGCCGCAGAGGTTTGATCCGCGGAAGCTTGATCCTCGCTCTCTCCTTCCACCTAAAAGCAAGCACGTCCTAAATACATCATATTAAATCTATCACATGAGCATTAAAAATACACAGGAACCCAGGAATTCTCTACACAGAGACTGAAAGTTTTTCTTTACGTGTGTATTAAACCCCCACCACTTGCTGCCCTCTGTCCTTCCCTGCACCTGATCAAATTTTAGCAATTTGATGCTAAAATTCAGACGGCTCCTCATCTCGGGCTCGCTCTTTACCTGTGTCTCTGGTGGTGACGGTGATGAGGAGACTCTAGGGTTAAAGACCGACGTCAGCTGGTTGAGGAAGTTCATCTGCACTTCTTTCTGTCTTAGTTCTGGGCTCACCGGGGAGGCCAGCTCCTTCTGGTCCTCTACTGCAGGGGAAAGGGCCGAACATCAGTCCATAGCCCGAAGCCACCCTGGTTTTTCGCGTGGCAGCGACGTAACCCCGAACGACACCACCTACCATCAGAGAGGGTTTTGACAGTCTGAGGCAGCTTGGCCGACTTCATCATCGCGGTGAAGGTAATAATCTCCGTCCGATCCAGGCGGCTGCAGCCCGTGCACAGCCCCTTGATCAGCAGAATGAGGTGTTTCTACAGAGAAACAGACACCAAGTACAATTTCAACTCTTTCAATTCCAATTATCCCTTGATATTGTTTATTCTGAGCTGCTGCTTTAAGAGTATCGCAGGCTCGGCGAGTAAAGCCACGGCAGCGCCTCGGATCGGCTCCGATCTCACACCGAAGATCCCGGTGGTTTATTAACCGCAGGTAATTCAGGTGGCTAACGGTGACCCGCGCGCTCGTTGTGGAAAAGGATCTGGAAAAGCTCTCCCTCCGGGGACACACTACGGCTCAAAGCCGGCCCTATCAGAACCTACACCGTGAACACTTCCCACACGCCTTTCCTCTTCGAGATGGATCTGAGCTCTTCCTGCAAGACTAAAAGGGGAAGAATCCACCTTTACAAACTCAAGAAAGAGGCAACAGAACACTTCTGATCCAGGTTGCTCCACAAAACCAAGCGAGGCTGTAGGAAACTGCAACAGATTGAACTGAGATCTGCTTAACTGAGGCTTCAGGCTCACAAGCTGAAATGCTGAGGATTGATTGCAGAGGGAAGATCCAGCAGGTACCAGTCCCTACCAAAGTGGGACACCTTCAATGCTTTAAGAACTTTGGGGAGACCTTCTTGCAGCCTCCCAGTACCTGAAGGAGGCCTGCAAGAAAGCTGGGGAAGGGCTTTTTGCAAGAGTTTGTAGTGACAGGACGAGGGGAAATGGCTTTAGGCTAGAAGAGGGTAGATTTAGATTAGCTGTCAGAAGGAAATCCTTTACAGTGAAGGTGGTGAGACACTGGAACAGCTTGTCCAGGGAAATTGTGGATGTCCCCTCCCTGGAAGTGTTCAAGGCCAGGTTGGATGGGACCTTGAGGAACCTGCTCTGGTGGGAGGTGTCCCTGCCCATGGCAGGGGGGTCAGAACTGGATGATCTTCAAGGTCCCTTCCAACCCAACCCATTTTCTGACTCTACGAATTCAGTTTCATGTAACATTAAGCACACCAGGACTTCTAGGCCAAATTTTCGCTTGCCCCCCCCCTCCCACTACGGCGGAAACCCGGTGCTCACCTGCGAGACAGCGCACGCTTCATCCGGGTTCTCGAGGCGCAGCAGCGAGAACTCAATCAGGACTTTACAAGCAGCTGCCACCGACTGCAGTTGGTTCCTTGGGACTGCAAAAAGCAGACGCTCGCATCACTCGGCACCAGTTTGCAAATAATTCAGCCTATTATGTTCTTAACGCTCTGAAGGAAACGGCAGCCCGCGCGACGCAGGCGCCTGCGCGATCCCTCGCGCCCAACAGGCGGACGCAGCAGAAATTCAGTCTCGTTAAAACGTCACCCAAGAAATGTCAGCAAAGCCAGGAGAACACCTCCTGCCCTCACAGGCAGATATTTTGAGTCACGTTGTTTCGATCGTTCGTTCTAACTTAGTAACCCGACTGCTAAAGAACAACCTCAAAATCCACCAAACGGATTTAAACGCTTCATCAGAGCAAAAATTATTCTCCCCAAACGAAGCCAGGCCAATGAATAAGCAACTGAAGCCCCGACACCACCCACTACTTGGTGGCCAAACGCTCCTCTGGATGAGTTTCCCTTTTCATCCGAAGTGACCTTCTGCCGGTGTAGGAGCATCGTGGCCTTAAGCTCTGACTCTGAGAGAGGGTTCGAGTCCAATACGGAAAGAACAACAGTTCCAGGACACTTTTCCTATATCCCAGTCAGAGCAAGAGAGGCAGAGGACGCGGAATACTTACTTAGACCGCAGACAGTAGTGATGTAATGCGTGGAAAGTGCAACGAAGGAAGAGTAAAAAGGCTCATATTGTTTGTCGTGGTGCAGGATTTCGGATTCGCTGCAAGAGGAGAACAGGAGACACGTCAGTCGGACGCAGCACGGCGGCGGCGGCGCCGCGCCACGCTCGGGATACGTTACAGCCATGAAGAGGTGTAAAACAAGACCGTTCAAATCACGTCCTCTTTCCTAATGGAAGCGTTGAGAAGAGAATCCTCTCCCTTGCGTCCCACCTCCCGCAGCCTCAGAACTGAGTCCTCCAGCGGCAGACAGATCGCAGCGCCCGCACCGCTATCCGCAGAGGAAATAATTCCGATATTCCAAATGTCTCTTTTTTACCCCACCACGGACAGATCAGCCTCTGCGATAATCACCCTCCC
Source organism: Baryphthengus martii (assembly GCA_013396935.1). Lineage (NCBI taxonomy): Eukaryota > Metazoa > Chordata > Aves > Coraciiformes > Momotidae > Baryphthengus > Baryphthengus martii. Next base: position 75,692 of record VWZK01006477.1, on the reverse strand, counting down.
GGTCTGAGATTCCTTAACCTTTAAGCCGTACTAAACTCACTGCCCCAAAAGCTCGGACTGTTTGTCCTGCTACCGCCAGATGGGACGTGCCAGGGCCGGAGCCCCGGCGGGATGTGCCAGGGCCGGAGCCCCGGCATTCCCTTCTCTCAAGGCACCGAGTCAAGCGGAGTTGACGCAATTCTGCAAAGCAGGAGGATCAAACCGGGCATTGCGTAACAACAACGCACAGGCGACAACAGCCTTTTGGCAGGTAACCTGCCGAGGAGACGAGCCCACCCGCTGCAGGGAGCCTGCTGGGCAGCCATTTGTCCTTTCAGAGACCCGCGGCGTCCTGCCCCGCACACGGATCGACCCAAAGCTCCGAGCGAGTGAACATTTCACGGCAGCTCGAACGAAAAGGAAAAATTGCGAAGCCAAAGACGCATCAACAGGCTGCAAGTTGACTCCCCGGGGTTTCTCAGCGAGGCTCGCTGGCCACGGACGATGTCTATGTATGCTCCGAAGTGACACATTAAAGGCTGCTGCAGAGAAGTGTCACACCACAGCCCGTCTGCTCAGAAACCTGAAGGCAACCACCCCGAGACCAGAAGCAGCTCTGCCTCCGTAGCTGGTTCCGCCCTCCGTTTTTCCTGCGACAAAACCAAGGCACGTGGAAATCAGCCTATTAAAGGCTTTAATTACGGATTTTCTCACTTGCATTCAGCGATGTGAATGAGCGGGCTGGAAGAACAGACCACACCACACCACTCAACTTCACCGGCCACTTTCCCTCTCAAGACCCAAAGTTCTCCACCTCTGGCAAAAGAGTTTATTCCTGGAGGGAAGGTGAGGAGCAGAGGGCGTCAGCCCATCGCACACCCTACACCCAACCCAAACGCTGAGCTCTCAACTTCGGCACCGCCGCAGAGCACGGCAGAGCGACCCCACGTTCCCCCTTGGGCAGGGAGGGAGGAGGAAGGAGATGCGCCATTCCCTGAGTAGCGCTCAATTTATGCCCAGTTGCCTTCCCTCTTCCTATCCTGAGTCTCAAGGGGAGATGTGGCTGAAGGAGAAGAAACTGTAGAATGTGTCACTTCTGGAAAAAACAAACTGGAAGAAATACTCAGTGCGTTTGTAGCTTTGATTTCCTACTTGTAAGATTCTTTTTATTTAGTCTTACCCGAAAAGCTGAGATAGAGAAGTGGCTGTTAGGAAGAGGGAGGCTTTACTCGCAGCTGCTCCGCAGCGTAACACACCGAACCCCAACGTCCCGCTCGGCAGCCGTCACCTCGCCACCTCTGGCCAGAAGTGGAGGGAACGAGCCCGGAGACCGAACATACGACGAAGTCCACGCTCACTTACGTTCAGAAACTAGTTTTGCTCACCCGCCTCTTCCTACCCAACTACAAGTTATCAAAGAATCACAGAATCATTTCAGTTGGAAAAAACCTTTAAGCTCCTGGAGTCCAAGCGTTCCCCCATCCCTGCCAGGGCACCACTGAGCCCTGTCCCTCAGCACCACATCTCCACGCCTTGGAAACCCCTCCAGGGATCAGGGGGACTCCAGCCCTGCCCTGGGCAGCCTGGCACAGGCCTGGACAACCCCAAAGGGCAACAAATTGTTCCTCAGCTCCAACCTAAACCTCCCCGGGGGCAACTGGAGGCCATTAATTTAGCAGCAGGTGTAGGCAACGGATTTTGAGAGAACAAATGAGAACAATTTGGGAATAACAGAGCACAGGAGAAACTGGCAGCTCCTCAATTATCATTCTGTGGTATAGGTCAAGCTGTGCAACACACAATACCCACGAGGTGTAAGGACACCAGACCAAGATAGGGAATTTCACCTGGATCAGGTACGGTCAGGCTTGAATTTTATTAAAATAAGTCATGGACTTGTTATGGTAGTGAAAAGTGGAAGGCATCTGCCAACTACTCGCCAAGTCCTCGCAAATAAACAAAAATAAAAGATAACACTCTAGCACCTCACAGATGAAACTGTTATCTGGTGCATACAGTGAGATTTATTAATAATTTTTGGCTACTGTATTATGACTTCTTGGTTAAATAACACTTGCCTCCACGGGGAAACTCACTAGTCTAAGTGAGAAGCCTCCCTGTCACTATCAAATATAACACATCAGCAGCAAATACCACCCTCCTTTCACAGTTCTGCTTCCAAACCCTAAGCAGGCCCAAAATAGCCCCTTTATGTAAGGCAGCAGCACAAAAGCAGCCTCCTCCCTGACAAGGCACCGCAGCAGGTGCAGAGAAAAACCCTCCCCTGAAAACCAGCCTCATTTGACTCTCTGACTCCGCAAAGCGCGCTCCCCTTCAGCTGCCTCTTTCCAAGTCAGCATTTCCACAATTTACGGCAAATCGCAGAATCCTAGAATGGAAGGGACCTCTGGAGTCCAACCCCCCTGCCAGAGCAGGAGCACCCAGGGCAGGACACACAGGAACACATCCAGGGGGGTTTGAAAGTCTCCAGAGAAGGAGACTCCACCACCTCTCTGGGCAGCCTGGGCCAGGCTCCGTCACCCTCACACCAAAGAAGCTTCTCCTCCTGTTGAGGTGGAACCTCCTGGGTTCCAGTTTGTCCCCGTTATTCCTTGTCCTATCTCAGGGCACCCCAGAAAAGAGCCTGGCCCCTTCCACTTGACCCCCACCCCTCAGAGATTTCTAGCCAGGAATCAGATCCCCTCTCAGGCTTCTCTTCTCCAGACTCAACAGCCCCAGGGCTCTCAGCCTTTCCTCCCAGGAGAGATGTTCCAGTCCCTTCCTCATCCTCACAGCCTCGGTTGGACTCTCTCCCGTAGATCCCTGTCTCTCTTGACTTGGGGAGCCCCAAACTGGATCCAGTATTCCCGGTGTGATCTCCCCAGGGCAGAGTAGGGGGGGAGGAGAACCTCCCTTGACCTGCTGGCCACAGTTTTCTTAATACGTAAGAGGCCAAAGCACCTGCAAACAGGGGAATGAATTCCAGCAATCTGATGATCCTGACACTTAAAAATTAAGTATCAGAGTTAAGGAGGCCGATTATTTATCTTTGAAGAGAGTAACGTTATTGAATTTGCTGCCCTTGCACCACGTTCATTAAGAGGAGATCCAGCCACTTCGCCAAGGATGTGAACCAAGAGCTTCACTGCAAGAGCTTAACAACCACCTTCTAAAAATAAGTCAAACATATAAAATACTTTCGATTAGAAATCTAAAGATAGACTATTTGCTCGGCGTAGACGAGCACGGCCCCAAACCCAAACCGGCCGTATTTCTCCCTGTGTGATTCTGCCCCATCACAAGGCTTGGAGCGAGGGGCCATCGTGGGAGACTCCGCAGGCCTTGGGCTCGCACGGAATCCTCACACCTCAGGGCAGCGCTACGGAAAGGCAACAAAACGCCGTCTCAGGCGGAAAATGGAACCTTCCCTCTTGCTAAGGGAGGAAAAAGAGCTCTCCCAAGAGCCAAGAACATCCACTGGAGTGTTTCTGGGGTCGTCTGCTCCAACAATCAGCTTTACCTCCTGGAGTTCCGCTGTTCCTGTGCCTACAGCGAAGCTGAAATGGTCCCTAAGCAAAAAGGACTGCGCAAATCATAGAAACAGTTGGTATAAGCAGGTTTCCAGCTGAAGGGCTACTCTCTGTATAGAGGCACAGAGCGCTCGCGTGAAGCACCCGCTCTACGTACGCTCAGCCATTCTATAGCGAGCAAAATACCACAAGGCTTTATTTTATCGTCTTCCTTAGCACAGCCTTTATTTTTTGTTTCCTAACAACTTCTTGCGGGCTCCGTAACTGAGCGTAATGATGCGGCACTCCTACCTACCGCTTTAGATCATAAAAGAAGCCAGAAGGTAAATGAAACAGCTCCAGCGAGTGCTTTCTCTCACGCTCTGAGCCTCCACTTGAGAAAAGGCAGAGTTGTTTCGCTTCAGCTTTATTTCTCCTTAAAGCGTGAGGACTATTTCACTGGGAGAAGGCTACAAGGAAGTCGCTGCCCCTCACTGCTGCTGTCACCACAGGAGCCAGGGCAGGCGAGACAAGGGCTCGGAGCTCCCGGCCGGCAAACCCGCAACGTGCCGGAACAGCGGCGAAGCCGCAAGAACAGTCCCGAAGCCTCTCGGCGGGGCAGCTGTCAAAGGTACTTGTCAAAGCCGCCGCGGCGCATCCTCATCCCCGCTTATTAGATCCCAAGGGCACCACCCCGAGAGCCTCCCAGTCCCCAGGACGGCGGGAAGCGGCCGGCTGTGAGTAACTCCCCGGACGCCGCTCGGGGCTCCCTTTTTTCCCCCGCCAGGCGCTGGGCCCCGCCGTCGTTCCCCTGCCCGGNCCCTCCCTCCCCCCGAGATGACCCTCCGCCCAGGCGCGCGCCGCGCCTCCCGATTGGAGGAGGAGGGCCCGGCCCAGGCGCCTGCGCAGTAAATGAGTCAGCAACTTTGCGGGCGGCGCACGCGCGCTGAGGGCTTCCCCCCCGGTGGCGGGAAGCGCGTGCGCAGTGGCGCCGCCTCCCGGAGCCGCACCAAAGAGCGGGGGCTTCAAACGGCCCGAAAAAGGCGAAAAAAAGCCCGGCCTCCTCGGCACATTTTGGGTTTTATTGAAGGGATCGGCGCCCTGAGGCCTCGCCCCGGCGCACGAGTCGCTGTGAAACTTGCTGAGGGTGATTGAAATCCAAGCACAAGGGGTTAACAGCCCTTCTCTGGAGGGGAAGCGGTGTGAGGGTCTTGGCTCCTCCACCACACCGACCAGGAGAAAATGACAAAAAAAACATGAGAAGGAACTAACGTTCTCACTGTAATAAATAAAGAACATGGAGAGACTTCACATTCTACTTCTTCCCGTGGCCCTGCGATGTAATTGAGGGACCCCCTGAGGCCATGTCCCACCACCACCCACCCACTACCCAACCTTCTCACTAACAACATGAGCCAACACCTCCTCCTCTTCTCAGGCCTGGCCCCAGTAGCTCATGCATTACTAGGTCCAGTATCCAACAACCCCTCTCGCCCAGACGTTGGCCAAGGAAGCGGCGAGGAGCGAGAGGACACATGTCCACGGTATTATCTTCACTAACAGTGGAGAGATGATGCAATGGCAGATTTTACGTCTTCAACGGAGGTTTGGGAGAATTCCTTTATAGTCCTAACAGACCAATGTCTCTTTTCCATCTCTCTTTGTCTTCTCACTGGGAGTCATGGATCGTTTTGTTGCGCTAGCAGCTTTCCCTCACAAATACCTTCCAGCAAAAGTGTCCTACAGGTGTTTGCACCCATCAGTCACGCGAGCTGGAATTTCAACCCCAAGCCAGCGGCGCTGCGGGGTGGCAGATCTTCCTCCAGTCCGAATCTCAGCTGTCTTCTCCAGCCTGGCCTTCCCTGCAGCCGCAGCCTTACCGCCAGGCACGGTTCAGCAGCTTCACCTGAGCGAGCCTCTTGGTGATCATGGTAGCGAAAACCAGCCCGAAGAGGACGCTGCTTATTAGCACGTAGTCGTAGTCGTCCTTCAGGACATCAAACTGCTTCGAGGGGTACACTCGGGTCTGGTAGATGTCCAGGCCATAGGCAACAACCTAAAGAGATGAGATCACGAGCTGGTAATGCAGCAAATCATAGAATCCTAGAATGGTGGGGATTGGAAGGGATCGCTGGCAATCTGTCAGTCCAATGCCCCTGCCAGAGCAGGATCACCCAGGGCAGGACACACAGGAACAGATCCAGGGGGGGCTGGAAAGTCTCCAGAAAAGGAGACTCCACCACCTCTCTGGGCAGCCTGGGCCAGGCTCCATCACCCTCACACCAAAGAAGTTTCTCCTCCTGTTGAGGTGGAACCTCCTGGGTTCCAGCTTGTACCTGTTCTTCCTTGTCCTATCCCAGGGCACCCCAGAAAAGAGCCTGGCCCCTTCCACTTGACCCCCACCCCTCAGAGATTTATAGACATGAATAAGATAATAATGAGATAATATTATTATCTTATAATAAGATAATAGACATTAATAAGATGATAACCAGATACATCACAAATCATTGACTCAGGTCTATAGCTCTGATTAACAGAAGGAATTAAATAAAAAAAAAAGGGGGAAGCAGCTTCATTATCAGAAGCTACAGCCCCCCCCTGCCACAGGCTACGGTTTTCTGCTGCTCTGCCCACAAACCCTACGGCCCCATGTTCAATCCTCTGCCCTGTACTCACCAAACAAGTAGACTCGAGGCCGGAGGGGGCTGTATAAATCCCTCTCATTCGGGATATGGTTTGATTGTAGTTGATAAACCTCTCGGCGTGGATCTGCACGTCTGGGGAGTAGGGAATCAGGTTCTCTTCTCTGAAAGGCATTTAAAGAGAAATCGAAAGCCAATCGAACAGCACGTGGAGGACATCACGGAATGGTAGGGGTTGGAAGGGACCTCTGGAGATCATTGAGTCCACCCCCCCTGCCAGAGCAGCATCACCTAGGGCAGGACACACAGGAACAGACCCAGGGGGGGTCACAAAGTCTCCAGAGAAGGAGACTCCACCACCTCTCTGGGCAGCCTGGGCCAGGCTTCGTCACCCTGTTTTTCCTTATGTTTACCTGGAACCTCCTATGCTCAAGTTTGCACCCATTGCCCCTTGTCCTGTCATTGGACATCCCTGAGAAGAGCCTGGCACCATCCTTCTGACACCCACCCTTTCCCTATTTAAAACATTCCTGAGGTCACCCCTCAGGCTCCTCCTCTCCAAGCTGAAGAGCCCCAGCTCCCTCAGCCTCTCCTCAGCAGGGAGACGTCCCACTCCCTCCGTCATCTTTGTGGCTCTGCGCTGGACTCTTTCCAGCAGTTCCCTGCCCACCTGCGTTTCTTAGTCTGATTATCACAAGCTGACCCGAAACAGCAAATTTAGGATCTCTTCCCTGTGGAGATTCATTTTTGCCGTGGGATGAAAATCAACCACGCCAGCTGGGCCCAACTACCCTGCAGCAGCCTCCATTTAGGCTTCCAAAGTCTGAAAAACAAGTGTAATTCTGAAAACCTCAGAGAGTTACTGTGACTGGGCAGACATGGGGTTGGCTCTGCTACCACTCGGCCCAGCTGTGCTACAGGCCAACGTATCCCATCGGCACAGACAAGGAACAAAACCACCTCGCTACGTTTCACGCGAGAATCGCCCTCAATCTGCCCAGGACCAGTTGTTCTGCTTCCCGCTGCCGTACGACACACAAACTCCATCCCTCTTCCAAGCGGCCCAGGAGCGGCCGTTACCGCGCTTTCCTCACCTGCTTTGTTCCGTAGGGATCTCTGGGCGACGAGGATCCAGCAGAGCCTTCGGAAGGGAGAGGATGGCCCCAGAGGGAAGCCCAACTGCGCTCGGAAAGAAACACATCTGAAACCTGGCTATTTCTGACAGCATTTTCTAACACCTAACCTTAACCACTGGGTTTATCCCTGAACTTGCCAGGAGCCCAGGGCAGCCCACAGACGGGAGTTTCGGCAGTAAACGGCATTTCCAGCGCAAAACCCGGCTTGTGCAGGGAGCGGGAACGCCTTCCGAGCGGAGTGGCGCGTACTTACTGAGCAGGTGTCGGCTGGTGATGCCTCTCTCGGTGATGGTGGCCTCCATGGCACTGATAGCCGAGGGGAAGATGTACGACTGCTGGAGGACCTGAGGTAAAATCGGGCGGTCGAGGGAGCTGAAGGCCGTGGCGTTGTATTGCTCCGTCCCCTCGTACAGCTCCAGCACAGTGAACTCGTTCCGACGGGCCTTCGTGTTCCAGTACTGGTACTGGGATGAGAGAAGATTTTTTAGGAAAGTGGAGTCAATAACACACAGGTAGGCGGAAACCACCGAGAACGGTCAAAAAGTCTTCTCCGGACAGACTTCTTCTGGTCTTACCTCCCAAACGTAAAGACCAAGCTAAGAATAAAGTTCTTACCACCACCCAGTTCTCTGAATGAACAATGTGGACAGGGCCCTTGGCTTTCTTCTGGACCGAGGAATGGATGATCCTGCCGGTGACGCCGTCGATCAGATAGATTCCGATGAAAGTGCGCTCGTGATGCGTGTCCGTGCTCTCTGTCACCACGGCAAGCAGGTTTGGGTTCAAGGACTAGAGAAAATATAAAAAAACCCAACAGCTGAGACCTTCACTTTATTGCCACAGGCATCTCATTTCTCTATGACCAAAAAAAAGCAGAAATCAAGCAGCTTTTACCCCACCATCTGATATTTGACTGACTTCACTGCTGCTTGAAAACCTTTTCTAAAAGAAATCGCCACCAAAATGACCACCTGCAGCAGAGGGTTACGGACACGGATGCAGAGGTGGAAAAAATGGCACCACAGGGGCGTTCATCTCAAGGTAGCACCTAGAAATGGTGCCGAGAGCCTCCCGTGAGACAACGCATCGAAGTCAACCAACGGTTCCAACAGCACCTTATAGAGGACGCTGCGGTCTCCCATCACACGGCCCTGCGAGTGCACGTGCTCGTTGGATCTCTTCCCTTTCGCCGTCACTATCCTCTGTACCTCGGTGGGAATGACCACCTCCCAACTCTCCTCTGTCGTCAAGTCCTGCAAGAAAAGAAGTCTGATGTAGGAGGTTTTACCTTGTCCTCAGAAAGACACCATCTCCAGCAGTGAGAGGCTGGGAACTTTCTCAGCTTTTGAATTTTTAAGAGTCTGAGCAAAACTCCGTAAACCTAATGATCTATTATTACAGAATCCCAGAATCTCAGACTGGTGGGGGTTGGAAGGGACCTCTGGGGATCATCTGGTGCCACCCCCCTGCTCCAGCAGGGTCACCCAGAGCAGGGGGCCCAGCAGCGNACTGGACCCAATACTCCAGCTGTGGCAGGAGTAGAGGGGGAGAAGAACCTCCCCGACCTGCTGCCCACACTCCTCGTGATGCACCACTGGCCTTCTTGACCACAAGGGCCCATTGGTGGCTCATGAGCAATTTGTCCCCCAGCACTTCCAGGTTCTTCTCCACGGAGCTGCTTCCCAGCAGGTCCCCCCTCCCCTGTCCTGGTGCAGGGGGTTATTCCTCCCCAGGAACAGAGCCCTGCACTTGCCCTTGTTGAACCTCATGAGGTTTCCCTCCACCCAGCTCTCCAGCCTGTCCAGGTCTCACTGAATACCAGTGCAGCTCTGGTGTGTCAGCCACTTCTCCCAGTTTGGTACCATCAGCAAACTGGCTGAGGGTCTACCCTGTCCCTTCATCCAGGTCACTGATGAATATGTTGACTGGACCCAGTACTGACCCCTGGGGAGCACCACGAGCTACAGGCCTCCAACAAGACTGTGGATCGTTGATCATAACCCTCTGAGCTCTGTCCTTCAGTCAGTTCTCAACCCACCTCACTGCCACTCATCCAACCCACATTCCTCAGCTTCCCAAGGAAGATGTTATGGGAGACAGGGTGAAAAGCCTTGCTGAAGTTGAGGTAGACAATTATTCAGAGGAAAGTGATCGTAGACTGGTAGGGATCAGAAGGCATCTCTGGAGATCATGGAGTCCAACCCCCCTGCTAGAGTAGGATCACCTATATCACTTAGACTGTGGTGAACCTTCCATACCTTTTTCAGTCTGAATCCAGAGAGTTTTCCCTGCTCAGCATCCACTAGATAAAAATAGATAGAATGGGCTATTTCTTCTAACTGGCGAAGGACATTTTTAGTCGCTGGGAAAGGTGTAACCTGGAAAAGAAGAATTGAAACACAGGTTAAAAATAACCAATGACACACAAAAGAAAGGAAAAAAAAAAAAAAAGAAAAACTGACACAGAAAGATTCTTTCAAACATGTTTATCAGGATGAGGTCTATAACCAGAATAACCTCACAGTTCTCAGTGAAATGTAACTCAACAGCATTTTTTTTTAGTCTTGCTCCAAAAGGAAGGGGAAAAATTCACAGGAACATGAAGAAAACTGCTCCCAGGCAAAGCGATTTACCTTGTACTCGTCATCAATCAGGAGCAGCACTTTGGCATAGTCTTGATCCATAATAGGCAGAAGCAAAGTCTGAAGAATCGGACGCTTCAAAACAGGGGGAGCTACTTGACTTCTCTTTCCGAAGATGGGGTTAAAGACATAGAGAAAACTCATTTTGCTTTCCTAAAAAAGAAAGGAGATGAAAAACGTTTTTCTAAGGAGGAAAAGAGCTGGGTTTCTACCTGTTGCTTGTTGGTGTTGCCTACTGATACCCTGGATTCAGCTCCGGCACCCTCAGAATATTCTCTTTGGAGACACATATTCTCTACCCCACGTTTCTCGGTCAAAACCACCTGTGGCACAACACCGTGTTCCTGGCTTTGGCCAAAGCCTATCTGCCACCTCCTGAGGCAGCCTCAACCTGTCTCCTCCTCCTTGGCATATGGAGTACAAAACATCCTGCAAGGAAAGGACAGCCACTGTCACCTGGCTAATGGGGACCACTCACAGGACCACAGAAAGTGGATGAGATCATTTCATTTGTTTCAATAAAAAGTCTCCAAATGAGCATCCTTTAGGACTGTGTGTCTGCTTTCCTTCAGCTCTCACTCTCCTCCTGTCCCCATGTCAGTGATAACCAGATGACCCCCAAAAAGATATTTTCTTCCAGCATTTCGAAGGTTTTCATGCCAAGCAGGTTCAGAGGAAAGGGCCTCACCTTGTCCTTGACGAGCAAGGTACATTGTGGAGGGTGTGGGAAATGGGCTGTTGTTCTTTGGACCATCAGCTTAAAGGAGGAGCCCGGTCTCACGTTCCTGAGATATTGCTTCCACAGGATGGTGCCAGAACTGCTTTCGATACCAAAAAGCTGAGCAGAGAGACAAAGTAAAGCCACAGTTGAGAATGACTCATCTCTCACATTGGAGCACTGCACCTTTCTTCAAGGGACAACAAAGAAAGAGTCTTAGTTCCCCTCCAAAGCCACCACAAAACATTCTGTGCATCTTCTCAGGAGATTCTGCCCAAAGTCTGGCTCAAACCAGGGGCGGGAATTCAAAGCTGGGACTCTTTGCCGCAGCGTAGAAACAGATTCCTACCGTGGCTTCCTCACCTTTCCCGAAGCAGTGACCATCACCATCATTTTCTGGAGGTTGAATTCATCTCTGGCCAAATTGTCAATGTTAATCTCATTTTTAATCTGGCTCCGGGGTTTCCTGGCATCATAGAACATCTTCCAGAGATGAGCAGTGGAGGCTTGCAGCAGGATAAGCTGGGAGGAGAGCCGCTTCAGAAACATCCCCAGCAAACCATCTGCAAACAGACCGACAGCAATGCCAAGAAGAGAAAAAAAAAAAACAACCCACCATTATGTTCTGCTCCATAATTGACATGATGGGTTCAGCCAGAAGGAAAAATGCTGCCCATGCAGGAACCTCAGATAATTCTTTGCCTCTGCCTCCCGCTCCAGGATAGCGGGGCTATCGTTACCATTCCTACCACAGCCTCTGGCATTTTCCAGCTTTTTCCCCACTTCACACTGGTACAGCTCATTCCAAAACACACTCCCACCAAGTGAAAGCAAATCTTTTTGCAGAGCACGTAACCTCTTCCTCTGTATCCTGCTTCCTCACTGCCCACCTAACACTTCCCTGCCTCTGAGGTCTCTCTTCCCCGCTACTCAAAGCAAGAGAAGACCTTGAAGTAAAAAATACTTAATTCTGCTCAACCAGAGTTTATATTTAGCTTCTTGAAATAAGCAAAATGCCAAACTTCCACTTTATTTCACCAGGGAGGGAAGCAAGCAGAGAGGAAGCATTAGGCAGAGGTATCAGAAACCACCACATGCAGGCTGAGGTTACCTTGAATGGCTGCATCCACGAGAGCAAGAAAAAAAAACAACAGGGAAAACAAAAGCCATTGAAAATGAGTCATCCAGAAAGGGTCAAAGGGAAAGGTTTAGGAGAGAGGGGAAACATCCCTCCTACTGCTACTGACTGGTTTTGGGGGTGTAACGATGCAACACGCTCGTGTCACCTGCATTTGGCATTGGACTTCAGAAGTTTAGACAGAAATGGGTTTGTTTCTGCCCATTTTTATTGTCAGCAGTTGAATTATAACTCTCAGCTCAGATGAAAATGGAAACAACAAAACCTTTTTTTGAAGGAAGAAAAGCAAACAAACTCCCATGCCTAAAGATAGTTCTATTAAGTTTATGATTTACCTGCTTTTTTCCCAAATTCTCCCTCCAGCTCAGCCTGTGCACCTGTCAGAGGCAGATCCACCATCTCCAAGCTCACCACCTCTGCTAGTGACTCCTCTCTACTCCAGACAAGTTTTCCTGGAAAAAAAAAACCAACAAACAAGTAGAATACTGAAAAATTAACTTAGTATCTGGGAATAGACTTTCAGAGGAAAAAAATCATCACTCTGTACAGAAATATCCTGCAGGAAAGGCAGGATAAAATAGAATCATTTGGGACTCGGAATTTTCCTTTTGTCCCACAGTGAGAAGGTGTGCGCCACGGAAAACGGAGCGAGCGGTTTGTGCCTGGTACCTGGCTGCTGGAGGAACAGTAGCATGTGGTCTTCTGTTTGCACCAAAGCTCGATAGCCCACAGAGTCATCCTTCTTCAGGAAAACTTGGATGTAGAGCTGGGAAAAAGAGCAAGCAAAACAGTGAGGTTAACGACCACATCACCTCCTTGGAGAAAACAAAACTCTTGGGTGAGAGAACAGTGGGATCCTGGGCAGTCATCCGGCGTGTCCGAGGAACGGAGCTTGGAAGGGCTCTGCCAATCCCACCAAATCCAGGCAGGGAGGGCACGGCAAGTCTGATAAAGCACAGCGCTGGGCTAATCTCTCCCTGCTCACCTGCTGCGGCTTGGCATCGCTCTGCTCCAGGGTAAAGGTAATTGTGGTATCCAACAACCTCTGGCCAGTTTCAACCAGGTAGAGATTAATATTGTAGGTTTGATTGGAACAGGTTAAGGTTTCCTGGAACAACAGGCAGAAAATATCCGAGTTAAACACACGGGCTACACCAAACTCTGCACGGGGATTTCACGCTCGGCAAGAACTGTGGCTTCCAGGTATTTTTAGACTACGTATATAGAGGTGCTACAAAACATCAGACTCCAAAAAGATGGTGTTTAACACCTTTTCCACTCTGTTCCTGCACGTAAAGGGATAAAATGGGCTGTCAAGAACTTCTACTGTTGTTGGAACAAGAGCCCATCTTACCTGCTTCCGGGAACCCTCCAGAGTACTGCCCACATGAGGGTCTTCAGAACTTCCAGGTTTCTGAAACGAGGAGGAGAAGAGACAAGATGGCTGCAGAGCCCACAGAGTACACAAAACCCAAAATATAGGTGTTTGAGTGCCTGACAATCCCAGCATGGTAGGGGTTGGAAGGGACCTCTGGAGATCATCAAGTCCAACCCCCCTGCCAGAGCAGGATCACCCAGGACAGGTCACACAGGAACAGATCCAGGGGGGTTGGAAAGTCTCCAGAGAAGGAGACTCCACCACCTCTCTGGGCAGCCTGGGCCAGGCTCCGTCACCCTCACACCAAAGAAGTTTCTCCTCCTGTTGAGGTGGAACCTCCTGGCTTCCAGTTTGTCCCTGTTATTCCTTGTCCTGTCACAGGGCACCCCAGAAAAGAGCCTGGCCCCTTCCACTTGACCCCCACCCCTCAGAGATTTCTAGCCAGGAATCAGATCCCCTCTCAGGCTTCTCTTCTCCAGACTAAACAGCCCCAGGGCTCTCACCCTTTCCTCCCAGGAGAGATGTCCCAGTCCCTTCATCATCTTCTCAGCCTTCACTGGACTCTCTCCAGTATTTCCCTGTCCCTCTTGAACTGGGGAGCCCAAAACTGGACCCAATACTCCAGCTGTGGTCTCCCCAGGGCAGAGTAGAGAGGAAGGAGAACCTCCCTCGACCTGCTGCCCACACTCTTCTTGATGTACCCCGGGACGAGTCTCAGCTTGACTCAGAAAACAGGCAGGAAACAGTTCTGCTCTGCTCTATTCCTGCTAAAAATGAAATCTTGCTAAGTTTGGTCTCCCTAAGAACCAAAATCCTCTGCAGATCAGTAAAGCCCATCCCAAGGTCACAAGGTTTCAGGCTGGAACAGGAGCGCACGGCGCACCGATGTTTCACCTTAGCTAGAAGTAATCCAGACCTGCTGCTGTTCCCACCATCTTTATACTTCTGAGAAGCTAATTAAGTTTTCCTCTTCCTCCAGTTACTCCCCATCCCTGGGGATGGGAAGGAAGACACTCATGGAACAGCCCCTCCCGTGTGTATCCGTACTAGAGCTGTGCTGGTTTCGTCGTGCGGGCAAATCGTGCTCACCAGTTCACTCCTGCAGGTCAGAACTGCAGCCACAGTTTTCTCCCCAGTCGTTGCAAAACTCACCAGAGCTGCCTGAAAAGAGGAAAATAGCAAGAAATCCTAAAACACACATGAAAATCCCCAAAGCTCCCCCCAAACTACCCGTGTAGCAAATTAAGCCACACCGGAATTAAACCCAGACGATCTTTCACAGCCAGATTGTAAATCTCATCGTTTCATCAAATTAAAAAAACCACCACGAAAATCTCTTACAAGACTGAAAACGCTGCTGATAAAGATGGAAACAGTTGACCTGCCACAGGCTTTTGAACCATTATGACCAGTGAGCTTTTAAAAGTTTATTTGCTTTCCAAAACCTCTCAGCTGGCCTAACAAAGGTACGGCTGCACCACCGGCCACGCGGACGTGCACCTCTGCCCACCCCAAACCCAGGAAACTACCCCGATCCTGACAGCTGTTGCCACCAAAAGGTCCTTATGTCGACGCCTGGAAATATTTCAGCGGCTGGTCTAAGTGAAATCAAAGGGGTTTCAAGTGTTGCAGCCAAGAGCAGCTCATCAGCTTGTTCAGTACATTAATTACAAAATAAATGTAAGTTGTAAAATGGAATTCCTTAGTTGTAAGGAACGTGAAGCTGTAGCTGGCCCTCTGGTTTGAGTCCATCTCGGGGTTACCTGCTGGAAGTCCCGCAGGTGGCTGAGCAGCCCGTGTTTGTACTGCAGCAGGGAGAAGCGGCTCGGAGAGAGCTGCAGGAAGAACTGGGTCCGCGAGGCGCCGGTTGCGCTGGGTTGAGTGGCCAACACGCTGGGCTGGAAGTCGTCGGCAAACTCCAGCTCCAGCGACTGCGGAAGGGAGGCGAGAACACGCGGTCAGGAGAACTTTTGATTTGCCAAAATGAATCCCCTCCTTTTATCAGCAGCTTCGCAAAGAGGTTGCCCGTGTCAGGATAAGCAAAGCAGAAGCGAGGAGGTTGCCTCTGGAGCAAAGCTCACCCAGAAGGAAGGATCAGAGGGACAAAAAGCTCTCTCTGCCCTCCCTCAATTTACAGCCCTTCTTCTCCACACCCCTCATCAATCATTCCATAGTTTACAGACCCACCCTGCGCTGCCAGGCTGGGTCAGGCACCGAACCAGCTGGGTGATGACTTTACAGACGATGCCCTTCCAGCACTTCTCACCTCCAGAGGGATCTGCTTCATCTCCTGCTCCGTCTCCAAGGAGCAAACGTAGAGGGACCGCGAGCCCGCGTCCACGCAGGCCAGCACCGCCTCCCCCACCACGCCGCATGTGCCGGGCAAGCTCCGCAGCCACGGGGCCTCTATTCTCATCTGCCGAGAGAGACACAAACAGAGAGAGGAAGGTGTCAAGAGGACGGAACCTTCATAGAATCTACTTGGATACAATTAAGAATTTGAGTCAGAATTCTTTTCACCCATGAAAAGGAGAAACTTTATCAGCCAGAGATTGCCAGGGTGGTTTTGACTAAGTGCTGCAAGTCTGAGGCAATATTGTTTTCAGGGCATTCAGCAGCAAAATCCATACATTGACCCATAGGCAACACCCCCAGGGAAAGCTTGTCTGTCCTACACCAACAATTCATTACTTTTCACGCCCCACCTCGGCCCATCCGGTCGGAAGTACATTTGTTAACACCAAAATCAGGATTTCGGATCCGTAATCAAGCGCTACCTGTTTAGTAATTTCTCCATCTTCTACGCTGAACGTTAAAACGTTCAAGTGGCTCTGGGGAACGATTCCAAGCACGTGGATCACTCCAGTCCCATGGGAATACACCAACTGGTACTGCGTATTCTCGCTGCAAGAGAGGTGTCAACCGTGAAGCATCATCTTCTCACATCCCTGTCTTCAAAAGCATAAGGCAAGCCCATCATCCTTCTCCTCCCCAAGGCCCCCCATCAGAAGTTGAGGCTTCTATTTAAAAGATGTTTTTACCTTTCTGGTAAATGTTCCACCCATTTCTGGTGCCCGTTGGAAAGGTAGTGAAGAGAGATGGCCGCCTTCTTCAGGACCGCCACGTATTTCACCAGGTCCTGCAGCCCCACCAAACTGGCCACCTGGAAACTAAGCACAGGGTGGAGACGAGGAGTTAGAAAACTGAGAAAAAAAAACCAACACTCTGTTGAAAGACCTTCTTTAAACGCTTAACGTCTGTCTTGAAGTACAATTTCTAGCCTGCTGTATCCATCCGCGCTGATCTAACCAGGGAGTATTTGGCTGGAAGCCAAACTCCCCAATATCAGATGCAGGGTGAACACGTTGTACGTTTCATGAAAAAATCCATCTATAAAAAAAAAAAATGTGTCTCTCTTCCTCTTACTGGTTTGCTAAGAAATAAAAACAGCGTTACATTTAACGACAAGGTTCAGCCATTCCCAAGGAATTCAGCCAAATACTGTCTCAGAAACCTGACTAATTTTTTCCCTATGGTGCCAGCACAGGCAAGGTCAACGGTTCCCTTTCTTCCCTCCCGGACCAGGTGCACTGGGTTTGGCTGAGCTGGAGTCACTGCTCCCCAGAGCAGCTCTTACGGTGCTGGGCTTTGTGTTGGGAGGCAGAGCAGTCGCCGGTGGTGTGGCTGCTGCTGAGCAGCGCTCCCACAGCACCGAGGCTCTTTCCAACATCTTTCCCCCCTCCCCTGCCCGGTGGGATGGGGTGGGCAAGATCTTGGGAGGGGACACGGTCAGGACAGCTGACCCAACCTGACCCAAGAGATATTCCACCGTGTGACGTCAGCTCAAGTATAAAAGGGAGAGAAAGGGGGAGGGGGTTGGGGGCATCCGTTTGTGAAGACGCTTGTCCTCCAAGCAACCGCTACGTGCACCAGAGCCCTGCTTCCTGGGAAAGGCCAGACATGGCCTGCTGAGGGGAAGTACAGAATGAGTCTTGTTTTGCTTCACTTGGCACGTGCACACGGCCTTGCTTCTTGCTTTTCTGTTTTTCCTGTTAAACTGCCTTTCTCATACCCCACAGGCTCTTCCCATCTTATTCTCTCCCCCCTCGTCGTGCTGAGGGAAGTAGGGGGCGGAGCGATCGAGCGACTTGGTGGGTACCTGGCGCTCAGCCAAGCTCAATCCACCACAGTCTTTTTTGGCGAGGGCGTGGGACTCTTAATCCCAGGGTGGTGGGGCCGAGCCCCACGTTGGCCTCAGCAGCAGCCACACCACCGGTGTCTGATCTGCCTCCCAATACAAAGCCCAGCAGCGCAAGAGCTGCTCCGAGGAACACGAACTCCAGCTCAGCCAAACCCAATACACCAAGACTGCGAAGGAACAGAGGCGGTGCGAACACAGAACCCTACCTGCCAGTGTCCAGCGACGTCTCCCAGTTCAACCCTCCGATGTTGGTCTCCCAGGAACGCAGAATACGTCCAGCGTTGGACACGGTGACGGCATCTGCCCGGGAAATGAAGCGAAGCAGATGAACACAGAGCTCGTAGCCACAACGGATCACCAAGGCAAGTCCAGCCTGCGGTCTAACACGCGGTTGAGATCCCACGTACAAGGACAACTGCTGACCCCAGTGCGGCATCCGCCTCCTCTCCTTACCCTGCCCGTGGATCAGCATCGCATCTATCGCTCCTTCGGGGGTGCCCTTGTCTACGTGGCGCCACACTGAAGGAAAGACAATTAAGTGAGGAGAAGGTTTCTTGCCCCAAAAGGACTTTTTCATTGTTATTTTACGACGTAGGCTCTGCGCAGCAATAAGCTGATGCAGAGAACAATCTGCTGTTGAACTGCTGCTTCTTGAACTGCCGGCTGAATCCTCTCACTCTGATGAAGCGATATCACCAGAATTATTTATCAGTTTGAAAATATGGATCAACCAAGGCGCCTTCCCCACAAGAAACCCCTCCTTCACTCACAGATTTCGCCGCTCCTGGAATTCAGGGCGGCCACGACATTCTTCTCAGTAGCCACGATGAGCTTCTTCGAACCCTGTGAGGCCTCCAAGGAGGCGAACTTGAGCTTCCCCACATACTGCTGCCTCCTGCCAGAGGGAACACAGCATGGGAGGTTCTTCTTCCTCTCTACTCTGCCCTGAGGAGACCGCACCTGGAGTATTGGGTCAAGTTTTGGGCTCCCCAATTCAAGAGGGACAGGGAAACACTGGAGAGAGTCCAAGGGAGGCTCCAAGGATGAGGAAGGGACTGGAACATCTCTCCTGGGAGGAAAGGCTGAGAGCCCTGGGGCTGCTCAGTCTGGAGAAGAGAAGCCTGAGAGGGGATCTGATTCCTGGCTAGAAATCTCTGAGGGGTGGGGGTCAAGTGGAAGGGGCCAGGCTCTTTTCTGGGGTGCCCTG
>VWZK01006477.1:0-47217 GCA_013396935.1 Baryphthengus martii | reverse complement strand
GGCCCCCGCCGGCTCCGCACGGCCGGGCGAGTTGGGGCGGAAAGCGGCAAGTTTGGGAAAAATCAGGTTTAGTAGGAAAACGGCGAGTTGATGAAAAGGGAGAGAGTTTGGCGAAAACCAACCAAGCGACAACAACCCCGGTGATTTCTCTCAAGAGCGGGACGTTTTGCGAAAAATCGCCGCAAACTTCCCGAGAAACGCGGCTGATTGGGAAGAGGAACAGCGGGGGTCGGGAAAACCAGCTGGTTTCCAAAGGAAACGCAGCAACTTTGGGAAAACCAGCTGATTTGTGAAGGAAACGCAGCAACTTGCTGAAAAAGCAGCGGGTTTATAAAGGAAACCCAGCGAGTTTCAAAGCGGCGGTGGATTTGCCAAAAAAAACCCCAACCAATCAACAAGCCACTAAAATTCCTGAAGAAACGGTGATTTTTCCAAGGAAAAAAAGCAACTGGTAGTGAGTGAGGTAAGTCCCTGTGCTGGGAGGTTGGGGTTTATTTCTTATTTTGTCCCGCCTGGCTCATCCCGCCAAGTTGAGCCCGGTAAAGGTGTATTCGCCAGGAATGACATTTTTTTTGGCAACGCGGGCTGAGGAGCCGCGAACCTGGCGCTAATATCCATCTTTTTCCCTCAGCGTTACTTAATTTTTTCCCATTGCAGTGTTTTCCCAGCGTTATCCCAACGGCTTCGCTGCCGGACGCCGATAAAGACCCTTTGGCCGAGCTGGGCGCTGGGGGCCATGGACGCGCGGAGCTGGAGGGCTCTCCTGCCCGGGAACGTTTCCGACTGTCCCAACGGTTCCCGCTGGGTGATGGACGTGTTCAACGAGTGCGCCCAGGACGGCCGCGACGTCGCCAGCGTCGTCCTGGGTCTGGTTTCCATCGTCTGCTTCGCGGCCGCGTCTTTCCCGTGAGTATCGCTTCCCTGGGCGCAACGCTCCTCCCTAAAAATCACAGTTCCAGCTCAGTCTGCCCGAATGGCTAAATCCACCCGGCAACAGCAGTCTGGGCTTGGAAAAGTTGGGTTGAACAGGAGCAGGAGGCACGGCCCCGACGCCTTGTTTTGGTATTACAACGTTATTATTAAGCTTGGCAACTCTAATAGCCCACGTAAGCCAACTGCAATGCGGCCCTTGCAGGTCATACGTGCGGAAAAAATGCTCCCAGGAGCCCCGGACTTCTTGGAAGCGCTGGGACAGCGGTGGCAGAGGGGGACGTGGAGGGGTCGCGCCGGGTGTCGGCGTATCGGCCGATTATTTCCTAAGCAGAGAGGCGGTTTCTGCGAGCGGTGCTTCTCCCCGCTGCTTTCTGTCCCCAGACAAGGGAGGGAACCAGGGGGGATGGAGCCCAGCAGGTTGCTCTAAGCACCCAGTGGGTGACAGGACTTCTCGGGGGCCCCGGTTTGCGGGGGAGCCGGGTGGCTTCGCTAGAGGAAATCTCTGGTTTTCCTCCCATCCCGAGTGGAAGTTGTGAAATGATCCGGGTGGGAGCAACAGGGACCCCTGGGCATGGCTTCCAGGTAGCGCTGACCCGGCCCGGGGCGGGTGGTTTGTGTCTCCGCCTGACTCTCTCTCCGCAGGCAGTTTTACCAAGCCTGCAAAACCGGCAACATGGACCGGGCTCTCTCCATATATTTCCTGCTGGGATGGCTGGGCGGAGACCTCCTAAACCTCATCGGTTCCTTCCTGGCTGATCAGCTGCCCCTGCAGGTACCGACGGAATCGGTGGGGCCGGGTCGGCTCTGAAACACCCCGAACTCCAGGGAGGAGGGATGAAATGGGTGTTGCTTAATCCGGCACCGGGAACTGGAAACCNACCCGTACCGGGCTCGGCGCCTCCCGCCAGCAGCGTGCCCAGGATTCGCTCGGACTCGCCTCCCGCGTACATGTAAGCGGTGTCGATGAGGCGGTAGCCACGGCGGANTTTTTCCCTCAGCGTTACTTAATTTTTTCCCATTGCAGTGTTTTCCCAGCGTTATCCCAACGGCTTCGCTGCCGGACGCCGATAAAGACCCTTTGGCCGAGCTGGGCGCTGGGGGCCATGGACGCGCGGAGCTGGAGGGCTCTCCTGCCCGGGAACGTTTCCGACTGTCCCAACGGTTCCCGCTGGGTGATGGACGTGTTCAACGAGTGCGCCCAGGACGGCCGGGACGTCGCCAGCGTCGTCCTGGGTCTGGTTTCCATCGTCTGCTTCGCGGCCGCGTCTTTCCCGTGAGTATCGCTTCCCTGGGCGCAACGCTCCTCCCTAAAAATCACAGTTCCAGCTCAGTCTGCCCGAATGGCTAAATCCACCCGGCAACAGCAGTCTGGGCTTGGAAAAGTTGGGTTGAACAGGAGCAGGAGGCACGGCCCCGACGCCTTGTTTTGGTATTACAACGTTATTATTAAGCTTGGCAACTCTAATAGCCCACGTAAGCCAACTGCAATGCGGCCCTTGCAGGTCATACGTGCGGAAAAAATGCTCCCAGGAGCCCCGGACTTCTTGGAAGCGCTGGGACAGCGGTGGCAGAGGGGGACGTGGAGGGGTCGCGCCGGGTGTCGGCGTATCGGCCGATTATTTCCTAAGCAGAGAGGCGGTTTCTGCGAGCGGTGCTTCTCCCCGCTGCTTTCTGTCCCCAGACAAGGGAGGGAACCAGGGGGGATGGAGCCCAGCAGGTTGCTCTAAGCACCCAGTGGGTGACAGGACTTCTCGGGGGCCCCGGTTTGCGGGGGAGCCGGGTGGCTTCGCTAGAGGAAATCTCTGGTTTTCCTCCCATCCCGAGTGGAAGTTGTGAAATGATCCGGGTGGGAGCAACAGGGACCCCTGGGCATGGCTTCCAGGTAGCGCTGACCCGGCCCGGGGCGGGTGGTTTGTGTCTCCGCCTGACTCTCTCTCCGCAGGCAGTTTTACCAAGCCTGCAAAACCGGCAACATGGACCGGGCTCTCTCCATATATTTCCTGCTGGGATGGCTGGGCGGAGACCTCCTAAACCTCATCGGTTCCTTCCTGGCTGATCAGCTGCCCCTGCAGGTACCGACGGAATCGGTGGGGCCGGGTCGGCTCTGAAACACCCCGAACTCCAGGGAGGAGGGATGAAATGGGTGTTGCTTAATCCGGCACCGGGAACTGGAAACCCAAAGAGCCTGGGGATGCTCCCTTCTCTCTCCCCCAGGGATGCTCCCTTCTCTCCCAGGGTTGCTCCCAGGGATCCTGGCCCATCCCAGCCACCAGTTTCGATTAGGGTTAGGGGTTTTTTTGGCCATCAGGACTGATCTGTCCTTCTCCCTGCAGGTTTACACGGCTGTTTACTACGTGCTCGCAGACCTGGTGATGCTGTCTCTCTACTGCTACTACAAAGTGAAGAACGGGAGCGGAGGATGTGAGTCGGGAGTCCGAGGGTGGCGGGGCCCTGCGCTCCCCTTGGCACATCTTTCGGGCCGACTGCGGAGCCGGGAGGGGAAAGAATCCCTGGGGAAGACTTGTTGGGGCAGAGAGGCTTTGCAGACACGTCGATGCAGCAATGGGATGCCTCTTGTTGCTTGCTGAGTTTTGTTTTTCTTGGATAACCCGAGCACCTAAGAAAGCCAAAGCTGGGAAACCGCTCCTGGCCGTACTGGGGCGGGTTCTGTGGAGCCCTGCAAGGTGCCACGCACCTTTTCAGCCTGGGTTGAAAAGGTACCTTCTGTGAGCTGTGTTAAGTACAGAAAGAAATGACTCACCTAGAGTTAAGCAGCGACTCCTGCTCGGGGCTGGAAACCACGGCCAGAGCGCGTGACTCAGGCGGGCGCTTGAGGGCACGGGGGGGAAGCTTCTGGGCTGTTTCGGGGTCAGGACTCCTCTTGCAATCAACGGCGGGCGCAGCGCGAGGGAGAAGTTCCTCCTTGTTCGGCTGCAGTAAAACAGGAACCCGGGCAGTTCTCGCAGGGCTGAAACAGCAAGAGAAAAATCCATTCTGGGAGCATTGCAGCTTTCTGGGAGCCACAGGCAGCATCCCTTGGGGCCTTGGTAACTGTTGAACTTATTAAAGCCGTTTGAACTTGATTAAACCAACTGACACTGGCCCATCAACTGTAGAGTTCTGTTTTGCCGGAGAGATGTTTCCAGAAAAGGATACAAGCCTTGCTGTGGAAGCAGGGCTTGGTCTGGCAGGGATTTGACCCGTGACACTGAAAAGCTTTTAGATGGGAGGGATGATTTTGAAGACCCAGAGCAACTCAAGAGCTCTCACTCTGCTGAGATAGGGAGGAAACTGCTCCCGATAAGGGACAAATTGCCCGTATCTCTGCCAGATAAAAACGCCCGCGGCAGCGATCGCCCCGGCGACTCGGTGCCGGCTGTGCTGCCGCCGAGATAAGAGACAGTTGAAGGGACCTGGACCTGGAGGGAGGTCCCGGCACCCACCAAGGTGGCGCTGGGAGCTGATGGAGGAGCCCTCCCTCACCAGGCTCCTCTTGATTCCCCGCAGTCGCTGCCCCGATCAACGCGGCCTTCGTCTTCCTTTCCCTGGGGACGGTGTCGACCGTCTCCTTCCTGGGCAGAGGCGCTGCCGCGGCGCAGGACCCGGCGACGTTTCAAGCGAGGTCTCTGCTCTCTGCTCACGTGGACGAGCTTGGGGCGAAGGTGAGCGGGTTCCTGAAGCTGGGGGAGGGAGGGAGGGGAGATAAAGGGTCTGGTGGGGTGGGCACGTCCTGCCGGACCGGGGCGAGGGATGGATGGTGAGACGGGAGGCTGGGGTTTGGGCCCGCCGGCGCCTCGCGTGGAGCCGTAGCGTGGGCGGTGAGCGCGTCTCCGAAAACACGGGGACCCTCCCTTGCCTTGCAGCCTTTCACCAAGAGCGAGATCATTGGCTTCACCATCGGCTCCGTCTCCTCCGTGCTCTACCTGTGCTCCCGAGTGCCCCAGATCTACACTAACGTGAGTGCGGTGGGTGAGCGGGGCAGGACCCCTCCGGGATCCGGAGATTTCAGACAGAAGAGGGGCAGTGGGATCACCTTTCTCCTCTTTGCTCAGAGGTCCCAGGTGCCCATCTCTGATCATTCCATAAGGGTCAGGGTTTTTTGTATTTCTGCTCTGAAAGCTGATTCATTTTTTCTCCCCTCCCTTTAATATATCAATATTTTGAGGGCAGGGCTTAAATTTTGTCTTTCTTTAGAAGCAAAAGGAGAACTAAAAGGCTCTTGGTACTGAGTCACCATCTTTTTTCTTGTCTGTTTTTGAGGAGGGTGATTAACGCTACTTCCTAGGGAGATTTTGGAGAGTTGCACCCAAGCTCCTCTCTCTGGTCCCCTCTTCTTCCAGTACAAGAGGAAATCCACCGTCGGGGTCTCCTACTCTCTCTTTGCCCTGGTGATGCTGGGGAACTCGCTCTACGGCCTCAGCGTCCTCCTGAAGAACCCCGAGCCGGGGCAAGGCGAAGGCGACTACGTCCTGCACCACCTCCCCTGGCTGGTGGGCAGCCTGGGCGTCCTTTCCCTCGATGTGGTTGTATCCTTTTCCCCGCCGATGCTTCCTTCTGGGATCGCGTCCTGTTGGCCAGGCTTTGCAGGGAGCCGTCCCGCCTCGGGGCGGATGGGATTAGGCAGGAGCCGGTGGGTTGATGCTGCTCGGTGGTTGCTTTTGAGCCGTGCTTGCCACTGAGGCGGTTGCTGGTGTTGCTACAGCCAAATGCTTCAGCCTTTCGTTTGCATTCCGCTGGTTGTCCCGTTTCCACCTCTCCTGGCACAAACGGCCTTTTCTAGGTGGTGAGACCCGCGGCGTCGCGTAGATCCGCCCTCGCTTGTGCAAAGAGCCTTAACCTCTTCTCAGATCTCCTTCCAGTTCCTCGCTTATCGGAGAGGAAGACCCAGTACCGGCGAAGAGAGGGATGCTCTTCTCGGCGAGCCGGGTGACAGCCTGGAGAGCTGACGGACGGACCTGCCCCGGCGGGAGGACAGGGTGACAGAGGCGAGAAATCTGGGCTTTAAGGCCGGGCAAACCGGCCCCTGCGTCCTGGTGGCTCCTGGGAGAAGAGGACCTGAGCCAGCGGGTGCCGTGTCGTGCTGCTAAGACACTAAGGCGGCAGAGGATGCTTCTTTGATACCAATGATGCGATCGGGATAAACAGGGAATTATTTGATACCTCAAAAGGTTGCTCTTCGCTGCTCTTACGCCCCACGGCTGAGCCCCGTCACTCCTCCTCTGCCTGCCGCCTCTCGAAGGGGAGCTGGAGCTTCCTTGGTGCTGGCAAAGGTGGGAAGAGCCTGAGGAGCTGAGGGGAGGAGGGGACAGAGGTGAGCGATCTGCCACGAACACAAACACCCCTCACCTCTGGGGGCCTCGTGGCTCCTTCTGGAAGGTACGGCCGTGACGGGAACCAGTTCAGAAGGAGCGGCGTAACCAAAGGGTTTGGATCCGCACACCCCTGTTTTCATTAGCACAGCTCACACTTCTATAAAACAAGTCCTTGCCCCACGTGCCTCCTCTGGGTTCATTTTGCCGGTTGATCTGGCAGCTCCTGCCTCTTTCCTAACGCATCTCGCAGTCCCCGTTTCCCTGACTTCTCCTTTTTTGCCTCACCCAGGTTTTCATTGCACGGATTCCCTGGGGAGGCCGCTCCCCGGCTTCCTGCGTGGCTGCAGAGGACGGTACCCAGGCAGATGCTGCCTCTCTGCTTGATCTGGTTTTCAGTCCTGCCTTCTCTCCCTGATGAATTTATCCCCGACTTGATTCATTTATCCCCCCTCACTGATGAATTTATCCCCCTCTCCGGGCCCTGCACAGCAGCAGGTGGCTCCTCGACGGCAGAAGGATGGGGAGCAGCAGCGGTTTGGGAGAAGCCGCGTTGCCAGCAGGAGAGCTGCCACGAGACGGCTCCCTCCCCTGTGCCCAGCCGGTTCTGCTGCGGGGAGCAGCTTGAGCTCACTGGACAAGCAAGAGGAAAATCAACCAAAGTTTCTAGGTCCTCCAGGAAAACAAACGCAACTTGGCCTTTTGAAAATGGGAACTTTCCTTTCCCTGCTCTGCTTTTTCCTCCTCTTTTCTCCCTCTCCAGGTACTTTTGTGACACCTGGTTTTTCGCCACTGCCCACCCACCCAGCAGCCTGCTCCATGCCCCTTTTGGGTTTACCTGTATTACTACAGCCAGTCCCAGGACACTTGTCCTTACCAACATTTGGAGGAATTTCGGAAAGGAAAATTTGGGTTTTTTCAAGCTCTTTGATCCCTCTCAACAAAGCTGAGCGCTCGTTCACCTCGTTCAGTCCCGGTTCTCGTGGTCGATGGGGCTGCTTGACTCTTCCCTGTCCTCGAGCCAGCAGGATTTCCTCTTTCCCTAGGAAATGCAGAAAAAACAATTCATCTCCAATACTGAGACAAACCACCAGCAGCTTCCTTGTGAGATAGAAAGCACAACTTCCTTAGACTTCAATACCTGTTTATTGCAGCTAAAGCCCCTGGGCCTTGGTTTTATGAAGGGAGTTGGTTTTAACCCCGGCTCATGTTTGCGAGCTCAGCCCCGAGGTGCCAGGGAAGGTTTGTGGAGAGATTCAAACCTCCACCAGGTTTGTGGAGAGCTGGATTTACTAAGCTGAGCTACAACAGGGGGATGGGATGGGATTTCCCACGGCTACCTTGTGGAAATGAAAGCTGTGCCTCTAGAAATTGCCAAGCACCAGCCCAAAACTTTTCTTAAAGCCTCAATATAAAGAGATAAAAAAGAACTGACGTATGTTTATGTGCCAGCAGCCAGCCAGGGGGCGGTGGATAGAAATTCATGTTGCAGAGAGGCTCTCGCTGAGATTCTCATCGCTCTGAGACCATAACGCAGCCCTGGCCCCAGAAGTGCCCACAATTTGAGATTCTGCAGAGGAAGGAGTTAAACCAGAAAAAAAAGCACCAGAAACAACTTGTCTCTGTGCGCACGAGCCAAAAATGAAAGCGTCTCAGCTCAGAGAAATGTAACTTGCAGGTTTGGGGAGCACAAAGCGTAGCTGGTGGCAGGGTGGGGGCTGCAGGGGCCCAGCCAGAGCTGGGGGTTAGTAGCCAAAGCACCAGGTTACGCCGCTTGGAGAAGAGGAAGAGGAATAAAGAGCTGCTGGAGCTGCATCAATCCCACAGGAAAGGGCAGATCCCTCTGCAGCTTTGCGCACCCCAAACCCGTCAGTTACAGTTCTCTGAGATGAGACGCTCTCATTTTTGACCGGTGTGCACAGAGATGGTTTTGGAGAAGGAAAACAACACCCCCCCCTACCCCCTGGAAACTTCAGCACGTGACAGTTGGAACTGGGCAAGAGGAACCACACAGCTCCCCCCTCCCGGGCTAACAGGCTCCTTTCCCAGCTTCACACAAACTTCTCTCCAGCTTCAAAAAAAGCTTCTTCCTGGAACAGAACAGAACCAGGAGACACCGATGACACAATCCCAGCGCGTTCCCCTGGGGGATCCCAGAGCTTTGAGGGAGCACGCACGCGTGGCCATTCCCCACGTTCCGTGAGAGCTGCGCTGGGGTGCCGAGGCCCCCGGGGAAAGCCCAGGGCACGGGGCCGTCATCACCTGCAGATACCTGGGTGTGAAACAGGTCACCTTAGAAAAGCAAAATTAGAGCACGTTAATCAATGTTAATGCCAACAGTCTCCATTTGCATCGGTTCGGCCGAAGGGTAATTCCAACGGCCCCGTGCAGGGAGGGCCCAGCAAGTCTTTGCTTCCTCGGTTGCGCCGGGATGAAGTTTGTTCTAACCAAAGCACATCAAAGGAGGCAGCAGACCTGGGGCTGTGCAGGGTCATTCTGACCACCACAGGGAAAGTCTAGTCGAGGCTCACAAATCACAGAGGGACCAAGCAAAGAAAGAGCTTTTGGGTGAGCAGTGACGTTGGAACCAACTGTCACATGAACCAAAACTCCTCTCCTGCGCCTGCCAGAGTGTTGCAACACACGGGCTCTCCCCAAACCCACACCCAGTAGAGCTGGGTTGATCCTGCTCCTCTAAACGCATCCATTCCACATTTGCTGGATGCCCAAAGCATCCATCCCAGCAGCAGGGCGGCCATGGCCCAGTGCGTGGAAGGACAGGAGGCAGCTACGTAACGCCCCAGGCAGGAAGAGCAGCCAGGCCTCACATCCTCTTTGAAACAAACACGTTTCAGCGAAGCTGAATGTGAGGAAAAAGGGAAAAAAACAAAAGCTTTCTTGCTTTCTGGGGTGGTGTGACCCAGCAGCTGATGTCAGCTGTTCTGGAGAAGAGCAACGGAGCTGGGGAAGGGTCTGGAGCAGGAGTGTGGGGAGGAGCGGCTGAGGGAGCTGGGCTGGTTCAGCCTGGAGAAAAGGAGGCTCAGGAGAGACATTCTGGCTCTCCACAACTCCCTGACAGGAGGTGGGGATGAGATCTCTTGTCCCAAGTGATAGAACAAGAGGAACCAGCCTCGAGTTGTCCCAGAGGAGGTTTAGGTTGGAGCTGAGGAACAATTTGTTGCCCTGCAGGGCTGTCCAGGCCTGGCCCAGGCTGCCCAGGGCAGGGCTGGAGTCCCCATGATCCCTGGAGGGGTTTCCAGGCCGTGGAGATGTGGTGCTGAGGGACAGGGCTCAGTGGTGCCCTGGCAGGGATGGGGCAACGCTGGGACTCCATGATCTTTCCCAACCCAAAGGATTTGGTGACTGTGCTCGGCATCCGTTTCCCAGCACACATCCCTCACCAGAGCGATTGCTTCCCAAGGAGAAGCGTTTACAGCACCAACCCCAAGAACCACTGCGAGGAAGGAAAGAGAAGGAAGGAGGACACCAGCCACACACACCACTTCCTGGGAGGTTTGGTTTTTATTATTTTTATTGTTTAGTTTTAGTCTTTTTTTTTCTTTTTTTTTCTTTTTCTTTTTTTTAGTATGGAGGCTCAAGTATCAGATGTAGATTCAATTTAAGCTTTACAAAAAAAACCAAAATCGAAACCAAAAAAAAACAAACCCCTTTTGCATTCCATAAAAATTGACAGAAAAGCGCCTTGGAACCAGGCTATAGAAGAGCAGAACTTTCAGCAGGTCTCCCAGTGGACATCTCCTTGCAAGTCTGGTTTAGTCAGTATTGTACAACACCGAGGAACAGCCTCTCTGCCCCCCCTCCCACCAGCCAGCCCCTTTGCCCAGCCCCCAAACATACGTGGAATAGATTTTTTTTTTTTTAATTTTTTTTTTTTTTCCAGTTCTTCCTCTTTCACACACCACAGTATTTAATAAATTCTTGTTTTACATTTTTTACACCGATGTAACAAAAGGCAGGAGGGGGTGGGGAGGAAAAGACAAACAATGATCCGTGTCGATGCGTATAAATGGGAGAGGGTGGAAGAGAGGAGAGGGAAGAAGGAAGGGGAAAAAAAAAATAAAAAAATACATGGACGTCTACAGAAACATAGCCTAAGGTCTCGATAGTAAAATGTGGTGCAAAGTAGGCCTCAGAGACTGAAAAAGTTTGTACAGCTTTATTCATGGGGAGAAGATGGCGCTGCGTGGGGAGGACCGAATGCGAATCGTGACGTGACGTAACAGAAAAGGAAGGGCAAGGGGAGGGGAGGATGAGTTTTCTACGAAAGGAATCTAACGAGTGCATGGCATGTCTTGTTAGCATGAAGAGGATTTTAACTTTGCTGCTTTCTCTTCAAAGCCTCCACCAGGTCGTTTTTAAGAGCTTCTTGTTTTGATTTGTCCGCAAAAGTCTGCACAGACCTGCGGGGAAGAAGGAAAGGCAAGTGAGAGGCGACGGCCGGGAGAGCGGGCGCCGGGAGCAGCTCTTCTGGCTCGGGAGGCGAGAGGAAGGAGAAGCCCCTCAACCCAGGCTTAGGAGAAACCCAACTCAGCCGGCCTGGTTCGTACGGAAAGCGGGAGGCAAAGGGAAGGCTCCGGTGAGAACATCCAAGCAAAATTCACTCGAGCAAAGACAGCACCACAAGACACGCTGCCCCAGAAGTTCTGCTCGGCCTCCAGGTGCCGGAGGGAGGTTCCCCCAATATTTTTCCCATCCCAGTGTCCCACCAGCGAAGGGTGTTAGCGCTCTCGTTCTCCCAGCGACTGGGATGGGAAGGCAGAGAAAATCCAGCCTCCACCACAGACATGAGAAGAGCCAGGCTGGGGGAAGACCCTGAACCTTTTTTGGTTTTGGTTTTTTTTTGCAGACTGTTCACCCAGGGTCGAGCAGCCGCCCATCAACAAAATTTCTTCCGGCAGATTCACCGGTGGGAAAAGCGGCCAGAGTTTCTGTTCTCCAATTTGCTTTTCCAGTTTGTACCTTACTGAGAATCAAAGCAGCCGGAGAACAACAGAGATACTGTCAGCAAGATTACTGCTAAAAGTTATAGAAGGAAAGCTCCATCTTTTAGGAGTCTTCTTGGCTCACTGCCCTGTCAGATCATCACGGAGGAATCTCCATTTTCAATGGTAAAATAAGAAATTGCCACTTTTAAAAGAGCCCTTGGCGATACGATCGCTGAACTGGGGCTGGTTAGTCTGGAGAAGAGAAGCCTGAGAGGGGATCTGATTCCTGGCTAGAAATCTCTGAGGGGTGGGGGTCAAGTGGAAGGGGCCAGGCTCTTTTCTGGGGTGCCCTGGGATAGGACAAGGAATAACGGGTACAAGCTGGAACCCAGGAGGTTCCACCTCAACAGGAGGAGAAACTTGTTTGCTGTGAGGGTGATGGAGCCTGGCCCAGGCTGCCCAGAGAGGTGGTGGAGTCTCCTTCTCTGGAGACTTTCCAACCCCCCCTGGATGATCCTGCTCTGCCAGGGGGGTTGGACTCGCTGATCTCCAGAGGTCCCTTCCAACCCCTAATATTCTAGGATTCTATAATTGCTAGAATACCACTCCTGGAGTAGTATTCTTCCTTTTCAGAGGTGGCTACCCCAGAGACGTGCTCAGGATCCAGTTTGGCAGGATTTCTCCCCACAGCAAACCGTATTTCACACCCTTTTCGGTCCTCCCAGCAGCCTGGATGCCGTCTCCTGTAAACAAGGCTGCTCTTTGTGTCAGTTATTTTCCTAACGTTTTTATAACAGTATTTCCATTCTCTTGTCTCCGGAGACTTCCGCTGCTTTAATAAAAATATATACATTTGATATTTGCATTTGTCACAGGGTAAAGAGGTGGTTCTTGGCCACGATCAACAAATTGTGCGTTTTCCCCTTCGTCAGCTTAACGTGTCGGAGACAACATCTGCAAGTCATTACGGAGCGGAGTGGAAGGTTAAACCGGCTCGGGGTTAGTCACCGCCGTGCGCCCCAGACACTCAGAGCTCCGGAGCGTACGAACGAAACCCTGGAGAGGCTGTGCCCAGCACAAGCAAGTGGAGGCTGGGAATGGTTCAGCAGAGCTTGAGCAGGACTGGATTTCAAGCTCCAAGGAAACTGAAGATCCAGCAGGCAAAGAGGGGAGGTGCCCATGGGGTGAGCTCACATCTACTCACAAGTCATGGGCAGTACCAGTCAGGTTGTGGGTTTGGTTTTTTTCAAAACTGCAAGACTTCCAAGATTTCCTTTCTGTAGGGTGAGCGGGAGTTTTCTCACAGAAGGGGTGTCCACGGCCGTAAAGAGCCGATGGCGCACCAGGGGCTCTGGGTGGGATCGGCCCGAGCTGACACCACCCCGGGTACGTGACCACGCGCTCCTTGCTCGCTCCCAAGCTCGAGCGCAAAGCGGTCGGTCCTGCCGCGGTTGCCAGCGTGGTATTTCAAATGAGGGGAAGGGGTGGAAGAACATTTAAAGTGGAAAAAAAAAAAAAAAGAAAAAAATCACAGCATGGAGTTTGGCCGTATTAAGAAACAACCCTTGGGTGAAACACGGATCGAAGGTCGTTTGTCAGTCTGCGGGAGTTAGGGGTTAGTTCTGGTCTGGGTTATCATGCAGAGGTCTCGGCCGGGTGAGTCCTGGTTTAGTGCTGGTTGTCACACCTCACAGGCAGGGGGTACCTGGATTGGTTTAGTTATCAGGCTGGATGTAGATCTGGCGCTGGGTCAAGACTTGAGAAAGCTCCCTCTGCAACTGCTTATACTTTTGGTTGTCGGGAATAGCATCAATAGATCTACAGAGAGCGGTTCAGAAACGAGGGAAGTAAACAGGGAAAAGAACAGTCAGAAGGCGGCAGTAACGCGGAGCTGGTATTCCGGAAACCACCAGGAGCACGCTTGGGAAGAACAAGTGTCAATACACAGGTTAGGAGAAACAGGAGACAGGCCGGAGGAGAAGCCCAAGCCCAAGCCAGGCGCTCCGTGCGTTACCGGTTCCGAGCGGATCGTCTCCCCGCTCGCACAAAGCGCCACGACTCAAACTGAGCGATGGGGAGACAGAGGAAACAGCTTCAATTCCAAAAAGCTCGAGGCAACGTTGACAAGGAAAAAGCCTGCGTCCCGTATTTCTTTTTAACGTTCCTAAACGCTTCCTGGCTAAAGCCCTGCACACCACAAATGAAAACAGAGGCCCGTTGTGAAAGCTGGGGTTTGGGACAAAAAACCAACAAACCCAAACAGCTGCTTTCTCAGATCCTCTCAGCTCCCTCTGCCCACGCTCTTAAGGCAGCAGCACAAATAATTAATCAGCACCATTATTCTATCTTCTTTCCTGTTTCGGGACGGGGGAGAACGGCGAACGCCGACGTGCGCCGGCTGCTTACGCTATTGCGCCGCGCTCGGAGCTCTCGCCGCGGCGGCGAATGAAAGGATTTGGCATCGCGGCTCTGCAGGAGCCTGAGAACTACCGGCTTGGGATTTGTAAAATTCCTGACCAGAAATGAGCAGGGGTTGAAATGTACAGCGCCGTTTTCCCCGCAGAAAGGCACGGGGGGTTTAGTCACTTAATCTGTTCTAGTACACGATGGTTTGATCGGTGGTGTTGAGAGAAAGAGAGAATTTAAAATAAAGTCTAAATACCACAAACCATTAATGTCATGACTTAATTCTGGCTGGTTTTAAGCACGGCAGAAAGAGAAGTCAGAATTGAAGTACAGGTTTCAAGACTGTGAAGAATAAAACTCCCAATTAAAAATAAGTCTGAAATCCAAGGGTTCCTAATTGGGCTATTTTCTTCCTGGGGAGAGAAGAAGGGATTAAAACCTTGCTATAGTGACAAGGTAGAAGCGTCGCCTAAACAAATAAGGTTTCCAAAGCACGGCGAGGTGAACGATTAGGGACGTGAAAAGCCTTTTGTGTAGGAAAGGGGAGCTCCAGCAAAGAAAAGCAGCTCGATACTGGGCCGGGGGCAGCACCACAGGCAGGGTGGGGGAACACCAGAAAGCCAAGGGAGGGATCCAAGAGTCAGCCGGAGAGCTCCTTACCTCAGCCCATTAACGATGTCCTTTGTCTTTCCAAAATAAATCTCATTCAGTGTACTTCTGATTTTGTTTTCCATGTCCTAGGGGGAAAAAAAAAAAAAAAAAAAAAAAGGTAAGAAACCAAATCTTTTGTCCCGTCGGCCGGTTGCGCTTCCCTTCTGCTTCTTGCGTTCCCCTCCAGCCCCACCTGCTCCTACTGCTTCAATTCTCACAGGAGGCAGAACGACCCCATCTCTCTGCTCTTCTCAAATAGAGGTTTAGCTCTTTCCCATCCTCTCCTCTCAGTTAATTACTCTAGGCCATGACGTGTCTTTCTGGACCACGAGAGGGCGGCTTCTGTCCAGCCATCAATTTTCCTGCCTTCGGCCGCAGAAGAGGAAAACGTATCTCACTCCAACCTTACTCTGTAATTTCCTGGCACTGAAGGGATCACCAGTGGCCTGGCAGTCGTTTTGCATAACCAACAGGCCAACGGTTTTGTGTTTATGGGGACTTTGGATTTTTGAGCTGATGACTCGTTCATTCAAACGGCGTGGCAGACGGTTTTGAGGAAGATCTTGTAAATAAGAAGCGCTTTTTCCATTAGGCTGCTTTCGCTCAAGCCAAAAACTTAGAAAAGAGATCAAAAAAGTACCACCTGCCTTCCTTTCATTTCCCAGTTCCTTTAAAAAAAAAAAAAAGCCTTATAGTCTATTTTAGCTGAGAATTTCCTCCTCTCTCGCCAAAGTGGCTGAGAAGGTCAAGAGAATCCACACCACCTTCACACAGGACAGTGCATAGAAAGAGCAAACTCAGGTTCCTCTAAAGTCCTTTGGAGTGGCTAAAACACTCACACCCTCCCCTCATCCTGCTGAGCTGCCATCAAATCAAACTAAAACCAGTCCCAGTGCATTTAACGAGCACTTGATGAACACTGAGCTTTGAGTAAAGGGACAGTTCTGTGTAACGCAACTGGACTTGAAATAATTCCGCCCCAAAGTGACTGTGGAAGAAAACACAGGGGTAGGGAATTGTTAACTAGGTCTGAGGAAAACAGTAGTTATTGTCCAGGAGGGTTATTGCTGTGATGAGCTGGGGACAGAGGCAGAGTGGAGTTTTTGTACCCACAAGCGGTTGGAAGTTGCGCCAGGAGGAGCACGGAGCCATCAAACACTGAGCAACGCTCACACCATCGGACTTGAGGCGATACCAAGAAATAACTTGTTCATAAAGACGAAAGCAAGGAAATTCTTAGGCACAGGATGAAACCTGTACAGGGAAATTCTTA
Organism: Baryphthengus martii; assembly: GCA_013396935.1. Taxonomy (NCBI): domain Eukaryota; kingdom Metazoa; phylum Chordata; class Aves; order Coraciiformes; family Momotidae; genus Baryphthengus; species Baryphthengus martii. The sequence goes on along the minus strand of VWZK01006477.1, from coordinate 31,699 downwards.
GGCACAGGATGAAACAGGGGCAGGAGGACCTGCAGCAGGCTCAGGCTGCGGTGGCTTCGCAGCACTTACCTCTACCAAGCGTCCGATATTGGCTATGTGTGGAGAGGAGTCGCTCACGGTCTCATCCTTCTCCATCTAGAAAGGAAAGACACGGGATCAGTGGTAACACGGAATCTGACAGTGGATGCACGACAGCTTTTCTTACCAAGAGAAGGGGTGGAAGAAACGGGTCTCAAACTCCTGGAGTAAGTATTCTTTCCTATTTTTCACAATGAGGGTGACAGAACAGTGGAATGAGCTGTAGAGTCTCCTCCAGAGAGATTCCAAACCCACATGGACATGTTCCTGTGTGACCTACTCTAGGTTCCTGCTCTGGCAGGGACATTGGACTAGGTGGTCTTTCAAGGTCCCTTCCAACCCCTAACATCCTGTGATAGTATTAGGAACAATACCTGTACCTCCAGGGTTGTCCAGGCCTGTGCCAGGCTGCCCAGGGCAGGGCTGGAGTCCCCCTGATCCCCGGAGGGGTTTCCAAGCCCTGGAGATGTGGTGCTGAGGGACAGGGGTTAGTGGAGCCCTGGCAGTGCTGGAGCAGTGGTTGAACTTGATGATCTTAAAGGTCTCTCCCAACCAAAATGATGTTATGATTCCATGATTCAGTCTGTACAGAGGAATTCCCAGAACTTGACAAAGGCTCACAAGTTGACAACAGAAAGGTACTGTAATAAACCATGAATCACAGCAACACCCTGCGGCAGATCCCGCTGCACCAGCAACTACAGAACAGCCATCCCAGCCCTACCTACGAAGGGGCCGCAGGAGCTCTAGGGTGGCAAACGAGTAACACGACAAGCGGCACCGCGTGCGGATGGAAAAACAAGGTGGTTGCTGACAAGATGCACGGGAGGATGGTGCCGTCAGCTGAACAGCTGTGAACTGTCCCTGCAAACCCAGCTGGTTCTTTAAACCTTCATCTCAAACGCTGCTTCCGACCGCACGTGGGGCACATTCTCCATCCTGAGCATCTCCTGGCACAAAACACCTCCGGCATCATTCACCTTCCAGCAGAGAAGGAAGATGCAGAGAATACAAACCCCACAAGTGCCTGCTGATGATTCAATCTGCTACAAGGATCTAGAAAGAGAAACTTGATGGTTTGTAGTTCTTTTTTTTCTTTTTTTTGACCAAAAAGCTGAACCAACACTTACCCAAGCGTTAGGGGGAAGGAGCTACAAAGCGGTCAGTCCGGGGGAAAGCAGCAGAAATTCAGAGTTGGATCAACTTAAGTGTATAACGATCCCAATGCTCTGAACAGGAGACAGGTACCTCAACTAGGTGAGATTTTCCATCGCTAAGCTCAAAGACTGGGAGCAGCATGCGGAATTTCCTTTACTTCATCTGACTTTGCCCCTTGTAACGCCCATCGAGAGGCCACAGCCGCCCACCCAGGACCCGTGCTGAGGAAAAGCCCGGCTTCCCCAGATCTCGAGACGAAAACTCTGGCGAGACACGGACGAGCTGTTGAACAACGAACATCAAGTCCTGGGAACCTCAACCGATGCAAGATGTGCTGAGATGGCATGAAAACAAAACCGGGAGAAAAAAAAATGTAGAGGGAAGAACAGTCTTCAAAGGGTTTTGCTAATCCGGCTGAATTTCACTTATCCATCTGTTCCCATCCCTCCCTCAGGGTAGAGTTTACAAATCTGGGCCAGCTACAGGTTTCTTCTAATAAGCCAAGTCTCTAACAGGCTTGGGGAAGCATGTCATTTAGTTGGAACCCTGAAGGCAAAAGATAACCTAGAAGAGGGGGAGAAAGAGAACAAGGACATTTAATTTCTCCTTGAGATTGTAGTCAGATTGTTGACACCTAACGGAGACGCGCCACCTGGAGAAGGGAGAAAAGAAACCTGAACTAGGCAAACACACGTCTCCCCGTTCCGCTGAGTTTGGGAACTAATCAGCAAATCCACCCAACGTGGGGCAGCCAGGGAACTGGGCCCTTCCACGGGCTCCCCGCTGCGTCTCCTCCACACCTGGACAGGCCGAGCTCCTTGGTAAGGAGCAGAATCTGAAAAGAGAATTTTTTTATTATTTTTTCTGCAAAACGTATATTACTACGTCTCCATAAAAGCTGCTGCCAGAAGGAAAACATTTTTATGTGCTATAGAAGGCCAGATGTTACGAGAGGCTGTTTTAATGAAGTTGAGAGTCAGTCAGCAGCCATGTTATACAAACAGCGGAGTTGTTGGGATTTTTAAAGGTTCCTTCCGGTGGCTGTTACCGCACGGACCTCGGCAGAAAGCCTCCAGCGGCTTCAATAAAGGGGTTAATTTGCTTTGAGGGGAAATTCCATTCTCTAAGTCGATGTTAACAAGCAGCTCATCTTCCCGCTGTCGCTCCCCATCTGCTATTGAGCTCGGCCAAAAAACCTAACGCTCCGGAACGAGCCAAGTCCCGTCTACACGGCTCAGTCGCTCCTCTCCTGTTGGAGATACGCCGCTTGGCTTCCTTGCCTCGTTTCCCCAGCCATCTGCTGCAAGGCTGACTCAGAGGGAAACTCGCTCCTCTGGGTAGACTAAGCTCTCGATGGCTGGCTGGTCACTCGGGATCTTTCCTGCATGGAATATAGCAGCTGTCTGGGCTTTCTATACACGTTATTTGGAGGAAGAGTTAACACAAAGAGAGAAATTTAAGTTGGCTGAAGCTTTGTCGCTAAAAATACCAGGAAGATAAGAAGGAAACTCATCCACCATTTTGCTCTGAAGAGCGGACAACATCCACAGCTGCTCTGGCCACGGAGCGAGGCGAGAATCCCTTTAATGAAACACAAACAGACCAGCGCGAGCCAAAGGCTCCCAAGCCACCGGCAGCGGGCAGCCTCAAGCCTCCAGGTGGAAAAACCTGTGGAATTATTGGGATACCAGCAAAGCAAAAGTTGGCCTCTCTCTCCAACGCTGCTTTCAAACTGTAACTAGATAAGTGAAGGTTGTGAGCTCTCTGGAGCTTCGTAGAACTCAGCTGAGGACTCACCTCAGCCTCTCGGGGCGTTCCTGTGCATTTACTCCAACCAGTGGGACCAGAGACCGCCCAGATCCTTTACCAGACTGTACGACAAAACCATGAGCAAATCTGGGGATGCTACATTGCTCTGGATGCCACTAGGCCATAAGTGTTCAACTCTTCTCTTTCTAAACCAGCAACCGAATCCACATGTTCATGTGAAGTAGGAATAATTTATCGGACAACCCCTCTCCAGTACATCTCCACCATCCTCGGCACCCCAAAACTACCACTCAGTTAGCAATTAAAGCGAGAGTGCCTCCAGGAACTTGGACAACCGCTGAGGGGGAGCGTAAGGACGATGACAGCTACAACCTGAAGATGCCTCCGGTGGAAGAACACCCCCCGAAAGCCCCGCTTAACGCTACAACATCTGGAAGTCGGTGGGTTAGGCCTTGACGTGAAAGCTCAGCTGGATGAAACCAGATGACTCTCCTAATTGCAGAGCACAAGCCTCGGAGGATTTTCCTATTATGATAAACGGCAAAAAGTCTGTGCTGGTGTTTTACTGAGCAGCCACGTATCACGGGGCACAGCCTCCCGCTCCGTTTGCGGCAGACCAGCCGTCACCCAGCTCTGCAAAACCTTCCACCTTCACGAGAGAGTATTTTGAGTAGGAAAATCAAGGCACATCTGTGCTGCTTTAATCTAAAATCCCAGGCTTCGCTCCCCCTACAGCTTTAGAGCCTCCCCTTCCCACACCTCCGTACGTAAACAAACGACAGGTTTCCAGCCGACTTTCTCTCTCAGCAAACTTGCGCTTCCTCACAACGTTCATCCCGGCTTTGGAAACACACACGGGGTTCTTTGTGCGCGACGAGATCTCCGGAAGGCACCTGTTAGTCTTGCTTTTCAGGAGGGGAGGGGGGCTCCAGAAATTCTGTCCAACAAACCGTGGTTTTGACCGTTTGCCAGAAAAACGGGCTGGCCACATCTACTTTGCATAAAACGAAACAGGATCATACAGCCGCTCTTACCTTAAATAAAAAGCGCAGCCCAACGAAACCTGGCAAGCCGGCCAAAGCCAGAGCGCGCCGCGGCGAGCGACGCAACTCGTTCCAACGTACACAAAGAGGACGGGACCCTAACGGCTGTCAGAGAGAAAATCATCTGCCAAGCATCTGGCTCGGATCAGGAGCGGGGTGGGAGTTACCTGCAGTCGCCGGAGAACGTGCCGGCTAATTGAAAAGCTGATGACGTTTTTCATTTCCCTGCGAGCCCTGCTCCCTTCGCTGTAAACCGAAGGCAGCGCGGCCGGTCCTCTGCTCTCAGCACCTCAACCTGCAGCCCCTCGGCACGGCAGACGGCCCCCAACACACCGAGCACTCCTTCCCCATCCAAATTGCAGCCTCAGCCCTCCTACTGACTGAAGCCTGCCAGGGTGGGACAAGAGCTGGGAGTTACTTCCTCCATCCCGGCCTGCGGATGGAGCTCCGAGCTCCCCTGAGCTGCACCCAGGCTCCTCTCCAGGACAGACTGTCTGGAAGAGCACCCTTGTTTAGGCAACTGCAAAAATAGAAGTTCTCTACCTGGCACTGCAGGCCTTTTAGGGGAAGATGATAGCAAGGGGAAAAAAGGGGAAAAAAACCACCTTTCTCCTCCCAGTTCCACCAAGAAGTTCTTCTATGACTTTCCTTTGGAATCAAAACAGAGGTGGCTCTGCACCGGGTCAGGATTTACGCGGAACAACATATTGACAAAAGCTTAGAATAAAACCTTTACTGGACAAAAAGAGACGTGTTCTTCCGAACGAAAGGAATGCTTCAACCATCTAATGGAGGGTCCAACACAGAAATGTCACTGAGCTTTCAGCTCTCCCTAAGTATTCAGACCAAAATGATGATCTAGGGATCCTACACGCATGGCCCTGGCTCAGAATTTCTCTCATTCTCTCCAGAGAGAAGTTTATCCGTGCACATATATAAATTAATTATGCATGTACATAAATTTTTAAAAGAAATACCATCGCAATACATATGTTTTTGTGTTGTGCACTTGTGTGTTTACACTCACATTTCTCTGTTGGATCGGGATAGAAGCGGAAATCCTACATTTTAAACAAAACCAAAATCCCAAACTGTTCAGAACACACCACAACATTTTATATCAATTAGTCTCAAACCCCAGCTCTTTAAAAGAAATTTCCATAATTGAATGGATAAAGCAAAAGCCTGAAGTTCTCATTTTGAAAACCGCCAGGTAAATTACAGCTACACAAAGGAGCTTTTCAGCTCCCCAAAACACGCCGAGTCCTCCATCTACCACGTCTCTCCCCGTCTTTCCTTATTCTGTCCACTTACAAATATAAAATGTTTGCACAGTTACTTTCTCCCTCATAAAGAGAGACAATTCCTTATGTAGCACATGAAAAACTTCATTGGGAAAACCGCTGAGAAGTGGTAGCTCAAGGAATTGGAAGAGACATGTCAACTCTCAGAGCGTGACATTAAAGTAGCCGTAGGCCGGGGACACGACCTCTAAGTAACATCTACCCAGAAAGAAACAGCACATGGCTCCAAGCCTGGGGTGAAAACACTCAAATACACGGGGACTTAGAGAGAAAAACCCCTTATTCTTAGGCTGTTCCTAAACACTGCACTGAATTTCTAGGCGGGAGTGTTGTAATAACAGGAGTCTGGGGATATTCAAGAAAGTCAAGTTTTTCCAAATACTCTTGACAAAGGCAACAAAACCTGATGCAGGGCAACAATTTTTCACTAGTAGGACACGACAGCAGAGAACTATTTCTAGACCCTTCCCTTCCAGATCCAAATCCAGCTCCACCACGTCGTCCCTCAGAAGCAGGATCGCTCGCTTACTTGCGCCGAGAGTAATCTGCAGGCACCAGGAAGGGGAATGACTGAGGCAGTGTTTCCATACGAAGCGGCAAACGCTCCCCGTGCCCGGCTCTTCGTCGCTGCCAGAGGTGGTGACTGAGGAAGCACGACACGAGCTGTTCCTTTGGCCTGCTCCGGGCCACCGAGTTCATCATTCCAGTCAGCGCTCAAAAAATACCGGTTTCAAACTATTGGCTCTCAACAGACTTCCCTTTGAAAGCACTGGAAGGTTCTCTCTGCCATCAGTTTCTAAGCCAGGATATGAGAAAGCTTGTGAACACTTCAAAAGCTTCCAGTGAAACACAAGGACATCTGCTGTTCACATTTTAGGATCAAAGGTGGGCAAGTAGCTTAGATGTTGAGTTGACCTAAACCACGTATGATTCACCGTGGAGAAAATGATATCAAAATTACGGTTAGGACATCAGATTGCTGATATCACAGAACCATAGAATGGTTTAGGTCGGAAAAGATCTTTAAGAGCATCAAGTCCAACCATCAACCTAACCCATCGCCGAGGTAAAATTGTAACGTACCATTTGAGAGACAACTAAGACCTACTTTTGGTGGCTAAGTTTGCTGCAGACTGTATAAAAAAAAAAAATATGAAAAAAGTAAAACTAAAACCTGCTGTCCTTAGGTGATGTGGCAAATGGGATTTACAGCAAAGTGAAAGCCTCACACTCGGGAGGTTAGTCCAGCTAGGGCTAAGTAAATGGCTCGGGACAAACAGCTCCTCCTCACACGGCACGCCTCCCGGCAGCATGGAGATCTTCATTTTCTGCCCTGGATTCTGTCAAAGCCTGTCCCATTAAGCCTCCTATGGCATCCGCAAACAGAAAATCTCCGGCCCCAAAGCTAAATTCTGAAAGTAGAGTTTCCATTGTTTGTGCAGAAGCAGAGCATCATTACCCCAGTGGCTTTTTTATGGTTACTTACATTGGAAGCAGGCCCCTGCTTTAATGCATCACATATGAATCAAATGATCTGCCGTTAAAATGATGACAGAAGCATGAATCTCCCCACTAAAGCTTCGAGAGTGAAAGGCAAACTAAACAAGGCCCGGCGGCTCCGGCCAAGGTGTACTGAGGACACCCATTCTCAGCAGGCTCTTGTTTTCCTTGGCACGGCTCTCGAGCACCAGGCGGCCACGGCCAGAGTTGAGCCCTTGGCCTCCACTTCACAGCTATGATTTAAAGTATTAGGAAGGCCTGTGATTAAATATTTGTCCGGGTCACCATAACTCGGGTGTAATTATCGCAAACATTTTAAAAGAGTACGCAACGCTCAAAACCGTCTCCAGATGCCTTTCAAAATCCCCTCCCCTGATTTTTCCAGCAGCTTCTTCTGTAAAACAACAATGCGGAAAAGAGAAATCCCCTCGGCCTCGGGCGAGCTCCTGCGACACCAACGCAAGTTCAGCTCCTCCCTGCCGTGGCAGATCCTCCTTTTCTCCGCCCGGCTCAAACCTGCACGAACCCACCAAGGGTTTCACAGAGTCTGCTTTGTCCTTTGGAGCAACACGCTGCCCTGGGAAGCCTCATAAAGGAGTTTTAGCTGCTGCCAATCTCTGCAGTCGCTCACAACCTTACAATATGCCTCCTGTCCTCTAGAGTTTATTACTCTGCTCGAGTCACCGATTTCCACGGTCCTGATCTTAATTCGTCAGCAGCACGAAGCAGGGAGACGGGAACCGCCGGCAGGTGGCTGGGGGCAGAAGCACCTTCACGCCGTCAAGCCAAGCCCAGCAGATCCTGCCCAGCAGAGACTAAACCAGCAGCGCTGCCTCCACAGTCGTCAGGCTGGTGCCTTCCCTGAAAGCAACGACGCTCTCAAGAGGGAGTCAGAGTAATTAATACTGGCACGGAAAAGTTCTAAATGTTTAGAAGAGAGAGATTTTTTTTTTTTTTTTTCAATCAGTGTTCTGGTACTGCAGGAGGAAAATATTAAAGGAGGATACTAAAAGATAGCTGATGTCTTTAGAACAGAAACAACCTGCAGCCGTGCAAAGTAGAGGTTTGCTCACGGTGGCCTAGCTGGCTTTGAAAAGAGACATAAAAAAAGAGGTCATCTTGTATTTTTAGAATCAAAGAATGGTTTAAGATGGAAGGGACCTTCAAGATCATCTCGCTCCAACTCCTCTGCCGTGGGCAGGGACACCTCCCACTAGAGCAGGTTGCTCAGAATCCCGTCCCAACTGGTCTTGGACACAGCCAGGGATGGAGCATCCACAGCTTCCCTGGGCAACCTGTGCCAGTGTCTCACCACCCTCAGAGTGAAGAACTTCTTAATTCCTAATCTAAATCCTTCCTCTTCCAGTTTGAAGCCATCACCCCTCATCCCATCACCACAAGTCCTTGGAAAATGTCCCTCCCCAGCTCTCTTCCGATACTGGAAGGCCCCCGGAAGGTCTCCCTGGAGTCTTCTCTTCTCCAGGCTGAAGAGACCCAACTCTCTCAGCCCGGTCTCCTAGGAAAGGTGTTCCAGCCATAATGCTATTGGAACCTTCCCTCAAGAAAGTGGGCAAATCTTCCGGATAAAAATAGCTGTCTGGGTAACATATATGGAATTAAAAGAATTTACGGATACCAAGAGGCAAGCTAAGACTGAAAAGCACGTCTAAACTCCTACTGAATGCTTTATATTTTTAATTGAAAGCTGGGGGCTTCCTGCTAATTACACACTCAAGCATTAGCTGTTTCCCTGGGCGGCGTCCGCAGCAGGAGAAGAGATGTTTATACAACACTTCCCAAAAATCAATTTTTTGTGCCTGACTGGGACTACTGGGCACATAAACGAGGAAAGCCGTGCCTCGGGCCCGCGGCGTACGCTCGTGCCGAGACGCAGACGTACCTGTCTGGTAAGGCTCCCTCCGAGGTTCATGGTACCAGAGCCGGTTTTATTAGTCTGCAGCCAGAGCATCACTGTGGAGGTCAGCTTGTAATGAGCAGTACGACCGCTGGATTTCTCCTAGAAGTGGAAAGATGACAAATGGATAGAGACAAAAGGTTAAAATCCCTCCAAAAACTAAATGGTGGTGGGTCCAGAAGACCCCGCAAGCAACAGGACAGATACAGGTAACTCCACTGGCAGAGCAGAGGCTGCTGCTTAAAAAAAAACTCTAAGTGTGCACATCCCTCTCATTTTCCAACCTAAATTTACTGAGAGCAATTTAACCTCCTATTACCTTGGCTTTATTACCTAATTAGTGATATTTATCTGTAGACCTTTATGTTAAAAAAAAAAAAAATCATCTCAGGATCACATGCACAGAAAGTAACATACTTTCAATTCTTCTGGGATTTTTTTTTGATTACAGCCCTGACTTATCTCTATCCAAATCGCTGGAGGGAATTTTCCAAAATTAAGAGGGGAAAGCAGTTTACGGCCCCTAACACAACATGGCATTGTTCCGGGGAACACCTGCGCTCGCTAATTGTCTGGAATTAACTGGGGGTTGTTTTCACTTCGCTCTATCAGCTGCCCCAGAGGCTGTACCTGAACCTCCACCACGTGGATGGAATCCCAGCATCCCTTAATCTTCTTTGATCCGTCTCCAGCTTTCTTAATGAGGATCACCCCGGCAAAACCATGATCCAGATCCCAGAGGTAGACAGAGGAGACTCCACCTTCAAAATACCTGCAGGATGCAACCCAATAGGCACGTTAAAAGTCAGAAGGACTCCGGTATCAATAATCACCTTAAATCGGCAGAATCTCTATATCCTACTAAAGATGATTTTTTTCTTTTTAGACAGCACGCTCTCAGCAGTTACACACCTCGAAGCACAGCACTTTAAATCATTTTAAAACAGAGACTTTAATTACAAAAACCTCTGCGTTTCTCTGAAGGAGAATAAAAGTCTAGTGAGAAACAGAGCCAGTAACAGATTTCTGCAGAGCCTGAGCAAACAATTCCTCTGATTCCAATTAACTATAACAGCTGGTAAAAGCACAAGCTCCAAAGAAGGCTGAGAGCAGGCTTTATTTTACAGTTTGTTGGGTTGGGTTTTTTTTTCCATTTTCTCTCACTATTGGGAAAGTCTGGAAGTTCTTTACAACAGAGTCCGCTAATTAAGACAAAAGGGAGCAAGTAGCGTTGTGCTGCTGACTCCAGAGTTTGTGCGAAGCCGACTCATTGATTTATTGCAAATTGAGTTGAACTGAAACCAAGATTCTTCGAAAGGAAGGGAAGCCGTCGAGGTTTACATAGTATTGCAGCTTTAAATATGGTATATAATAGAGAGCAGGCTACGTTACTGAAATCTCAGGTTTCTCGTAGCAAAAAATACACTCTTAAAAAACTAACAGAGCACTGGCATCTGCAGAACCCAACTCCTCCGTTACACCACCGGGGCTAAACTCCTTACGGGCCAGGTGAGAGAGAGACGCTTTAAAGGAACGGCAAACAACCCAACACAGGAGGAAGAAAGAGGCACAAGAACCAGTTTTGGCTTCTAGAAAACTGAGACTACAACCCACAGCGTTTTACCAACCGTTTCCGTTAAAGAGCCGTCAGGAGAATCGAGCAAAAAGGACTAACACTGTGACGGCGCACAGCTCCTAGACCTCAACGCTAACTTGTGCTGCACGGAACCACCAACTCCTGCAAAGAACTAAGGATGAGGGGAGAGAGAACTTCAGCTGAGCCAGAAGATCAGTGACAAGACATTTCAGAGAGTAGAAATGTCTCGCTACTGAGCACCTACTGCCGCTCTGCAGCAACACAGAACCATAGAATGACTGGAGTTGGAAGAGACCTTAAAGATCATCTGGTTCGAAGCCCCCTGCCATGGGCAGGGACACCTCCCACTAGAGCAGGTTGCTCAGAGCCTCATCCAGCCTGGGCTTCGACACTTCCAGGGATGAGTCTCCACAGCTTCTCTGGGCAACTCCTTCCAGCATCTCACCAGTCTCACAGTAAAGAACTTCCTAACATCCAATCTAAATCTCCCCTGTTCTAGTTTCAAACCACTGCCCCTTGTCCCATTCCCACAGGCCCTTATAAAAAGCCCCTCCCCAGCTTTCCTGTAGCCCCTTCAGATACTGGAGACCACTCAAAGGTTTCCCCGGAGCCCTCTCTTCTCCAGGCTGAACAGCCCCAACTCCCTCAGCCTGGCCTCACAGGAGAGGGGCAAACAAACCACAACATAAAGCAGATAAACCACCTGTGAACACATTGTCTGGAGGAGAGCAAAAGCTCATCATCCAAAGACATGAGAAGCTCCTGTAATTGACAGTTCCCAGCAGCCAAACCGGGAAAGAGCCACACAGCGACCGTTCTATGTTCCTGCCTCTTACTGTCAGGGGCGAGACGATGGCGTCGATCTGCGTGTGACTGTGGTTCTCCTCTTCTACGAGAAAGGGGAGTACCGCTCATCGCCAACATGAAAACACTTGTTGGACCCTCCCACCTTCACGCTCCCCTCCTTTCTAAACCAGAGCCTGACCGTTGTTAATGGCACCAAAAATTTGATTTACTGCGGGTTTTGGGCTTCGTGTAGTAGCTTGAAGCACTGCAGACTGGAGAACACTAACCCATCCTTTTCTAGGAGCGAGGAGAAGACTTTGGGAAGTTGATGCAAACAACACAGGCAACTTTCAGCATCTCCTCTGCACTCACAGACCAGTCCCGTATGCGGCTTCAAGAAGGCAGAGTCCCCAAAAGAGCTCAAATTCTTTTTAGTTGCAGGCACCCGAGTCTGTATCAAACCCAATGCTGACCCCAGGAGGGGCACAGGACTCGGTAGATGACTTTGTATGAACTCACCACATGGTTTTAATTATAGTGGGACTACCAAGCTTAAGCCTGGGCATTGAAGTAACCAACACACAGAGCACTGCCCTACGACATCTGTCAAGCCACTGATAACATATCATTAAAAAAGGAAAGCCCTTTGCTCACAGGCAGGCTAAAGCCAGACTTCCAGCAAGTCATTTAAACCCAACAAACCAGCAAACACCCTTTTTACATCCCCTGGGCAATTCACAAACGGATTCTGGTTAACACAGTTCATGGGAACTGCGAACTCCAGGTCCAACTGAAGGGACCCTTCCTTTGACCAAAGAGCAGCAGGAATCAAAGGCCAGCGAGCCAAAGCTATTGTCCATTCCCAGACCAAGCTTGCTTAAAAAAAAAATATTCCTCTACAGAATAAGTGAACTCACTCAAAATGAACTGGCAGACACTGAGAACACGACCGTGTGTACAGACAGTTCCCCTATTACCCACTTTATGAGCTTGCTATGAGCCTGAAACATTAATTAAGAGAAGGATCAAAACACGGATTTTGGAAATTTACTCTTACCTACTGTACTTTGATCCCCATGACATGAAACAAGGCGGGGAGGAGGGGCAAGAGTTTTATGTGGTTCACCTTTATGAGATTTTACATAAAGGCTTTTGTGGGTATTTTAAGAATGTGCTAAAATGTTGTCTGAAACCACATAAAACCATCTGAAGAACCTCCCGCCAGCACTAACAGCGCACACATGGAAACGCTTTAACTTGCCTTTGTATATTTAATGAATCAAATATAGTATTAATATTGTTTTAAATACCAACATGCTATTTCAATAAAGTTGCTTTGCCATAGCCAGATCCGGTATCTTGAGACTCAAACAACAATGCCAGCGACTGAACCAGTATGAATCCAAGGCACGCCAGGAGATCTGTGAGTCAAAGCCTCCTCTGTGCTTCAGCAATATATAATCACTTCAAAAATTCACTCCTCCCTCATGGGGAGAAAATAGATATCGTTGATCGCTACGTTAGATTTCACCTTTCCTCAGGCAGCAACTAAAATGGGATTTCTGAAGGTATCTAAAGCCAGGGAAGTCGTGTTTGGAGAGGGGCACGTTCCTCGAAACCCGTTTTCTTCACGAAAAATAAGCAAGTGCTACAGGTTCATTGGCTGCTACCTAAGAGAAAAAGGGATGACGGACAGATTGGTAGGAATTTAAATCTACATTCACCAACTTGGATTTGCTGCAGGAAGGCTGGACTACCTCCAAGAAACCTGGACTACCTCCAAGAAACCCAGACTACCTCCAAGAAACCCCTTCACCAGATTAAAAACCAGCACTTATTAAAATCCAAGCAGGAGAGGTAACCAGCTTGAGAAAGGTTCCTGGAAGGTATGAGCTGATATCTTCTCCGCTAAAAAACAACGGGCAAAGCAGAGCACAGGTCCATCAAAGTTACATGCAGTGGTAACACACTTGGAAAGCACTACACAGCTCCCGGAGCGAGCTTAATTTCCTTTGATCTTCCATTCTGGATCCCCCCGCTCGCTGTACGTTTTCCTGCCGCACAACAGCAGCTGTAAAAGGCAACCTGTGTTCTTTAGAAGCTCGAGTTGTCTCCCAAAGCACCCAAGGCCCAGCACAAGGCAATCAGCAGATGTTTTTGAGATGTAGGAGAAAAATTCCAATTTGTAGGGGGGTGTCTCAGACACATCCCCAAAGGATGAAGCATTTTCAAAGGACAGCAATTCAGAGCAAAGCAATTGCTCCTCCTCTGCTGAAGGACATGGGTCTCACCAGGATGTTCTCTGGGTTTACCTACTCCAGACAACAGCTTGTCACAAAACAACTCAAACCCACAGTCTTACGCTTGTCATGTCCCCTTATTAACAATGAAACCACTGCCAAATGATACCACAGAAAGGTTTGGGTTGGAAGGGACCTTCAAAGATCCCCTAGACCAAAGATATCCCCGTTGTCTCCAAGGAGAGCCAGCGCTCTTCCATCTCCAGTAGAACTGCCGTCTAGAAAGTTGCCCGGGAAGGTGACTAAAAGGAGTAAGGCCCAACGTGATCGTTCATTCTCTTTACAAAATTCAGAAGAGCATTTCACTCAAAATCAATTCTAGTTTTACTGTTCTGATTAAACACTGAAGTTTTATATCCGTTACTCATCAACCACAAAACTCCTGGAAAAAGCTGGTTTATACCAAAAAATGTCACACTTAAGACTGCCCTACTTTACGAATGCAAGAATAAAAGAAAATATTTAAGCTAAAAGTGATCCAAAGCTTTATGAAGTGTTTGAAGTTGAAGCGGGTGGAGACACAGGATGGAAACTTGTTTAAAGGAACTTGAGCTGAATCCACGAAATAGGGAGACTCTGGCCAGAACAAAGCCATCACTTCAAGAGCGATGTGCTAAGGGAGGAAATCCCCCAGCTCCCAGCACAGACCTCAAGAAAAGAGGGCAGATTAATCACTTTGTTTTACCACAGAAGGACGGAGCAGAAAAGGCACCCTACCTTGCCCGATAGCGTTCTGCTTCTCGCAAGCCCTGCAAGTGAACGCTGGACCCTGGACCGAGAAAAGAGTTTCCACCACATGGCAATAAAAAACAAGCTCTTTCAGTTGCACTGCAGAACCAAATCACTCATCCATAAAAAACTCCGGTGTATTTTCCAGTAAGTAACTGGGAGCCAGAGACAAAAACCCACCCAGGGTCTCTGGCTTCCGGTTCTCACACCACCAAGCCCTGATACCAAAGTACCAATACCTGGAACCTCAGACGTGCCAAGCAGTCCTTCACAAGAATTGCACAGTGTTTCAAACGGGCTCATTTAAAACAGCAAAGTATATATATTTTTTTTCCCCCTAAAGGTTGCACAGCTCTTTCTTCCAGCTACGGAAGTTCAGCACACAAAGGGAAATGTCTCCATCTATTTAGATCAACAGACTCCCAAGGAACCTGTCATTTAAAAAGCCAACCCTAAAGGAAAATCCTGAGCGTTCGGTACAAATGTTTTTACAAGAGTGACAATGACTGAAGTCACAATGTGAGAAGCTAGCGTCTCACAGCAACCCGAAAACATTACCTAAAAACTAGCTGAGGAAGCAGACTGGAAAAGAGATGACTGCAAGGGCAAGTGACTTGGCACAGTTTTCCCCAAGCCCTTTCCCTACGCCTGCACCCTGTCCCTTCGATAGAAACAGCAATGGAATTACGAAGGACGTGGCAAGTCTCAGCAAGCCACCCTCCACCAAATCCAAAAACCTCGCTGAGGTGCCCAGTTCAATCACCTGCAACCTCACAGCTCAAACGAGGGGGAAAAAAGTCTTCAGGGAAACACCGAGAGATCAAAGTGGTCACTAAATCATCTTGCTGTCCGTGTCCTCCATCCAGCTTTCTCGTGCTGAGGCTCCTGTTCTTTAATAAAAAGGACGGGTTGGTACCAGGAACTCCCCAGGATGTAACACTTCTCCCACTGGTACGAGCACGGAGGATTTACAATTCCTTTCTCACCCCTCCTTTGGTCCCAACTGCCTCACACTTCCAGAAGATCACCTAAATATTGAAAACGAAGAAAGTAAACTGTTTGTGTGTACAGACCAGCTGTTTTTCACCACAGTTTATGAACGCAGCCCCAAGTACGCCGGTGGACTCTGGACAGGTATTTACAGAAATTCTTTCCAGCATACACAGGTGCACAAATCCCTCGAGCAAACATAGCAATGGAGTTAGGTATGTGTAACTTCAGTGCCAGTTGTACTTAAAAGCGCACATCTGGACCACGGCGGGATGACTCAAACTGCGGAGCACAGTTGTGAAGTGCAAAAGACTCCGCAAGGAAGGAAAACACAATCCCAACAACGGGATCCCGCAGGCTAAAAATCTCCCAGAACCTTCCATTTTGTCCTTTCATTATTTAAAAAAACCCAGCCCAACAAACCAACTAGATTGCTCACATTTTCCTTACCATCCAATTGCTCTTGGCAGATGGAAACTAATGACCAAATCCCTTTTGAGAAGTCACCTGGAAACAGTTCCATTAGCCACCTAATAAGCAAGACAATGGGTCACTTTGTAAGATGGCCAAGCGAGGAACCGGTTCATTAACTCCCAGGAAGCGCCGACTGCTTACAAATCTCTCAGCCGTACCCTGGGTTGGCCGGGCGAGCTCTGCAGACCCACCGCTCCATCCTCCCGGCAGGCTGACACGTTTTAGGCTCTGCCAGCTCTAATTCAGCTACGGGCAGGAGGAGAAAAGACAGCAGCAGAAGTCTCCCGTGGCAGTACGTATTACGGTTGCCAAAGTCTGCGCAGACTACAGACTTGATGGGACACGCTGCTTTCTTCCAAGAGGCACTTAGCAGATACGCTCCGAGACGGTTCTTAGCTGTGAAGTGACTCTGTCTCCAATTTCCCACCACGAAAAGACTGCGTTTGTCAAAGCACGGGGTAAATTTCTGCGAGCGTAGCCATGCGTTAGTTGAGATAATCACTTCTAAAAATTCCAGCCCCGTAATAAACCGACATTTTAAGATTTAGTCTCGTTTTTGAAAGCACCTAAGGCATTTCTTACTAGGGATTGAAACCCTTCGGGGAGCGGCGCTTGAGGACAGCGCTGCATCATCCGTGCTGACCTCCTGACGCAAGCTTTCCCTCTCCGGCGTTCGGATTTTATGTAATCACAGAGAACCGTGGGAACCCAAGGGAAAAACTCCTCCTCTGCCGAATATCTCAGATTCAGAAGAGAAGAATGTAGTCTCTACAAAGCTGCTCCAAAACGAAGCACCCAAAGAATGGAAAAAAAAAAAAATGATGAAAAGCAACTCGTTTTGTTTTCACTGCATGGCAGCGTGATTCAAGTTTTTTCCTCTCTTCTAAATTTGCTCTAATCTGTGTAATAGAGAT
The DNA here is from genome assembly GCA_013396935.1 of Baryphthengus martii. NCBI lineage: Eukaryota > Metazoa > Chordata > Aves > Coraciiformes > Momotidae > Baryphthengus > Baryphthengus martii. The sequence goes on along the minus strand of VWZK01006477.1, from coordinate 15,141 downwards.
CAACAACTTCAGAGTCGACTCTGGTTTGTGTTTGGAGCTGCCCACAAGCTTGTTAAGGAAGAGACCCCAACACCGCTCTGTTTACTCCTACTCTAAATAATTTCCTCGAGAAAACATCACGGTTGTAATTTTCAAAGCACGGCAACATTAAAGCAGCGAGCGGCTTGCCAGCGTAGCTCTGGCTTAAGAGACTTCATCTTGTACTTATCAGCCTAAGCCGGAGGCAAGAACCTCACAGATGACATAATCCTGATGTCACACCCTATTGTGCAAAGCCCAGCCAGCAGGGAGATGGAAAGTCAGGTTTCCTTAGCGCTGGGATGCACAACAAATGCATCTGGATTCAATCTGCAGGGCCCACGCGGCGAAAGCCACGGTACCTCTCGTGCCCAGCAGAAAGGCACCAAAGGGCGAGCAACCAGTAATGAGCAACGCTGAGCTAATGGCAATAAAGGCACTTCAAAGCTTGCCATGGGTTGGGTTGTTTTGTTTTTTTAGTTTAGGCAAAGTAGGTTTACACCTAAACACAAACAGAACACTTCCAGAAAGAGCTCGCAGCTGCCCGAGCGCTCGGGGAGTTGAAAGCTGCAGGAGTCGGAGCTCGGCGACTGCTCCCCGCAACGTGCACACCTGCGGGCACGGGCTGGCTGTGCTGAACCCAAAAACACTCATTACACCTCCTCCAGCTGCTCTTCTCCTTTCATTCCTGTGGTGGACCCTGGACATGGAGCTGTTGGAGCAGGTCCAGAGGAGGCCAAGAAGATGATCTGAGGGCTGGAACCCCTCGGTTGTGAGGCCGGGCTGAGAGTCGGGTCTGTTCAGCCTGGAGAAGAGGAGGCTCCAGGAAGACCTTGTAGCGACCTTCCAATATCCAAAGGGGGCTACAAGAGAGCTGAGGAGCGACTTCTACAAGGACTTGCAATGACTGGATGAGGGGTGATGGCTTGACACTGGAACAGGGGAGATTTGGATTAGGAAGAAGTTCTTCACTCTGAGGGTGGTGAGACACCGGAACAGGTTGTCCAGGGAACCTGTGGATGCTCCATCCCTGGAAGTGTTCAAGACCAGGGTGGATGGGGCCTTAAGCAACCTGCTCTAGTGGGAAGTGTCCCTGCCCATGGCAGGGGGGTTGGAACTGGGTGATCTTTAAGGTCCCTTCCAACCCAACTCATTCTATGACTCCATGAGTCAGTGCTGTTCCACGCACAAAATAAATCCAATTTGGTCAAACAGGTAAAGACAGCAATTCCAACAAACGTTGCGAGTAGCAGAAAGTATTTTCAAAACTGGAGAGGAATGATCTCCACTCTGAGGACCTCAGGGTCTATTGGATCAGGTAGAGTGACCTACCAGATCAGGTAAAGGGACCTAGAAGGCAGGGAAGAAGGAATTAGATGACAAACTAGAGCAGCACTCTGAGAGTTAAGGGCAGCACTAACAGAGGTTTACCACTTTTTTTCCCACCAAGACAAGCTGACCAAGGCTGGTATCAGAGGTAGCTCCAGCACACAATCCAAAAACTTCCTGAATCTACCTGTTCCTGAAGGCAGATGCATCCAGAGCCTTTTGTCCTGGAGCTGAAGAGACAGAGGCACTACCTCTGCTGCAAAGAGCACTGGTTGGCAGAGGTGCCATCCTCAGCACTGCTAACACCACCAAAAATGTCAGTGACTAACTCCACTTTGGACTGGATTCCAATCCAAAATTTAATAATAAAAGGATTACACACAATGAAGACATTCTAGAGGTCAACCCTCTCCCAGACCTCCTTCCGTTCCTACCAAATTCCTCGTCCCGAGCTCTAATACAACAAATTGAAAAGGGATCAACATCAAAACTCAGAGAGAAGCCCAAGTTCAAAAGGCTTCGTTGCTTACTCTGTTGAGAGAACTCAAAACTTTAATCAAGAAAAACATTTTCAGGAGCAGAACAATTAAGATGAGAGGGTTTTGTTTGTTTGTTTGTTTTTTAAAGCTGCTAAAAATCAAAAGCATCACTAAATCCAACTTAATCCAAGAAACAAAGGCGGCAGGACCAGCTTTCTAAACGTACGCCAGCTTACTAAACCCTTCCAAAGTTGCCAAAACTCATCGTGTTCGTAGAAATATTCAGATCGGCAGCATCCTCCCCCCCAGGGAGGTCTATTTAATCACTTCAGAAATGATTTCTTCCAGACAACGGAGAACCATTAGCTTACTTAATTAAAGCACTGATTATCTCCCAACCCAAAACAACGGCACACAGAATCTCACATAGACGGATTGAACCAGATGCCCTGGTCCTCATTACGCTTTGATTTCGATCAATCGCACGCACGTCAAGCAAAGGGCAATAAATTACAACCATGTGCTTGAAGAAATTATCTTCACGATATTGGAAGCGGAGAGCCAAGGCTGGATCGGAACGGTGTAAGATATTAGACTTCCATCTGGGAATAATAACCTCCTGAACAAAAACATACCAGGGCATTAGCTTCAGGCAGCGTCTGAGTTAAACCTGGCAGCGGGAGATCAAAATTAAACGGTTGTTTTTGGGGAAAGCGACAGGCATTTTGGTAAAACAGATAACCAAGAAATATGCTTGGGTTTTAACACGTTAACTAGAGAGGGAATTAAAGCTGAGTAGAATTCCCCTTTCAGCCAACAAACTGTGCCTCCAGAAATAAAAGGTGGCCGACTCCAGAGATCCTTAAAAGTCGTTTGCTTTATGCCAGAAACACAGGGGGACCAACTGAGCACTGCTTAAGAGGCACAGAAGAGTCAGCAAAGTTTTTCTCCTCAAGCTTTCATGATTTGAAACAACTCTATGCAATACTACAAGACTTCTCCAAACTCCTTTTCACCCCACAGTCACTCAGTGTGTTGGCCAACGAGCTTTTGGGAACAAAACTGCAATTTAAGACTAGTTGCCAGGGAGCAAATCTGAACGGTTTATTTCATATACAAGACAACCAGGGGCTCAGGCCCAGTCAACGTGGGTTTAGGAGAGGAAGGTCCTGCCTGACCAATCTGATTTCATTCTATGACTGGGGGACCCTCCAGGTAGATGAGGGGAAGGCTGTGGATGTGGTCTACCTAGACCTCAGCGAAGCCTTTGACACAGTCTCCCCCAGCACCCTCCTGGAGAAGCTGGCAGCCCATGGCTTGGACAGGTGCACCCTGTGCTGGATTAAAAACTGGCTGGATGACCAGGCACAGAGAGTGGTTGTGAATGGTGCCACATCCAGCTGGTGGCCAGTGACCAGTGGTGTCCTCCAGGGATCAGCACTGGGCCCAGTTCTNATCACTCTCTACAACTCCCTGAAAGAAAGCTGTAGTCAGGTGGGGGTCAGGCTCTTCTCCCAGGCAACTGGTGACAGGACAAGAGGGCATGGCCTGAAGCTGCGCCAGGGGAGGTTTAGGTTGGATATTAGGATGCCCTTCCTGACGGAAAGGGGGATTAGGCGCTGGAATGGACTGCCCAGGGAGGTGGTGGAGTCACCATCTCTGGAGGTGTTTAAGGAAAGATTGGATGTGGCACTTAGTGCCATGGTCTAGCTCGGTGTGGTGGTGTTGGGTCATAGGCTGGACTTGATGATCTCAGAGGTCTATTCCAGCCTCAACAATTCTGTGATTCTCAGAAATCCTTCATAACCGCCTAGCAGGCTGTTCCCCTCCAAACACCCACGCGAGCAGGTGCCAGCCCCTTGGGAAACAGCAAATACGTGCCGATGACTCACCAGATGTAGGTGGATACTTAGCACACCTGATTAAAAGAGAAATCTAAAAAGCAATGGCATGTGGGCCAAATGGGACTGACACAAGGAAAAAGTGAAACTATCTGGAGTCTTGGGAGGTGCCCGAGATGAACGCGGCGAGATGTTATCGCTTACTGTGCGCAAAGGCAAACCGAGAGATCACCAATCCAGAAAAAGGTTGGACCATGTGCTGAGAGCAGAGGGGGAGGAGCACATGTTCTCAAAAGTGTTATAGAATCCTAGGATGGCTTAGGTTGGAAGGGACCTCAGAGATCATCCAATCCAACCCCCCTGCCATGGGCAGGGACACCTCTCGACTAGAGCAGGTTGCTCAAGGCCTCATCCAAGCTGGCCTTGAACACCTCCAGTACTTGTTTTTTCTATCGAAAGCAAACATCTTCCTCTCATCCCTCCACTGGAACAACCAGCGTAAGATGTATTTAAAAGCTGGGGAGTGAAGCGAGCACCACGCAAAGCCACATCTCAGAGACAAGGGCCTACAAGGTATTAAGACAACACGTCTTTCTGCGACGGGCAGTCTGTGCTGGTGAGGGGACTGCAAGTCCAGGATCCAGTTTAGCCCAGCAAGGCTGGAAGCAAAGCCACAAAGTGCTCTGAAAACCCTCGCAGAATCCCTGGTTAGAGGAATAAAATCTCTAACAGCCCAGGAAATTCAAGCAGACTGGGGCCTGGTGTTTTCTCTGAAGGCCTGCTTACAGAAGATTTTTTTTTTCTTTTTTTTATTAACTGTTACCTCTCCACTATAAACCCAGCACAGCTGTGGTCAGAGGTGTAGTTCAAACACATTCTCTACCCCATAGGGAGCAGGACAGAACAGCCTCTCAAGCGACTTGGATGAGAATCTGATGTGTCAGATCCGAGGCTTCTCTCTCAGCAGCATTTTCATCCCCTTCACCCGCACTGCAAGTTGGAAGCCCAAAAGTGCGACGGCTTCTGCTCTTAAACTGGCAATTTTTTAAGAAAGAGTTTGTAACGTGAAGCATCAATTAGCCTGGAGTCACCCACCAAGGGGCTGTTTGGACAGACAGCCCCATCAGAGAGAACATAGTTGATGAAAGTCTCTCCAGCTCAAGTCGAGAAGGTTTTTTGAATGCTGCCTACAAAATGAGCACCGTTACCCCGAAGGTGGGGCTGTTACAAATCTTTCACAATGCTGGAAAACCTCGGTTGCCACTGGCTCTGGAATTTGAAGGGACGCTGTCCTGGAAGCGGTGCCTGGTGCGCTCCTTCCCCAGCGCTGGAGGCTGCCAAACGGGAAGGCCGGTGACACCTTTGATGGCCACCACAAGCCTCCGAGCCGCTCCTGCCTTTACGGTGGGTGCGCAGGATTAGTTTCCAGCTCTGGCAGACCATGGAAGTTACATCACTGCACTTGCCATCTTGTTCCCGCTACACCCTTCCCCACTCTCCAGACTCCCACGCGGCCTCAGCAGCTGTTCGCAGGTAATTGTTCCGGTCATTCCCAACCCGATCCGTCGGCAAGCGCAGCAAAGCAGCAGTGAGAAAAGCTGGCACTTGTTACCCCCACCTCATTTCCCCCCCTCTGATCTCCATAAGCTGCTGTGAAAATACAAAATCTAATTGTCTGCTTAAGGAAACTGCAGAGCCCAATTACAACAACAAAAGCAAGTTTCTCCCCAACTCTCTGTTGTAGGTAAAGTACAAATCATTTCCAATTTCAAGCATGAGGAACCCGTCAAACAGTCAGCCTAAGTTTCCCCAACTTTGCAAATTCTTTCCAAAAACGCCGTAATTTTCCCCGCCCCCCGCTCAGCAAAACTCAAGCCACCTTCCCCCCTCTTCTTCTGACACCTTTTTTGAGATGGTAACACGCGTCAAGGCGCCCCGTGCCGACAGACGCGCTGCGCCGACCCCACCACGAGTCACACCCCCTCCCTCGCGGCTGCCTGACGGCACCAGGACGACGGCTTTGTGAATAAATCCCTCCTGCCTCTCCTCTACCAACGCCTAAATGCCTGGAAAACTCGGACTGACAAACTGAAAGATGAAATCTAAGAGAATCTCGCCTTTCGCTTCTATATGATGGACTGTGAGGTGGATTGAAAACTGGCTCAACATCAGAGCTCAGAGGGTTGGGATCAGCAGCGCAGAGTCCACTTGGAGGCCTGCGGCCAGTGGTGTTCCCAGGGATCAGCGCTGGGTCCAGTTTCGTTCGATAGCTTCATCAAGGACCTGGATGAGGGGATAGAGGGGACTCTCAGCACATTCACTGATGATATGAAACTGGGAGGAGTGGCTGAGACACCGGAGCTGTGCTGCCATCCAACGGGAGATGGACAGGCTGCAGAGCTCGGTGAACCTCACGGAGTTCAGTAAGGCCAAGTGTAGATCCTGCATCTGGGGAGGAATAACCCCCAGGCATCAGGACAGATGAGGGGCNTGACGGAGCCTGGTCCAGGCAGCCCAGAGAGGTGGTGGATTCTCCTTCTCTGGAGACTTTCTAACTGCCCCTGGATCTGTTCCTGTGTGTCCTGCCCTGGGTGCTCCTGCTCTGGCAGGGGGGGTGGACTTGCTGATCTCCAGAGGTCCCTTCCAACCCCCACCATTCTAGGATTCTATGATATCATAAGACCGCTGTTGTACTACGCGCTGAGCAGTGTTCAGCAGATTCACCGACATCCAAGAGTAACCTGTACCACACCTTCCTTCCAGCAAACGCCACCTTTTTAAAGAAGTTCTTGTATCCAGCCACAACTTCACAGTCACCTGGTCAGAGAGGGATTTAAAAAGACAACCTTGGTTCTACAACTCTGCTCATTTTCATCTTAGTGTATTCAGAATCCCATTGGCCCTGCTCTGGGGAGTAACTGCAAACCTCTCTTCGCTGCTTATGCAAAATTCCTTCCCTCCAGTACATTCAGACACCAATAACAACATTAATTACAAGAGAAATTGGACAACTATGAAAATAACACACGAAAGTAAGTACAAATTTGATACCTATAACAAATCATGAAGATTTGGTCAGGCGACATTTACATCGAGCCACATCTTAAAACAAGCAGCAAATCGAGCCAGAAAAGTACCTTTCAGCCCGTTTTTTGTTAGCCCAGTGACACACGGTGAACTACCTCTAAGGATGGATTTTCTCTCCGTTTTGGGGCAACACGAAGCAGCAGTGAAGTCTGTTCACCTTTTTCACGGCCATGAGGCACCTCCAATAAGCAAGCACCTCGTTACTGGATACAGCAGCACGGTCACTGTGCTTTACTTTCCCGAGGCAGCGTTCCCAGCTCCATCCCATCACTGAGCAGACCACCACAATCTAGGAAGACCACAGCTAAACCCCACCACATCTCCAGGCCTCCGACGCGACTCTAACGCAAGACCGGCGGAGAACAAGCCTTTAGAAAAGCTGTTCAACGGCCAAGTCACCCGGCCAGCTTCCTACTGCTGCTTTCTAACAGGCAAGGCTGGATCTACACTCATCTTACACGTGCTCCATCGATTCCTTTGCTTTACACCTCGCAGGGCGCATCGGAGACAAGCAGCAGAGAGGGGCCCTCACAGCGGCAGAACATTAATCCCCACGCGACTGCTGCATTTCAGTAGACAAGCCCCATCATTCTCGTGGAAGATGGGAAAGCTGCTGCTATCTAGATAAGATATTTTGAGAGTACAGTCTTGGGGGAATGGAAAAAGTAGATGGTTTAAGATGGAATTTAAGTCAAGTTCAAAGAGAACACGGGGCATTTCAGGACAAAGACGCCATTAACCTGTTCGGGAGGCAGGAAAGCACCTCGGCATCTGCCTTGAGCATCAGCTGACAAATTTGATCGTATTTTTGTATCGCGAAATCAAAGCAGATACCCTTCCCAACGGCAGACCAGCGGCTGCCTATCCCTTCTTCCTCTGCTCTACACCGGCACGCCGCTCTCAGAGGCGGCTAGCGACCCCGGGTTAGACTCATGGTGGGTAGGGAACGAAGGGAACAAAAGCAAGCAGAGGGCTCTGTACGGTAGAACTGACATACAAGTCTCTGTACTGGTCAAAGGCATTGTTGGCTTCCACCTCCAGCTTGCGCAGGCGAGCAGATGGCATGGCACCGTCTTCCAGGGGAGGATCGTATTTGTTACTCCAGGGTGATCTGCCAAAGAGACGAAGGAAAACAGAGAGCGTTAGACAACTGACACAAACTCAGAAAGGGTGGAGATCAGCGGGTCTGACCGGATCCGCAGATGCTGAACTTCCAAAAAAAAAAAACCCAGGAGGTACCAAGAGTTGTCTGTAAGAACCGCACCCTCAAGAGCCGTTCCAAACACCGACAAAACGGGGACTCCTCAAAGTTTACAGCGCACGTGGGGAACGCTCCTCCCCGTCTTCACGTTTCTCCTCCATCAATAATCACACTTGGGTTGGAATCTGTTCCGTCTTCAATATCCAAAACCGAGGCCTCGGCTCAGTGGATATTTAAAATGATTTACAGGCAAATACAAATAGATTGCGCAGTTTATTTGGGATCTGAGAGTATTTGAGCCAAACACGGCTGTTTACAATTAAGGTCCAAATCCTCCTCCGCTATTTTGCTTCAAAATAAACTCTGCTTTTAGTACAACACTAGGAAAACATTTGAACGGTTCGAAGGATTTAAGAGGGTTTGTAAAGCTGCAGGTTTCAGCCTGATTTCTGCAGGTGTGGAAGAGATTTTGTGCACTTAATGAAAGATTTGGTATTAAAAGATTAATGGACCTCTTTGCCCATCTGCTTGAGACTTTTATAATTCCCATTCTGGAAACCTGCATTCTCCTTTTCATTTCCCCTGGGAATAACCAACCTACATATATCACTGCTCGTTTCCAGAAAGGTACCTCTACCCTTTACCTCCTCGCTTCTCAAAATCCTCCAGCCTGTTCGCACCGGGTCTTAACGCAGTCCATACCTAAGGGCTTTTGCCTCGGCAGTCATTTGTTACTCATTTCTCAGAAAGGCATCTAACGTTGACATCTGTTTCATGCAAAGCACAAAGACCAGGCTCTGCCTCTGCACTTTCCCAACACTTCCCTCCTCCCGACCACGTCTGACTCAAAAGGTGAGACATTGGGAAAAGTTAAATCATTATGTCACATCCACCCGGAGCAATGGTTTTCAGCTGGTGGTTCTCATTTTAAAATGGTCACTTAAAACTCGGTGGCTTTGGAGGAAAGTTGATGGTGACAGAAGTGCTTCTTTACCCAATGACTCCGAAATCTGGAAGAAATTCACACAAAAATCACCTCTGGTGCTATCTGTGAGATTCCCAAATGGCACAGCTACTCCTGTCAGGCAGCACACGTTAAGCTAAATGACCCCAAAGATCTTCAGGCATTAGGATGCGTTTACTTTTCCTTCCTCTGCTGAACTTTCAACGGTCAATTCAAAAATATCTTCTGGTTTTTGTACACTCAGAACACCGTGCTTCTCCAGCATGCACGAGGAAACCGGTGAGCAGAGAACTCAGGCAGAAGCCACAGTCAAGATACTTGAACTGTAAACATTAGATCTCTTTTGCAGGCTGCAGGAACGGGATTTAAGGGCAGCCAAATAAGACAGATTCTTACAGCCAGCAGATTGTGGCATTTTCAACCCGTTATGGTTGGAGTCAGCTGCAACTTCACCTGAAAAACAAAACCCACCTCATAACACAACCCTGTGGTTTTTTTCTTTTTCTGGAAGAGTACTCACACTGCATTAAAAAACCTTAAATGGAGGCTATTTGAAGAAAGACAGACGGACAAGCACTTAAATTTCAAAAGTCGACCTCTAATTTCCCCTAAAAGAGAATGTCTTTTGTTTTCACCTAACAGCTTTCAGTGTTGTTGGCACCAAGTTCCCCATAAGGATTCCATTTAATAGAGCGATCAAACACACCGAGAGTGGAAATGTATGGACAAAGTCACGGACCTTGAAGTCTTTCATGAAAAAAAAAATAAATTAATAAAAGCTCTGCCTTCACAATGCGGATCCCAGGGCTGTTTGATATTCTCCACAAACCTCTCTTACTACAGGAGCGCTTGCAGAAGTGTTTGTGAGAGGAGGTGCTCCAAGGGCTGCTCCCACGAGCAGCACTCCACCGATATAAAGAAAGTGAAAAGTATCTATCTATGAAGATCCAAGAGAGACTCCACAAATCTACCTCCTGGTCCAATCCATCCTCAACATGGAGAAAACCAAGTCTGTCGAAATATAAGGAAGAAGTGAACCGTGATGGGCTGAGCGTTAGGATATTTATTTCCCTGTGTGCTGCTCCATGAAACTGGTGGAGTTGCCACCTGCAACAACCCACAGCAGCTTTTGTTCCAGGCTAATTCCCAGACAAATTGTAAAGCCACTCGAAAAAATAAACCCCTAGAAAACTGGACTGGCAGTGGGAAAGGCCGACTACTGAGCTTCACCTTTCCTGCCGAAGTAGCACGAGGCTCAGTTGTCCACAGGATGCTTTGAAATCCTTGGATTAGCAGGGAAAGAAATGCAATTAGCAACCTCTCCAGTCAGAGGGGAACTGGCGTTTAGTTGGAAGTGTGGGGTGATCGGTGATGTTGCCCGTAGCAGGCAGGGAACAGCGTTTCGTGGGACTTCTAATCAAAGTGGTTCTGAAAAAAATCTTTGTGGCAGCATCAAGAGCTTTTAAAAGCGCAGTGAACTCCTCCTAGATTTCGTCCTAATTGATTAGCACGAGCCACTTCCCAGTGACAACTTCAGGTTTTACGAGGCATGAAGAACTGTGTGTGAGCAGGGGCAGAGACCGGGACCAGCGCACGCACATGTTCACGTTGCTCGGCTTTCGAGGCCTTTTGCTTTGCGCTGAAGGAAAGAATTTACTTCACGAAACAGAGCTGAGACCAATCGGTTCCAGAAGGAAGACGTACTTCAGAATGCCCGAATCAAAAGCCTTCAAGAACAGCATTCTTTAATGCCAGCAATTAATACATTATGCCTATTCTATGTGAACAAACGAAAGAGCTTTTCGGAAACCCCACTGCTCAGTAAGTCCTGAAAATTTCGAAAGTGGTTTAAAAAACCCTAAGTCCTCCTGCTTCCCTCTTACTATTTAAATATCTTCTCAGAAAGAAAGAGACTGAACAAACTGAAACGCGGAGGGGCGAGGGGGAGCAAGTGTTATTAGTTATTGCAGCGCGTCACGAGGCGGTTGAACAAGTGCCTTTGCACGGTTCCCGTGCCTCTGCTGAGAGATGCTCGTGTCAACAGCCTTCAAATAGGATGCAAAAAACATATCCTGACTTCAGTGAGAACCCATCTCTGGAAAGACCCACATGAAATACAGGATCCAATCCCTTCCCTGGCGTCTGTGGAAGGCAGAAGCTAGACTCTAGGCTAGCTACTCCTTTAGAAGGGATTCAATGTATGGAGCTGCTAACACAGATCTGATCAACTCCCACATGCAAGATCAAGGCACAAACACTTCAAAAAAGTTCTTTTGTAGGAGGCTGAAGAAACTTTCCCTATTAAGACCCGTACTCTGAAGAACACCAGTGAATACTGCGCCTTCTTTCATCTTGGCCCACTGCAAGAGGTTATATTTTAAAAGGTTCTTTAAGATTTACACTCAGCCCTAATTCTGATGCATTGTCGAACTCTGCAACCCTTATCAGTCTCGTCCTCCTCCTGTTCCTAGGAAAAAACGAATCTCAGCAGATCAAGAGAGGGGATTCTCCCCCTTCACTCTGCTCTTGTGAGACCCCACCTCGAATCCTGTGTCCAGTTCTGGTGTCCCCACCATAAGAGGGACAGAGCTCTGTTGGAATGAGTTCAGAGGAGGCCACAAAGATGATCCAAGGGCTGGAGCACCTCTGCTATGAGCACAGGCTAAAATTGCTGGGATTGTTCAGCCTGGAGAAGAGAAGACTCCTGGGGGGACCTTATAACTGCCTTCCAATCCCTGAAGGGAACCTCCAGGAAGGCTGGAGAGGGACTTTTCACAAGAGTGTCCAGCAACAGGACGAGGGGAAATGGGTTTAAGCTGAAGGAGAAGAGGTTCAGACTGGATCTTAGGAAGTTCTTCAGTCCAAGGCTGATGAGACTCTGGAATCGATTGCCCAGGGAAGCTGTGGCTGCCCCCTCCCTGGAGGTGTCCAAGGCCAGGCTGGATGAGGCCTTGAGCAACCTGGTCAAGTTGAGAGGTGTCCCTGCCCATGGCAGGGGGGTTGGATTGAATGATCTCTGAGGTCCCTTCCAACCTAAGCCACTCTAGGATTCTATGTTCTCCGTGTAAATGATCAACAGATATGCCTTCAGTTTAGATAAGCACCTTTCCTGCAACTCAGAGCCACTGAAACCAATTAGTCCTCTATAATCCTACCTCTTCTGCAACCACGGCCCAAGCCACAGGAAAACCAGAACCGTTCATGTCATTTCTGGCATTCCACTTGGAAACAGAATTCTTGAAACATTCTGGCCAGACAAACAGAAACCACTGCTGTGAATCTGCACAAAGCAAAGCCAGATTCTCGCCGGCCGGCAGCTCCAGTCGTTAGCCCTAAACGTGTAAACTCCTACCCTTGAGCTGCTCAAGATGGAACCCATATAACCACAGCCAGAAGCAGCAGAACGGCTGAGCTGGGAACTCCGGGCAGAAGATGAATGGTGCTCATTACTTCACAGCCATTAAATAAAAAGATAAAAGCGAGGTGATGCAAAATTCACAAAGGTCTCCGGACTATAACCGTAGGGATTCTTAATTAAGTATTTGGAACGACGTCACTGGTACTATAGTCATTAAGAAAAGTCAGGCAATGAAAAAAAAAAAGCAGCTAAGGGGTGAAAATCGCTCAACAAACACTTGAGTGCTTACAGTCGCTCCACTGTAATCATCCTAATGGCAACGTACAGAATAACAACGTTCAAAGCGGCAACCAAAATACTTCAAACTCTTTGTACCATTCCAGTATTACCGCCTCTTCTACTTGAAAATTCATTCTATTATAATTACATCCAGCTTATACTGTTCAAACATTTCCATTGTTTTTGTCCGCAGTCCTCGGAATAAATGAGCTAGTTTAGTAGAGAGGGACGACTCGTCTTTGCTAAAACCTTTGGCCAAGATTTTCATACGGAGCTAACGACGCTGTGTGTCGGAGGTCAGGCTCAAACCCTTGGAAAATGTGAGGGAAAGAGCCTTTCCCAGCTGGCAAGTCCCCCCTGTTTTGTACAAGCAGGAGATGATTTTGTTGAAACCTGCTGCTTGCGTCGCCGTTTTTCTGTTGTTAGCCATTCCAGTGACTTTACAGCCTTGCTAAAATAGATGGTTTAGTTTCATATCAAGGCCATCAGAGTAATTTCTTCTCTAAGACAGAATTATACTCCAGAAAGCCTGAGAGAAACGCGTTAATCACTCCTTTAACGAGACAACATCATCCCGGTTTAGGCTTCAACGAATGCCTGCGAATCGCAGTGAAGGAAACGTGCAGAAAGCCCCTGATTTCGAGGATAAACCACATCTTGTTCTGGAGACAGACAGCGGGGACCTGCCTTGCAAAGGTCACCAGATTAGCAGCCGTACAATCATTTTATCTGAAACGGCAGCGCTCCATGGCGCTCTCCAAAGGAAGACGTTTGTGCCCGTTCCCATCAGGGAACTACCAAGAACAACCTCCCTACTCCACGTCTTACTCAAAAGAAGAGGATACAAAACAGTCCCAGCTTCATCACCAAGAAGAGTTTAAGAAATTTCTTTTTTTTTTTTTTGGCTAAGAATAAGAGGGAAAGGGACAGCAATACTTGTACAGAGTTCTCCATCAACCCCATCAGACCCTTGCCTTGGACATGAACTCACCTGTACGAGTCTCCATCTCTGTTGTAGTCGCACAATAGATAGTCTTTTCCTACCACCTTATCTCGCGCAATCTTCAATGGCTGATCGACGGAGGAGAGGAGATCTTCGCAGAGGCTTGGGACCTGATGGTTTGGAGAAAAAACATCGGGGAGAGAAGAGAAAGTAACACATTAAGGTTAAAAGAGACCGGCAGCCCGAAGAACAAATTCTGTTATTAACAACCCGCATCTGTCCCAAAGCCAAGAAATCCTTTAAAAAAAAAAACAACGCCAAAAAAAAGCAAGCTGCCCTTCAGTTACAACACAATCCTATGCTCTCACCTCCAATAATTTCAGATTTAATTACCTAACCACTGGTGTGGTCCAGTACACTCACACATAGACGTTCTCGAGGTCAGCTTCTTGCCAAAGACGGCAAGTAAAGTGATTGTTGAGGACTGATGAAAAAAAGGTAAATATTTATAATGGAGTGGAAATGAGGGAGCTGCTAAAAGAACACACCATCCATACACCAGAGGGTATTTTTCACAAGCTCCCACTCCGGGTAGAGTACAGAAGAGTTTCCAGGCAGCTGGCCAAAGAGGACCGGGGCGGCGAATAAAATTCCGCACGTGTCCATGCGTGCGTCGAAAATCCAACACATCTCCTACCCAGGGAGCTTTTCATGGATTCACGATCCCAGCTGCCTCCCTGCACTTCACGTGGAGAAAGACTACGAGATCTGCTCTCAACGCGGCAGAGAGGCTTTGATGTCCTGTGACGAGACGACAGGTCGCGGCCTGAAGCCGGCGCGGAAGCGAGCACAGGCAAACCAAGCAAATTCCATCCTCCGGCCTCCTGCTCTGGAGCTGACGGCAGCCCCGTTATCGATACAAAACCAACATCAATCTCCCTGTACTGCAGCCTTTGGCCATGCCAGCAGCTTCCTCCAGGAACTCTATGTGCCCTGTACATCCTTTGGGGCACGTGCAGTCCCAACCCACCTGAGGGACAATCAACGAATCACTCCTGGAGCAGTTATTTAACAATTAGTATTTTAAGTGTTGCCCTGAGGAAAAGTGTTCCAGATTGCGCTTCAAGGGCAAGAGATGAAAGGAAAATGCTCTTCCCCACCAGAAAGTTGGGAAGGCAACAGGATAGAGGACAACTGATAAGTTCATAGAATCCTAGAATGGAGGGGTTGGAAGGGACCTCTGGAGATCATCGAGTCCAACCCCCCTGTCAGAGCAGGATCACCCAGGGCAGGACACACAGGAACAGATTCAGGGGGGTTGGAAAGTCTCCAGAGAAGGAGACTCCACCACCTCTCTGGGCAGCCTGGGCCAGGCTCCGTCACCCTCACGCCAAAGAAGTTTCTCCTCCTATTGAGCTGGAACCTCCTGAATTCCAGCTTGTACCTGTCATTCCTTGTCCTATCGCCAGAAAAGAGCCTGGCCCCTTCCACTTGACCCCCGCTCCTGAGAGATGTATAGACATTAATAAGATCCCCCCCTCAGCCATGTCCTTTCAAGGCTGAACAGCCCCAGTCCACTCAGTCTCTCTTCCCAGGAGAGACCTAGCTCTTTCATCATCCTTGGAGCCTCCATTGGACTCTC